>NW_021027936.1:267376-405590 GCF_004153795.1 Camellia sinensis | reverse complement strand
CATTATGTTTGGGTTGAGTGATTTGGAAAGAAAAAAAAAAAAAAATGAAGAGATATATATTTTTTTTACTTTTTTAAACAATAGTGAAGAGAAACTGAGAGAAACTCATTTCTCTTATAACCCTCATTTTCAATCTTTTCAGAAATAGAGAGATTGGAAGAGAAAAGAAACCATATTTTCATAATACCAATTTTGTCCCTGTAAAAATAAAAGAAATAAAATGATTGAAAATATAAAAGAGTAATGTTTGAGGGCCCGAAATTCGTGGGTCGAATTTGGCTCAAAACCCAAAACGACGTCGTTTTGGGTTTTGAGCCAAATTCGACCCACGAATTTCGGGCCCTCAAACATTACTCTTTTATATTTTCAATCATTTTATTTCTTTTATTTTTACAGGGACAAAATTGGTATTATGAAAATATGGTTTCTTTTCTCTTCCAATCTCTCTATTTCTGAAAAGATTGAAAATGAGGGTTATAAGAGAAATGAGTTTCTCTCAGTTTCTCTTCACTATTGTTTAAAAAAGTAAGAAAAATATATATCTCTTCATTTTTTTTTTTTTTCTTTCCAAATCACTCAATCCAAACATAAGCAAACAAACATATATATAAAATAGAAATAAACACTTCGGCGAATAAAAGACTACTTAAGCTTTGAAAGTAAACTCAAAGGATTTCTGCTTAAACAAGAAAAAATTGAGAGTTTGAGCACTTGATGACTACTCAAGAGTTGCTCGAGCGGTCTCAAATAGTAATCAACCCCAAGTAGTTGATCAGTCTTCTCCTTGTCCAAAATGCCTCAAAGGAATCACACCGACCCATAACCAACTCGACCATGCTCAAAAAAATTTAGCAAGCAATCCTATCATTTTCATTGTTTCTTATTTGACTCCTAATCATAGTTCCAATTCCAATCATTGTATCAAAATGAATTTACATATGAATTTCATTACATAGAATCAACTAGTTATGCCATTATTTGGCCTTCAAAATAAGTACATTGCCTCATGGCTCCCAAGCTCAAACCAAGCATTCTACCACTCCAAACTCGACCTTTTGGGCCCAAATTCTGGAAAACATCATTGAATTCAATGTATAACAAGTTTCAAAGCTCAATTTATGAATTCAAGCCCCAAAGGTGAGTCAATTAAAACCATATTCAAACCCATTTTCAAGGAAACATTCAAACATGTCATGCATGAGTTTTAAACCAAATTAAAGCTCCAAAGCTTGTTCAAATGAGCTCATTTCTTTTCAAAACCAGATGAAAACATGGTCTATAACAACAATATGAGCATGCATGTACTAATGTCCATGTAATCAACCTCAAAATGCAACAATACTAACATGCATGCAAGAGATGAGCTTCAATCCACCATTAATGAACCAAATCATGACTTAGCTCTACAAATTAACATGAACCATGCATGAATCAACTTAAAGACAAAATCAAAAGATGAAATTCATACCTAGGTTCCTCGAATGCAAGTCTAGAGGTTCAATATAGCAATCTACACTTCAATTCCAAGCAATTCAAGCCAAATCAACAAGAACAATTCTCTCTCTCTCTAACTCTCCTCTCATGGTCGGCTAAGCTCAGGAGAAATGGCTGATGGAAATGTTTTGAGTCAAGGATGCAAGGCTCTAGCATCACTAGGTAGTGTGCCACTAAGGGTGGCAATATGGTAAATAAACCAAACTCTTTAATTAGCTTATTTTAATCTAATTTAATCATGCCTAATCAGTTTTCAGATAATTATACTATAAAATCACATAAATTATGTTGATCATTAAACATCAATCAATTTTGGATTCGGCCGCCGATAAGGCCTTCCATTAGCAGTTTAAACATATAAGCATGAACAGATAATCATACAGTCAAACAGATAGAATGCAATTCAAACAGATGCATTCATTTAATTCAATTTAAAGTTCGGTCAGTCAGTTCAGTACTTTAGTCAGTTCAATTATCAGTCAGTTATCAGTCATTATCAGTTCCGTTTAGCAGTAATCGGTGATTATCGGTAATCAATCAGTCATTAATTAGTAAACAGTATGAGGGTTGTTACAATATGGCATACATGCATTGCATCGCTTAGTTTGGGGTGTCAAACCAGGCATGAGGGGAGAGGTGTGTTCGTACCCGAAGTGACGAAACACGTCTCAACCCTCGGTCGCCAATACCCTTGATCTCAACATGATAGGGTGTTAGCACTCATTTGTTTGTTGCATGCATCTACATTAAGTTGCTAACTTGGCTTCTTAGGCTATCATGCTTCGAATTGCGTAGTTGATGGTCCGAGGGTTGAGGGCCATGCTCCCTTGAGTCCACTGCATGATAGGGAGTGTGGCCATGTTCACATTTGCTTGAAAACTCCATGCCACACACTGCTTGCCCTCTGCTGCTGTCAACTGCAGGATACTACAGGAAGCAATGGCCGGCCGGCCACCTACAGTGCCGACCGACCATCAGTGGCTGGCCGGTGGTACAAAAGTTGGCCGATAATCCCATTACTATGGCCGGTGAACTTTAATTATGGCCGGTGACATCCCAGAGCACTCAGAGGATGATCCAAAAGGGGTCTAGAGACTTTCAGAATTTTCAGAGGAGCAAGGCAGTGAAAACAGAGGCAGCAGTGCTATGGCAGCGAGTTTCCGGGCGAGACGAGTCAAGCATGCATCATTCACACATTCCGAGGCAGGGCTGCGGCCACCTTTCTTCTGCATTTAATTTGTTAATTAGTCAGGAATTCTGTAATAATTAATTTGGTTGTGTAATATTTATTCAGACCCTCCGAGTGAGGGCAATTGTGTAATAAGTGTGCGTGAGTGTGTGCATGTCTCCCAACCTCACGTCTTTCTTCCCTTTTATTTACTAGCTTTTGTTGGTTAGTCTAGGGCATGTTTCAATTAGCATACAGTATGATAGCATGTTTGCATCCATTCATTTGCCTTGCATGCACCGAGCTCGGCGCATCATACTAACTGTATTGTATTTCAATTCTAAGTTGAATATGTGTTAGTTGTAGCATCATCATATGTCATCTTAGAATAGCCGAGCCTGTTGTAGTTGCATCTTGCATGTGTTGCATTAGCCATCTTAACATGAACTAGGATCATGCATGTGATTACTAACTAGTTTCAGTTTTGGCTCGGAGTGCTCGGTAAGTTCTTATGTTTTAGCATCTTTGCATGCGTGTGAGTGTTGCCATGACAGCATGCTTACCATGAAGCTATTTTCTTATGTGATATAACTGCTTGAATGCCTGTGGATGGAGGTTAAATTACCTAAATTGGAATAATGCATTAAAACTGTGAGTTTTAAGCCCACTAGATGGCGGCAAAACCATGTTTTCTAAGCCCACCCGAGGGTGGCAAAACCTGCAGTTTAGCCTACTTACGAGTAGCAAACCATTTTCAAAACAAGCATGCAATGTTTTGCTCCAAATTAGGCGATTTGGTCTATACTTGTTTGCTGTGCGCATAACATAGTAATTTTAGGCTAATAACCGGAATAGGAACACATAATGCTTTCAAAACAAGATATCACGGTTAGTAGAGGCCGATCTTTGATCGGGCGAGAGGGGGTGCTCATAGCTGATCTTCCCCAATCGTACCCAAGTTCCCGAGTCGAGGCAACTTTGGTGATGACGGACACGTGGCCTTTGGCACCGAGTCAGGGTTTCCTAAATTTCTCAAAATAAAATATTTAGGTGGCGACTCTGTATCTGGCAAAGCAGTCCATGTTTGGCACTTCTTTACAAAAATCTGTTTTCCAAAACGATTTACCGGATTTGGACTCTTTGGTTCAGATTAAGAACCGTGACAATTTGAGTCCGAACTGTAGTGAGCCCATATGAACAGAACGGGACTCATCCTCTCAGGACGTTCAGGGACGTTTGGTTCTATACTTAAGTAGTTAATGCACTTAGCTATTTATTTGCGTTTGTAATTAGTTAACTTGTTAGTTAATTAGTTGGTTGTAATAGTTAGCTTAATTAATGTAGCTAGTTAGCTTTCATATTATTCGGACCCTCCTTCGAGAGGGCGAATTTTGTAATAAGTGTGCGTGTGTGTGATGCATGTCTTCCAACCTCATTTCTTTCTCCCTTTTATTTACCAGCTTTTGATGGTTAGTTTAAGGGCATGTTTCAATTAGCATACTTATGTTTGCATGCGTGCATCATTCATTCGTATTGCATGCACCGGGCTCGGCGAATCATTCAAACTGCATTGTATTTCAATTCCTATTTGAATACATGTATCAATTGTCGCATTCATATGCCATCTTAGAATAGCCGAGCCTACTTTAGTCGCATTTTACATGTGTTGCATTAGGCATCTTAACATAGCTAGGATCATGCATGATTACTAACTAGCTTCTGTTTGGGCTCGGAATACTAGGTAAGCTTTTATGCTTTAGCATCCTTGCATGTGTGTAAGTGTTGCCATGACAGCATCCTTACCATGAGGCTATTTGCTTAACTGCTGTAACTGCATGAATGCCTGTGGATGAAGGCTTCATTACTTGAATTGGAATAATTCATCAAAATGTGCGTTTTAAGCCCACTTGATTGTGGCAAATCATGTTTTCTAAGCCCACTTGAGAGTGGCAAATCCGCGACTTAGCCTACTTGAGGGTAGCAACTTCAAACCATTTTCGAAAAACAAACATGAGATGTTTTGTTCTAACTTGAGCGATTTAGTCTATACTTGTATGCCGTGCACATCACATAGTAAGCTAGCTAATAAATCAGAATAAGAACACATGTGTTTTCAAAAACAACATATCATGATTAGTAGAGGCCGATCCTTTGATCGGGCGAGCGGGGGTGCTCATTTCAGGACCTTCCCCTCTCGTACCCAAGTTCCCGAGCCAAGGCAATTTTGGTGATGACAGACACATGGCCTTAGGCACGAGTCAGGGTTTCCTAAATTTTCCAAAACAAAATATTTAGGTGGCGACTCTGAAATCTGGCAAAACAGTCCATGTTTGGCACTTTTTGATTAAAATCAATTTTTCAAAACGATTTGCCGGATTTGGACTCTTTGGTGATTTAACTGTCTTACATTGCACTTTGTGAGATTAGATTCAGAACCGTGACAGGAGTCCGAACTGTAGTAGCTAGAACTACAATTCGTGCCCTCGCGCACGGAGCGGAGTTTCGGGCAGTCTACAGTGAGCAACCCGTTGCTGTTCTTCATCAGAAATTGCTCCACGAATAGTAATCAGGACTCTCTGATTGCTCGGATTGTCAGTACTTTCAACATCCTCTTCAATGGCTTGCCAGCCTTCTGGGTCAACAGCTCTCAGAAACGCCCTCATTCTGATATTCCAGTACAAGTAATTACTCCCATCAAAGGTGGGAGCATGATGCAGATTTTGACCACGAGCAAATTCCACTGGTTTCAAAAGAGGTTGTGTAAAAGTGGACCAAAATGCCATGAAAGCACTATCCGCGTCTTCAACAGATTCAGTTTCTTCGGGTTCTTACTTTGACCCGCTTTCATCATCCCCAGTTACTGTGTAAACTTTCTTCCGATTCTTTTTCGAAGGATATTCAAGGGCAATATGACCAAACCCTTGACATTCATAACACTTGACCCCTTGCCCCTTTATAATCTTCTTTTCAGTTTTTGGAGCAAGTTTTGGTGGAAAAGTTTTGGGTTTATCATTACTCTTGTCTTTTGAAATAGGGTCTCTGAAATTAGGCTTCTTTTTCTTTAAATTTTTTTTGAACTGTTTAGTAAACATAGCCGTCATCTCAGACTCTAAATCAAACTCAGTCTCAAGAGTTTTTGCAGTCTCATGAGCACTAGTGAAAGCCACATTATCTTTTTATTTTTTCTTAGAAATCTGGTGGGCTTCATAAGTCTGCAAGTTTCCAACCAACTGATCAAGCTTGAGGGTATCAACATTCTGAGCCTCCTCAATGGCTGTCACTTTTGATTGGAACCTCTCGGGTAATGACCTCAAACAAAGGCAGAGGTGAGACGTTGAAGTTTTGACCTTTTGACAGAAGTAGTACCTTCGTGAATCATTTCAAGAATGTCCCAAGCCTCTTTTGCTACCTCACGCGTGCAGATACGACGAAACTCTTCAGGTGTGACGGAGCAAAAAAGGGAATTGAGAGCCTTACTGTTCCAACTCGAGTTTTGATAATCGGTTGTATCCCATTTATCAAGGGGTTTGGGAATCTCATTGCCATCAATGGTGACAGTAGGTACACTCCACCCATAGAGCACACAGTGCCAAACTTTCTCATTGATGGATTTTAAAAATGCTCTCATACGAGCTTTCCATTAAGAATAGTTTGTACCATCAAGTAACAGAGGTCTATGGATCGAGTTACCTTCACGAATTGAATCCATATCACCAATCACACAAAATCACACTCCTATAGTTTTGATAAAAACAAAGAGTGACCTACTCAGATACCAATTGAAAATCCTAAGTGATTCGTGATTAGATCAAGATTTAATTCCTCAAATTCCCAATTATTCAAAACATCCAATCTAAATCAACATGCACTTACGAGAGTGGTTTAGATTGTTATTTTTCAAAAACCAATAAATTGACACAAACGATTTTTACGTGGAAAAATCACAATTGAAGCACCTCCAATTGTGATAAAAAAACCACGGACGAAACGCCACTAAATCAATTCACTACCGAAGAAAGAAAGATTACAAAGACAATCAACAAATTACCAAATGCATCAAATTTGTCTTCATACCTTTTGTAACTCTTTCGCCACAGCCTTCGTCTCGAAATTGATCAATATGAAGTTGAATCCATAACTTCCAATGTCGAATCAACGACCATGCACAGTATCAAACTCCTTTGATGCTCCATGTGTGAATCTCCGGATTCCACCGAAGAAGAACACTCTTGAATATGAAGTAACAAACTCCTCGATGTATGTATCTCAGATCATAAGTTTAGAACTCACTCAAATCATCAAGGAAAACTCACCAAGACTTTCAGAAGAAAACCTCAAACAAAACCCTAAGACTCTTAAACAAGATCTAGAAAAAGTAACCCTAGAATTGAACCAACATGCGAATATATAGACATAGAGATCGCGCGGTCCGCTCGAGCGTGGGAATTGACGCTTGAGCGGGGACTCTATATTGTGTGTTCTAAACAGGGTTCACGCTCGAGCGTACAAACACATCACCCAGTATTTTTGTAGACGTACCAGATGCTGTGAGAGTGAAAACCCCGCTCGAGCGTCATTTTTCCCGCTCGAGCGGGAAGACTAAAACATGAAAAAATTGGAAAATATGCAACTTGATTGCACAATTAGTTTTTCCATGGATTTTGACAACAAGAGGGTCCTAACAATATTATTTTTGTAATATTATTTGAAATAAATTATAGATATTTTTAAAAGTTATTGATTCACTAATAAAAAAAATTGGAGCCAAAATCTCTTTCTCAAATTTCTCTATCACATTACATTTACATTCAATCGAGTTTTACATGCAATATCATATTATATAATTGTCACTTCAAATAAGAAATTGAAATATTATTATAAAAAAAAAAATAGCCTTGTTAACATGAGCTATTAAAGGACAACTTAAAAATATTTTTAAAATTATACATTTTTATTGCGTCCACTTTTATATATTTAACAGCACATATTAATAAAAAAATTCAAAAAAAAAATAATGGTCAAAGAAAAAATGATTTTTGTAAAGGTTGAGTTTTGTCGTGAATTGGAAAGTATAGCAATGTTTTTTTAAAAAAACTTGAAAGTCGACTTTTTATGGAAAGAGGGTCATGTTGATGAAACTAGTTAATGGTGTAAGGGTTGAAAGAACTCAAGTGTGCAAATGAGCAATTTCACTAAAATTACTAAACTTGAATTTTGAGTTTTGGGTTTGAGTTGAAATTAAAGTTTAAGGTTGAGGCCTTGTATTTGATTTTGAGTTAGTTTAATTTTTTGGGCTCGAGAACCATGAATTTTGGGCCAGTTCACTTCGTGTGAGTTGTGTGATCGGAAGCGCATGGATAACGAGTTTGTTTGTTGATATAAGCCCGAAAACCCATGTGGTGTTGGTACCCATAGTCCTTTGGGTTAGTTACCCACAAATTTGGCTTTATTAGGGACTCTTGAGAGTCTCCAAGTATTGGTGCACAACTTGATGTTTCAGACTTGGCAAAGTCAAATTTGTAAGCGCTTACCATCTCACCAAAACACATAAGTTGAATAATAATTAAACAATGAAATTAAATAAAACATATATTAACATTTAAATAATGAAATTAAATAAAATATAAACAAAATTTTAAAATAAAACATCAATAAAATATCTATAAAAAATTATTTAAAAAAAATTAAATAAATAAATCATCAATAAAAAGTTAAATAAAATTATTTTATTTTTAAATTGAGACATTTAAATTTTATTGAATTTTACTAAATATAATACATAATTAAATAGTAGAGGGTCAAAATGGTCATTTTACCACCTAATCTCAACAGTGGATTGTCCCCCCAAAATTGTCCCACACCCCCCCTAGGACACAATAGTTCCCCATATGGGAGATAAGGAGTCCGGCCGGACTCCATGTCCGGCGGACTAAAAAAAAAACAATCGGCGGATTGGATGCTACCTCCGGATTACAATCCGCATAGTAAATAGTCCCCACCCTTATCCCCCAATCAAACACACCCATTTTGTGATTCGATAATATAAAGCATTTTACGTAACAAGTTTGTGTAGTGTATTTTTTGTAGTTATTATTTGTCATATAAAAAATAAAACGGTGAAATACTAATAAATTTTAAAATGTGATTTTATAAATTATTTAGGTTTTTTTTCTCTTATGAACTTAAAAGTCTAATTAAAATGAAAATCACACAAAATGTAATCACTTACATGATTGGGTTTAATTTTATAAGAATAAAAGTGGATTTCTCTAAATGTAAATTTACATATTTGGGCAATCTGCACTATAGAGTTTTTGAATTTTCTCTCCTTCTCAATCTAGTTTCGGCCGATGACACCATACTTGCACAGATCAGAATGGTACTTCAGTTCGTTGGCCATCCGAATCTCTAGAAACAAGGGAGGGCGGCCCACATTCTTCTTCGATACAAGCCGACCTATACCACATTTTCACCGGCAGAACATATCCCGATTCCTAGGGGCGATCAACACCTTATGGCGCTAATTTTTCCGAGTTTCAAGAACCTTAGGCAGATCAGTTTTGAAGAATCAGACTCAGAGCCGGCGGCTGAACAAGTTGCCGAAGGAGTCGAAGAGGAGCCGAATCAGCCACCTTTGGACGGATCTGATGTACCAGAGGAGGTTGACGCGGCACTAAATTTTGCTTTTGAGGAAGTCGGCCTTAATCCTCCATCCACTTCCGACCGAGCGGACGTGCCCTTCGAAGATATTTTACCGACTTGGGGGACCTACCCGGCTCGTATTCTGACAACATGGTTGGTGAATCCTCGACTCAATTGGCCAGACGGAAAAAACGCAGAGAGGATGGCCGCGCGTAGGAGAGCCGAAGCCGAGCGAAACCAACTTCCACCCCCTCTCCACCTGACGCTAGGGAAGAAACTCCTCCACCTGCTCTTGTTGAGGAGGTTGAGACCGAAGTGGCCGAAACGGGACCTGTTGCCGATCAACAAGAGGGTCAACTGTCAGAGCAAATGGTGGAAAAACGCCCGGCCGAGCGCGAGGCCGACTATTCAGAAGAGCCGATTGATAAACGGCCACGCATGGATGAATCTGACTTGGTCGTGCCGTTTATGGTACAACCAAGGATCAGGAACTTGCCGGTTGCATCTGATGCATCGGCTATAGGAGACCCATTCGTGGCCTTGAGCTTGGCGTCTTCCATTTCTCTGCCGGTTGACAGAGCGACTTTTAGGGCTGAGCCCGATCTGCTGGCCATCGCTTTAGCCGCTCAGTCGGCGATATTGGTACGTGCCCCTTTATAAGTTTGTGAGGTTAGCCCAAAGGAAAGTCTTTATATTGGCTTACTGATCCCTTATTTTGCAGGCGGCGGGGAGGATAACAAAAATTGGCCGTCGCCAGCATGATGTCATTGAAAAAATTGGCCGTTTGAAATCGGAGGTTGAGGGTGAGAGGAGCAGGGCCGAGTTCGAGGCGGCGAAAGTGACAATGGAAAGTGTAAAGGCCGAAGCCGAGGCGGAAAGGGCGCGGAGTTCTGACCGGCTCAGATTGGCCGCCGAGGAGAGGGCAAACGCGAGCGAAGATTCGCTCAAGTCAGCCAAGGAGGTGATTGCCAAGCTGAAGGCCGAATTGGAAGAGTCGAAGAAGGCGAAGGAAATAGCCGACATCGAGGCTTCCAAAGCATTCGAAGCTGGGAAGGGCGCCGCCCTTGAAAATTATGTAGAAGAAGTCCCCAAATTCGAGAATCGGGGATTCAAACACGGCTGGCTCAAAGCCCTTGTTGTCGCTGATGTGACATTGGCTATGCCGATTCCATACGAGCAAGTGGACGTTGAGCCGCTTGAGTCTAACCCTGATGATTGATTTGGGCGACACTTTAGTTTTGTTAGGAATTTTCAATGTACTTGCAAACATGTTTTGTTTTTTAGTAGACTTCTATTTACTTAAGGTAATCTTCATGTGTAAAATGATGACTATCTGTATTCACTTTATGAATGAAAATTTTCCTTGCTTTGCATTTTGCCTGTACTCAATTGTTGTTATCAATGAAGATTTTTGCTTTTCACTATTTTGGGTAAGACTATTGCTGTCTGTTGCGCAATAGATAAACAATCCATTAAACCGCCCGAAACTCGGCTCCGCGCGCGAGGACGTGAATTGTAGTTCTAGTTACTACAATTCGGACTCCTGTCACAATTCTGAATCTAATCTCACAAAGTGCAATGTAAGACTGATAAATCACCAAAGAGTCCAAATCCGACAATTGGTTTTGAAAAATAAAATTTAATTAAAAAGCGCCAAACATGGACTGCTTTGCCAGATTTCAGAGTCACCACCTAAATATTTTATTTTTGAGAAATTTAGGAAATCCTGACTCGTGCCTAAGGCCAAGCATTCGTCATCACCGAAGTTGCCTCGGCTCGGGAACTTGGGTACGAGGGGGGAAGGTCATGAAATGAGCACCCCCGCTCGCCCGATCAAAGATCGATCTCTACTAATCATGATATGTTGTTTTTTAAAACACATGCGCTCTTATTCCGGTTTATTGGCAAACTTACTATGTGATGCGCACAGCATACAAGTATAGACTAAATCACTCGATTTGGAACAAAACATCTCATGTTTGTTTGTTTGAAAAAATGGTTTGAAAGTGCTACTCGCAAGTAGGCTAAAATGCGGATTTGCCACCAAACAAGGTGGGCTTAAAACATGATGATTTGCCACTTCAAGTGGGCTTAAAACGCACATTTTGATGAATTGTTCCAATTCAAGCAATGAAGCCTTCATCCACAGGCATTCATGCAGTTATAGCAATTAAGCAAATAGCCTCATGGCAAGCATGCTAACATGACAGTCACTTACACACATGCAAAGATGCTAAAGCGTAAACACTCACAGTGTACTCCAAGCTAAAAAAGAAGCTAGTCAGTAATTAATGCATGATCCTAGCTATGTCAAGAATGCCTAATGCAACACTCGCAAAATGCAACTAAGATAGGCTCGGCTATTCTAAGATGGCATATGAATGCAACAATTGATACATGTATTCAAATAGGTATTGAAATACAATGCAGTTTGAATGATGCGCCAAGCCCGGTGCATGCAAGACAAAATGAATGATGCACGCATGCAAACTGTGGACGCGCCCCGAGGGCTTATGCTTTTCCACAGTTCGGACTCAATATGTCACGGTTCTGAATCTAATCCCGCAAAGTGCAATGCGAGACCGATAAATCACCAAAGAGTCAAAATTCGGCAAATCGTTTTGGAAAACTGATTTTTAAGAAAGAAGTGCCAAACATGGACTGCTTTACCAGATACAGAGTCGCCACCTAAATATTTTAATTTGGGAAATTTAAGAAACCCTGACTCGTTGCCTAAGGTCACATGTCCGTCATCACCAAAGTTGCCTCGGCTCGGGAACTTGGGTACGATTAGGGAAGGTCATCTATGAGCACCCCCCGCTCGCCCGATCAAAGATCGGTCACTACTAAACATGATATCTTGTTTTTGAAAACATATGCGTTCTTATTCCGATTATTAGCCTAGAATTACTATGTGATGCGCACAGCAAACAAGTATAGACTAGATCGCCTAATTTGGAACAAAGCATCGCATATCCGTTTGTTTGGAAAACGGTTCAAGGTTTGCTACTGGCAAGTAGGCTAAATCACAAATTTCAATGAATTGTCCCAATTCAAGCAACCCAACCTTCACCCATAGGCATTCAGGCAGTTATATCACTTAAGCAATTAGCCTCATGGCATGCATGCTTTCATGGCAATAGTCACACATATGCGAGATGCTAAAGCATAAACACTCACAGTGTACTCCGAGCCAAAACAAGAAACTAGTTAGAAATCAATGCATGACCCTAGTTCATGTTAGCAATGGCTAATGCAACATATGCAAAATGCAACTAGAATAGGCTCGGCTAATCTAAAATGACATATGAGATGCGACAATTCGATACATGTATTCAAGTAGGAATTGAAATACAATGCAGTTAGTATGATGTGCCGAGCCCGGCGTATGCAATACTGATGAATGAATGCAAACATGCATAACATAAGGATACTAAATGAAACATGCCCTAAAACTAACCACTGAAAGCAGGTAAGTAAAAGGGAGAAAGAAGTGGGGTTAGAAGACATGCATCACACACACGCACGCTTATTACAACAATTGCACCCTCTCGACGGAGGGACCGAAAGAATAATACAAATTAACTAATTAACTAACTAACAAGCTAATTAATTAATTACACAACCAAATGAATAATTAGCTACAACTAATTATTACAACACTTAAATAATTAACAAATTAATTAAGCTACGAAAGCAGGTAAAGCAGCCTCGGGAAGAGGGATAAATGCATGCTCGATCAGCTTTGCTCGGAAATCCATGGCCATACTTCATGTTGCCTCTGTTTGCACTACTCTGTATCACTGAAAACTGTGCCAACTTCTGTGACACTTCTGAACGACCTTGGGGACATACTGAGAGTCCATCGGCCAAGTGATAGGGCCATCGGCCAAGGGATAATGGTCATCAACCATATGTAAGGCTCTCGGCCAACAATGTTTAGCCGACCGGCACTGAAGATAACCAATCGGCCATCTCTTCCTCTGAGATGCTCCTGTTGCTGCAGCAGAGGACAAACAGGGCATTGCAATACATTTGCAAGACTATGTATGTACAACCACCCTCCCTATCATGTCATGAACTCAAGGGAGTGTGTTTCTCGACCCTCGGGCCATCAATCGCGCATTTCAACACATGATGGCCAAAGGTGCCAAGTGTGCAAATCAATGTGGGATGAATGCAACAAAAACATATGAATGCCTAGAACTCTATCATGCTTGATCAAGAGCGTTGACGACCGAGGATTGAAGCACGTTTTGTCACTTCAAGTACGAACATTCCTCATTCCTCGTGTTTGGTTTGACACCCCAAACCAAACATAATGCAATGCAAGTATGCCAAATGCAATGCAACATGGGGGCATTATGCAATGCAACAAGACTAATGGCATGCAAACAAACCCAATGCAATATGAGTATGCAAGCAAACTTGCAAACAACCCAAGTATGCAACAAGTATGCATTAAATGTCATGCAATGCAACTAACTAAACATCATGCAATATACCCAATATGCAAACATGATGCGATACGAACATGCAAATATCATGAAAGCGAACATGCTCAATGGACTTAAACCAAAAGGACAGACTTCAGCCATGCCCAATTGAATGGCCAAAACACTGAAATGATGGTGCCTAAGTGCAAAACAAACATGCATGCCAATTGGACCCTAGGCTAGGTGACAAGAGGAAAACTCTTAAGTGCACTTAAAGAGTAACAAACATGGATATATGAAAGCACCATAAACTCTGAAATGATGTTAGGAATGATGCCAAACCGCACATATAACACAAACAAAGCATGCACGAAGGCTCAAAGCTTAAAGCTAGCCAAGGGATTTGCACAATGGCCATATTAACCAAGCCCCACAGGGCCAAGGTGACCCAAAATAGTCCCAAGGCAGACCAAAACAAGGCTAGGACATGCATGAAATGAGGCCAAAACATGCTAGAAAGGTGAGCACAAAACATGAGACATGCAAGGCTAACAAAGGGGTGTTACATTACACCTATCAAAACCAAACATGGCATGATTTCACTAACTAAAATTAGAGTTATGGCATGTCAAACTAACACCAAAAATGGGCTAATACCAAGTCAAAAACATGCTAGAATAACGAGCTCACTCATTAGGCATGCAAGACTAGTAAAGAGGACTTACACTACAAGTGTAAGAAGCAAATGAGGGATGCTCTAACCAAGTAAAAACAGAGCTATATCATGATAAAATAAGACCCAAAACACACTGAAATGGTGGTCCAAAAGCCTAGGCAAGATGGCATACGCATGGGCTCTTTTTTAAGACATAAAGCATGAACCCTTCAAAACATTGAAGGAGTGAAACATGTGAGTGCATGGTAATGAAATATGCTCTAAAATATCATTCCAAATGATACTAAATCATGTAAATAGCCCAAGCAATGCATGCTAGTGGCTTGGAAACTCAAGGCTAATGACCTAAAATGCACTATGGCTATACAAAGCATGGCATGCATGACCAAAACAATATAAATTAGACCTTAATCATGCTAAAAAATGACCAAAATCTTCTTGGAGTTAAGCCAAAATCACACTAGAATGATGGTCTAAAGCATGATACACATTAGGCTAGTGAATGGAAATGCACTACAAGTGCATGGAGCATGCAAGAGGCCATCAAACCAACTTTAGATAGAGTTATGACATGCTAAATAATGACCAAAAACATGCTGAAATGGAGCCCATACATGCTTAACAAACATGCTACTTCATGAGGCATATAAGGCTAGTTTGGAAGAATTACACTACAAGTGTATAAAGCATGCATATGGTGACCAAACCAGCCATGGACAGAGTTAAGGAAGGTCCTAAAAGTCACAAAAAAATGCCTGAACTAAGCCTCAAAATGGTAGAAACACATGCTCTTTTGGAGGGCCATCAATACAAGCAAACAAGAGAAGAGGATGGGGGACAACCCCCTTCTATTTTGAGCCTCAAAACAAGTTTTCTACCACTGAAATTCCTCTAGAATTCAGTGGTTTTAAGGCTAAAAGGATGTTGTTTGAAAAGTTTGAAAGTTAGCTCATAAGGCCTTACAAGTCAATGAGCAAAAATGAGGACAACCCCCTAGCCAACCAAGGCACAAACCAAGACTTTTAGGACTGAAAAATAGAGGAAAAACAGAGGTTTTTGTAGTTCAACATCACCCCAAAAAACATCCCCAAAGTAGTGTGCAAAGGTGGTGAAGTAAGTGTGCAAAACAAATACAAAAGAGAAGAGGTGCTTACCCTTGTAGCACAGCAGCAAAAGGGCCTCTTTCTTGGCTCAAATGACCATCTATCAGCCCAAAAACCAGTTCCAAGAGACCTCAAGCCAATGGTGATCAACTTTGATGAAGGATGCCTAAGTAAAGGAGTTGTATTTCTCTACTTCTATGAACTTCTATGCACCAAAGGGCAAGAGAGAGAGGCTTTAGAGAGAGAGGCAAAGATCAAACTCTGAAAATTGTAGAGAGAGAGGGAGTTTTAGTGAGAGGAGCTCTCAAAACTTGCTCAAGAAGTTCTAAGTCTTGAATATGAGATATTTTGCTTCATATATAGCAATTCAAAGCTTTTTGGTCGAAATATCTGATTTGGGACAGGTGGCACAAGCTGGAAACAGCTGGAGGAGAAATATCTGCCAATTCTGGGCTTTCTGGACACTTCTGGCCGACCGGACATCATTTTTGGCCGATAAGGTTCACTTTTGGCCGACTCATAGCTGCTGAGGTCAAATTGTGGCCGATGGACCTCCATAGAGGCCGATGGAAAAAATCAACCCTAGTCCCCTAACTTGAAGCAAGCCTAATTCCTTTATCTGGACTCCTTTTTAGGTCATTCTTGAGCCTAAAATGTAACCCTAGAAGTATTCTTTCCAAATTTGGAAGCCTCACCTCAAAATTCCATGTGTGTTAAGAGATATACCTCTTTTAGTGAAGGTTGCTCAGTTTTGGTCCAACCGAAATGATGTCCAACTTCAACCAATCATATCTCCCCCATCCGAACTCGGCTTTAGGAGATTCTTGAGTGCAAAATAAAGC
This sequence comes from Camellia sinensis, assembly GCF_004153795.1. Taxonomy (NCBI): domain Eukaryota; kingdom Viridiplantae; phylum Streptophyta; class Magnoliopsida; order Ericales; family Theaceae; genus Camellia; species Camellia sinensis. Next base: position 389,229 of record NW_021027936.1, on the reverse strand, counting down.
CCCGGAAGTCTTATTTCCAATGATGGTGGCCGCATAACTTAAATTCAAGTGCATAGATAGATAGACCTGATTTAGCGAGGACCGCTCGACTCTCTCTTAGCGATTCATGCCCATCTTCTTCTCCAACTTGGTTTCTTCCCTCTTCTCCTCTTTTCTTCAACTCCAAACCCCTAAACAAGGTGTTTTAAAAGATTTTTCAAAGATTTCATCTCTCTTTCATCCATTTCCACTTTGTCCTTGCTCGGTTTACCGAAAAGCGCATCGTTTAACAAAATGCGAGCCTTAGAGCATTGTAGAAACTTTATTTCAAAAATATTTTGAAAGAGAGGGTTTTAAGGTCTAAAAACCATTCAAAATAGCTTTGGTCCCAAATGGGGTGTGAGGTTGGGATTTGACTCTCCTCTTGCCGAAGAAATTGAACTTGCTCTGCATAGCCTGCATCACTAACTAAACCATCAGTAACGCCCAAGTCTTAAGGGCGGTCAAAAATGGGGTGTCTATACAAACATAAGTATGCTAATCGAAATATGCTCTAAACTAACCATCGAAAGCGGTTAAATAAAAGGGAGAAATAAATGGGGTTGGAAAACATGCATCACACACACGCACACTTATTACAAAAATTGCCCTCTTAACGGAGGGTCCAAAAGAATAAGCTAAGCTAGCTACACTAAGCTAATTTATTACAAATCAACTAATTAACTAATTATTCTAAGTTAATTAATTATCACAAACCAAATTGAATCAACTAACTATTATAAGTTAATTAAGTACAAGCCAAAATAATTAATTAAACACTTAACTAATTAATTACAAAATAACCAAGCTAATCAACTAGTTTAGCTAAGCAATTTAAACTGAAAAATCTAGAAATCCCCTAGATGTTGATTTGTGATTATGTATCAATTTTAAGCAGAATATAACAATCCCAATCAAACAATCAAACAATCAAGACAAAGAGACACAACAAATTTAACGTGGAAAAAACCACAATTGGACACCCCCAACTGTGATCAAAAAACCACGGGCAACAGCCACAAAGACAATACAATTAAAAGATGAAAGGAATTACACAGGTATACTCTCAATTACCTAGCGAATCACACAACTAATTGACAACCTCTTAGTGTCTTCACACCATCTTCACCACAATTGTTTCTGAATGAGCCACTCCGGATTCAACAAGCTTCGAGCTCGAATTCTTCGAATCCAAACTGAAAAGAATTAACTCTCTCTTTTGTTAAAAAACAAACTTGATGAACTCTCTTTAAGATCATGAGTTAATACCATAAAAGACAAAGAATATCCAAAGTAATCCTAGTTTTGACCCAACACGCGAATTTATAGAATCTGTCCCGCGATCTCCGCTCGAGCGCCCAACAGCCCGCTCGAGCGTCTTCAGCAAAATATGCACGTGATATAACAGAGGTCCGCTCGAGCGCTAGAGAACCCGCTCGAGCGCAAAATCACACATCTCAGTACTTTTGCAGGCGACCAAAACTGCTGGAACCAAGGATTCTACGCTCGAGCGCTAGTATGTCCGCTCGAGCGGACAGGCAATTTTAAATGCATTTTGCTTCGGGGGCGCTCCCCCTCGCCCCCGCCGTGGCGCTGCCCCGGACCCGCCAAGGGGCGCTGCCCCCTCGACCCCCGCGAGCTGACCGGGCAGCTCGATCCCCGTCAAAATCAGCGAAGTGGCAATCTTGAAAGCTTTATCAACACAAACTTCTCTGAAAGGCTTGATTCGGGTTGGATTCGCATCTAAACACTCAAAGTCTCACTGAAATAAAAATGCGAAAAAAAAATTACAACTCAAAGGAGTTTTGTCAAACGGGTTTGCCAAGAAATAAAACCTAACATAAACAAATGGCCTCGCGAAGCGAGGGGATATGCATACTCGGTCGGCTTTGCTCGAAAATCCACTACCGTGCCTCATGATGCCTCTGTTTGCACTCTTCTGTACTTCTGAAAATTCTGACCCACCTTAGGAACATACTGAGGAATGATCGGCCAAAGATGGTGGCCATCGGCTAGAATTTATGACCATCAGCCACTTTTGATAGCCGACCGGCAGACATTGGTGGCCGATCGGCAGCTTTTATGGTCGGTCGGCCACTGCTTCCTGTAATTTCTTCTTTTGCTGCAACAGAGCACTAATAGAGACATGGCAGTGTATTTGCAAAGAATGTGTACACAACCACCCTCCCTATCATTTCTCAAGCTCAAAGGAGTGCGGTACTCGACTCTCGGGCCACCAACCGAGCATCACAATGCACGATGGCCGAGAAGCCAAGTTTGCACAATTCAATGTCAATGAATGCACACAAATAACACATATGGGCCTCCACCTCTATCATGCTTGATCAAGAGGGTCGGCAACCGAGAAATGAGGCGTGTTTCATCACTTCAAGTATGAAACGTCCCTCGTTTCTCGTGTTTAGATCAACATCCGATCCAAACACAATGCAATACAACAACGTTCCAAACACAATGCAATGCAACAACATGCAAACACAATGCAATGCAACAATATGCAAACAACATGAGCATGGCAAGTTAGAGTCCTTAAACATTGAAGGACACAACACTAGGGCTATGTAATGCAATATCCAATGGACCAAATCAACCTCAAACAAGCCTCATGCATGCCAAAACAGTGGCTGAGATGTTTTGAAATGCTAGCATTAGAAGTAAGAGAATGCATGCTCATGCATTGGCCCATGAACTAGGCATAAGGGTCAACTCTCAAACACAATTAAGAAGTGACAAATGTGAGAGTGTAGCTATGAAATATGCTCTGAAATCATGTAAGAAATGATGCCAAATCATGCACATATCACAAATAAAGCATGCTAGGAGTCACAAAGCTTAAGGCTAGCAAAGGCACTTGTACCATAGCCCTATCAAGCAAGCCCCAAAGGGCCAAGGTGACTCAAAATATTCCCAAGGCAGGTCAAAACAATGCTAGAAACATGCTTGAACATAGCCAACATATGCTAGAATGAGAGGCATAAAACATGATACATGCAAGGCCAATGAGGAGGATTACACTACACCTACCAAAACCAAACATGAGATGACTTTACCAACAAAAAGTAGAGTTATAACATGGTAAAATAACATCAAAAACACACTAAGATGGTAGCCAAAAGGCTTAGGCAAGCTAGCATACAAATTGGCTCATGATTAAGGCACAAAGCATAACCTTCTAAAAGCATTGAAAGAGTGAAGCATGGGAGAGTATGACCACATTTCATACACTGAAATCATGTTAGAGATGAGGTCAAAGCATGCAAACAACTCAAGTAAGCCATGCTAGAGACTATGAAACTCAAAGCTAGTGAGCAAGATTGCACTATGGCTATACAAAGCAAGGCATGCATGACCAAAACAACTTAAAACAGAGCTTAAGCATGGCAAAACATGAGTTAAAGCTAGCTAGAGTGGAGCCAAAGACATGCTAAAATAATGGTCCAAAGCATGATGCATGTTAAGGCTATGAGGAGGATTGCACTACAAGTGCAAGGAGCATGCAAGAAGTAATCAAACCAAGCCAAAACAGAGCTATATCATGTTAAAATAAGGCCTAAGGCATGCTGAGATGGAGCCAAAACATGCTAGAAGGACATGCTACTTTGATGAGCCATCAACACAAGCACACAAGAGAAAAGGAGGGGGGACAACCCCCATCCATTTGGGACCTCAAAACACACTTTCTACCATTGAAAACCCACTGGATTTTAGTGGCTAAAAGGCCAAGAGAAGATGATCTCGAAGGCCTAAAGAGATGGCTCAAAATAAGGCAAAATAAGGCACAAAAGGAGGTAGACCACCCCCAACACCAAAGAGGCCTCAAAAAAACACTTTTAATACTTGAAAATGAAGCTTTTTACAGTTGAAAGCTAAGCCAAAAGAAGTATGCAAAGATGGCTAAGTACTTAAGCAAAACAAAGCTTAAAAGAAGATATGTGACTCACCCTTGAAGAACGGTGAAACCAGCAGCTTTTCTGAGCCAAAACCAAGCTTAGGATGCTAAAACAAGTCCTATGGAATCTCAGCTCCAAGGTCAAGAGGTTTGGCTAAGGGTTGTAGGCAAAATGTGTGAAGAACACTCACTTTCAAGCAATATAGAGAGAGGGGGGGAGAGAGAGAGAGAGAGAGAGAGAGAGAGAGAGAGAGTTCTAGAGAGAGAGATATATTTGATCTAATGCAAATTTTTAGAACCTTGGAGAAGGGGGAGGGCCTCCCCTTATATAGAAAAACACAAGCTAAAGCTTCCTTGACAAGCTAAAGCTTGTGTGAATCCATCCATACACGTGTATGGAGGATACACAAAGTGATCAATAGCTAGCACCAGCTGGAAGAAAAATATCTGCAAAAGCAGAAAAAGGGGCCTCGGCCAAAAAAATGGCCATTAAAGGTGCCGACCGGCCATCAGTGATGCCGATCGGCCACCACTGATGGCCGATGGAAAGAGGACACGGCCAATGGGCATAGGGCCTGGCCGATGGGTTGTAGGGTTGGCCAGCAGGCCACCCCCTTCCCTCAGAAACAAAGCCACAAGCTCTTGGTCTACAACCAAGCACAAAACAGATAAGTTAAGAGGCTCCAAGGCAAGGCGCACAGCCGAGACCTTCAGAAACTCAAAACGAACACGAGCATGGATGATCATCGAATGTTCAAACGATGACGTCTAAGTCTTGAGGACGGTTAAAAATGGGATGTCTACACAAGGCCATGGGATTTGGCCGATTCGATTGGCCAGCCCTTAGCCGTTAAGATTAACGAATCTGTCCTTGCCTCAGTTATGAACTGAAACGCTGAATATCGACGGTTCATGACATGACTGAGGCACATGATTCTTTCGGCGCAAGGCCATGGAATTTAGCCGATTCGATCGACCAGTCTTTAACCGTTAAGATTAACGAATCTGCCCTTGCCTCAGTTATGAACTGGAACGTCGAATGTAGCCGGTTCGTGAGATGACTAAGGCACGTGATCCTTTCAGCACAGGGCCATGGGATTTAGCCGATTCGATCGGCCAGCCTTTAGCCGTTAAGATTAACAAATTTGACCTTGCCCCAGTTCGGAATGAATCAAGAACGCCGAATAGTGGTGGCCTATGGAGTGCACGCATTGATGAGGTCACCTTGGAAGTGTGGTGCACTCCTGAGTGATTAAAAAGGGAGTGGGAGATTTTATTAGTGTGCCAAAAAGCAACTCTGTCGAAAAAGTGTGAATGTCAATTAGACTATTATTTAACAGTAAAGGTGAGGGTAGGACGCTGGCTGAGCTGGACTCTACAATGAATTGAGGTGGCAAACCTCCTCGTATGGGAGGTAGGGCATCTGCAGCACGCGAGAGGCGCCACTCTCCATGTCGACGAAGCAGGTCACCGAGGAAGGAGAAGCGCCAACGGGGGAGCTCCCCTCGTTCGCAAAGTGAGGCTAGGGAAACACCACGCCCATTGATCTTTTTAGTTTTCATCAGGAACAAACTGATGACGGAGGCAGATTTCATCATCTGCGATTCGAACGTATCAGTCGAATTTGCACGGTAAATTTTTCTGCCAGAAGTCCAGCAGTCGATGGTTGGCCGACCTGACTTCGAGGTGTTTCGAGAGGGAATTCATGAGCGGTTAAAGGGCTGTATACCGTCTATGAAATCAGCATGCGTCTACGTGCCGCGCGGCGGGAGACAGAGCAGAAGAACGAACGAATTCGAAACTTGGAGGCTCGCGGGGAGAAAGTCGAGCGCGAGCTAAGGAAGGCCAAAACTGCCAAGTCGCGTGCGACTGGCCAATCTAACCCGGTTGTGGAGGAAAGGGTGACCCAATGGCTGATAAGTTATGTGATTGTCGATCGTGATACGACAAGCATGTTTGCAGTAGAGACTGCGAGGTCCAGGGGTTATGAGAAAGGCTTCCACGATGGCCGGAAAGTCGGGATAGACAAGACCAAGGAGAAACTCGCTGAGGAAGTATGCTGATGTGAGAATCAGGGTTTGAGGCACGGGTGGATTAAGGCTCTACAAGCCGTAGAGGCTCTCCGAGAAACAGGCGTTGAATCGGCATCGCCGTTATACCAACGTCAGCACTTTTCCTTTGGCGCTTTCGAAATCGAGAAGAGTGACAACGAGGGTGACGCCAAATAAAATTGAACATATTGTAAATGCTTCAACACATATTGGGTGCAAATTATGTATTTATTGGTTATTTTAATAAAACACCCTGTTTTAAATGTTTGCATGTTTCAATTTAACCTTATACATTATGAGCCAATCGGTCAATGTAATGAAACACTTCATTTTAAATGCTTGCATGTTTCAACTTTTGTCAACAACGTGTGCTTTTTAATCGTCATATTCATGAGAAGCACGCCGAATCCAGATTATTATTCAGCCCAGGAGCGTCATGCGCGGATGGGCGCTTCGGATTCAAAGTTTTATTCGGGACACGTGACCACGAATGAGGCGTTTTTATCTTGGCCAATCGTGACTTGCACGGTTGGGGCTCCGAATTCAGAGGGTTAGATCTTAGCCAATCGTGATCTCCACGAAGGGTGCTATGAATCCGGAGTCTTATTCGGCCCAAACGTGACCTGCACGGGTGGGGCTCCGAATTCAGAGGGTTAGATCTTAGCCAATCGTGATCTCCACGAAGGGCACTCCAAATCCGGAGGCTTTATCGGCCCACGAGTGTCATGCACTGATGGGGCTCCGAATTCGGAGACTTAGATCTTGGCCAATCGTGATATCCACGAAAGGCGCTCCGAATCTAGAGTCTTATTCGGCCCAAACGTGACCTGCACGGGTGGGGCTCCGAATTCAAAGGCTTAGATCTTGGCCAATCGTGATATCCACGAAGGCCACTCCGAATGCGGAGTCGTATTCGGCCCAAACGTGGCCTGCGCGGGTGGGGCTCCGAATTCAGAGGCTTAGATCTTGGCCAATCGTGATATCCACGAAGGGTGCTCCGAATTCGGAGTCTTATTCGGCCCAAACGTGACTTGCACAGGTGGGGCTCCGAATTCAGAGGCTTAGATCTTGGCCAATCGTGATATCCATGAAGGGCGCTCCGAATCCGGAGTCTTATTCGGCCCAAACGTGACCTACACGGATAGGGCTTCGAATTCGGAGGCTTTTTTGTCTTGGCCAATCGTGAGATTCACGAAGGGCACTCCGAATCCGGAGGCTTAATCCGAAAGACTTTTGAACTAAATTTCGCAATGAGAAAACAGGAAATTTTGCATTGCAAAAGTGAAATATGTACATGGTAAACCATTCAAAACAAGTATCATGCCCCACAGGTCGGGTTTAATGATAAAATTTACACAAGTGCGTTGAATTCTAAGGCTGTGGCAGACTCCTCCCAGACATGTCTTTGAGCCTATATGCCCCTACTCCCGCGATTGAGTCGATCTGATAGGGACCGTTCTAGTTAGGACCCAATTTTCTATCAGCCAGATTCCTGGCGGCTGGAAGCACTTTCTTCAGGATCAACTCTCTTGGTGTATAGCGGCGTAGCTGAACACGTTGATTATACGACTTAGCAAGCTGCTGCTGGTACCGTGCCATGGATGCAAGGGCACGGTCTCTTCATTCTTCAATCAGAATCAAATCCAAGGCCAGCATCATGTCGTTTCAGCCCATATAAAAAACTTTTGATTTCAAGGTTGGGAGGCCGATCTCCAAAGGGATGATTGCCTGCGTTCCGAAGCACAAAGCGAACGGCGTCTCCCCGGTGGACCACCTCGGAGTAGTGCAATAAGCCCATAACACACTCGACAATTCATCGACCCATTTGCCTTTAGCTTCTCCAGTCTCTTCTTGATGCCGTCCAGAATAGATTTGTTGGAGGCTTCAGCTTGGTCATTACTCTGAGGATAAGTCGGGGTGGAAAAATAGGGCCGAATACCATACTTGCTGCACAGTTCTCAGTAGACACCGCAATCAAACTGGGTGCCGTTGCCTAAAATAAGTGCTCTCAAAATGCCGAATCGTGTTATGATATTTCTCCATACAAAACGCTTCACATTAGTATCTCGAATGTGCTTTAGTGCCTCTGCTTCCACCTATTTTGTGAAATAATCTGTTGCGACAATCAAAAATCGCTTGTTGCCCGGGGCGCGAGGCAATGGTCCAACGATGTCAAGTCCCCATTGGGCGAACGACCAAGGACTGGTTATAGAGCTTAACTCTTCAGCAGGCAGATGGGTTAAGGAAGAAAACTTCTGGCACTGTTCACATTTTTTCACATAACATCCGGCATTAACTCTCATTGTTAGCCAATAATACCCCTGTGTCACAGCTCGATGGGCCAAAGAGCGCCTGCCAGAATGGGTACCACAGCTACCTTCATGTATTTCAGTTAGGAGTTCTTCGATTTTATTCGGATGAACGCATTCTAGGTATGGGCCAAAAAGGGATTTTTTGTAAAGCTTTCCTTGCGGATCCAAGTAGTATTGCAGAGCTTTGTTTTGCAGCTTGTGTGCTTCTTTTTTATCCGACAGGAGCTATTCAGAAGATAGGAATGCAGCAATGGAGTCCATCCAACTCAGACTTGACTCTATGACATTAATCTGGACTTCTTCTGAAGGGTCAATGCTCGGCTTAGGGATGAAACCCACTTTAATTGTTCGTTTAATCTCTGAGTTAATAGTGGAGGCTAGGCAAGCCAGGGCGTCTGCATGTATGTTCTGATCACGGGTTATTTAGTTCAATTCATGATGATCAAATTTTGCCAGTAAGGAATTTGTCGTTTTCATGTAAGCGGTCATACGGTCGTTTTTGGCCGCGTACTCCCCCTTTAGTTGATTGATCACAAGTTTTGAATCACAAAATATAAGCAAACGCCGAGCACCCAGGAGATGTGCATTCCGCAAGCCGGTCAGGGCTTCGTATTCGGCCTTATTGTTCGATGCTTCGAAGCCGAGTTTGACAGCCTACTCAATTATTGCTCCGTAGGGAGCCATGATCACTACTCTGGCTCTGCTACCGCGTTGATTGGACGATCCATCACAGTACAACTGCCAAATGTCCCCAACATAAATTTTCTAGTTCGGCTTAGGTTGAATTTGATCAGACTTCAAGTCGGCAAGACCCTAGTGAATTCGGCCACAAAGTTGGCAAGCACTTGCCCCTTGATTGAGGTTCTAGGCAGGAACTGAATATCGTACTGGCCGAGTTCAAGAGCCCACTTTGAAACGCGCCCTGATCCTTCTTCACTGCAAAGTACTACCCGGAGGGGGTAGTCCGTTAATATCCCGATGGTATGCCCCTGAAAGTAATGCATCAGTTTTCTTGCTGCCATGATGAGGGCTAGGATGAGTTTTTCCAACGGAAGGTAACGTGTTTCGGCATCAACCATTGCCTTGCTCACATAATACACTGGTCGTTGCTCCCCAAGCTCTTCCTTTAACAGTATGGCGCTGACGGCCCGGTCAGAGACTGCTAGCTATAAAATGAGCGGGTCACCTGCCGAAGGTGTTGTCAAGAGTGGAACTGATCGGAGGTAGGTCTTCAGACCGTTGAAAGCGACTTTGCACTCAGAGGTCCATTCAAAAGCCTTACCCTGCCGTAGGGTGTGAAAGAATTGTCGGCAGTGATTTGTGGAACGACTAATGAACCTGTTGAGTATGGCGGCCATCCCCATCAACTTCTGAACCTCTTTCACCGATCGAGTGGAGCCGAGTTCCAAGATTGCTTTGATTTGTCTTGGGTTGGCTTCGATTCCTCGGTGGTTGACAATATAGCCAAGGAATTTGCCGGATCCGATCCCAAATGCACATTTGGAAGCGTTCAGCTTCATTTTGTACTTTCGTAAAATGCCGAATGTCTCCTCCAGATCGGCTAGATGAGTTTGCTCTTCTCTGGACTTAACCACCATATCGTCAATGTACACTTCCATAGTACGGTCGAGTTGCTCCTTGAACATGGCGGTGACTAGTCTTTGGTAAGTTGCCCCTGCATTCTTCAGCCCAAAAGGCATAACCTTATAGCAATAGGTTCCTCTTGGGGTGAGGAATGCAGTTTTGTCTTGGTCCTTTGTATGCATGGCGATTTGATGGTAGCCTCTGCAGGCATTGAGGAAGCTCATGCGTTGATGACGCGCCGTGGCATCTACAAGTTGGTTTATTTTGGGGAGAGGAAAACAATCCTTGGGACAAACTTTATTTAAGTTCGTGAAATCCACACAAACACGCCAAGTTCCATTTTTCTTCTTAACAACTACAGTGTTCGACAGCCATGTAGGGTAGGTAACTTCTCGGATTCCCCCGGCATCGAGCAACCGGTCAACTTCCTTAACAATGGTAGTAGTGTGTTCTACGGCTGACCACTAGCTTTTCTAAATAATCGGCTTGCATCTAGGGTCAACTGTAGACACCCTATTTTTGACCGTCCTCAAGACTTAGACGTCACCATTTGAACACTCGGTGATCATCCATGCTCGTGTTTGTTTTGAGTTCCCGGAGGTCTCGGCTACGCGCCTTGCCTCAGGATCTCTCGACTTGATTGTTCTGTGCTTGGTTTTGCACTAAGGACTTGTGTGTTTTGTACCTGAGGGTAGAGAGTAGCTTGTTAGCTACCCCTGACACCCACCGGCCTTGGATTGAGGCCATCGGCCGTGTATTATTGCTACCGGCCATTGGTGAAATATACTATTGGCCAGTCGGCACTTGGTGTGGTCGGCCGACCATCTGTTTGGCCGATGGCCTCCTTTTCTGGCCAATGCCACATTTTTGCCTTTTTCAGGCATGGTGCAAGCCAGCTGTGCCAGCTGGAATGCACGAACCCTTCTCCCCATGCACGAGCGTGGCTGTTTTGCCCCTTTTGCACCTTTTTGGTCTAGCTTCTTGAGGAAGCTTAGACCTTTGTCTTAGCTTCCTCAAGAAGCTCGGACACCTGTCCCAGCTTCCTAAGGAAGCCTTGGCCCCTTTGCCTTGGCTTCTTTAGGAAGCCTTGACCCCTTTGTTAGCTTCCCTTAGAAGCTTAACCTTTTCCATTGTCTATATAAGGAGCCTCCCCCTTCCTTTGTCTTGGTTGAGCAAAAAATCAGAGCAAGATATAGATATATATCTGATATACACTTTCTCTCTCTATATCTCCTTCTCTCTTTTCATTTTGTGTGTGTTTTATAGCCCAAAAGTGTGTTTAGTTCATAGTATTGCACTAAAACACACACTATTACACCATACTTCGACTTGGGAGGCCTTGAGGGTTTGTTCTTGAAGCTTTGAGCTTATTTTGATCATAAGAAGGGGACTGAGCTTGCTGTTCTTCAAGGGTTCTTCAAGGGTAACATTACTTACTTTATATTCTCCAATCTTGCACTAGCCTTTAGCCTATCTTGCTTACTGTTTTAGACTTTGTGTATAACTGAAAAAAGTCTTGTATTTTTATGCTTAAGACCTTTCATTAAGGTCACTTTGGTGTTGGGGGTCGACCTCTCCCTCTTAGGCCTTGTTTGGCCCCCTTTTGTCCCCTCTTTGATTGAGCTTTGAACCTTTTGTGCATTGGCCTTCTCACCACTGAAATCCAGTGGATTTTCAGTGGTGAAGAAGAGGTTTTGAGGTCTTGCATAGGGGAGGGACACCCCTCTCCCCTTTGTGTCTCTTTAGCTTGTGTTTAAGGCTTATAAAGGTAGCATGCATGCCTAGCTTTGTGCGGCTTTATTTCAGAGGTTATTTGGTGTTTATTTAGCATGTTTTACCTTTGTCCCATGTTGGTTTGTTGACCCCTTGCATGCATAATACACTTGCCTTGTATTCCTCTATTTTGCTTAGAAATGCATATTGTCTTTGGACCATCATGCTTGCATGTTTTGGCTCAGCTTTGTGAAGCTTTAGGTCATATTTTTCCATGCTTAAGGACTGTTTGGTACTGATTTGGTCATATTTTCCATGTTTGATATAGCCACCATGCATTTTGGCTTAAGAGCCTTGGATGTGTGGGTCACTAGCATGCTTTACTTGGCTTATTCCCATAATTTGGCATCATTTGAGATCATATTTCAGTCCATGTAATGTGGTCTTACACTTGCATTTGGCTCTCTTTCAATGCTTTGAAATGTTGTAGTTTTGTGCCTCAAGAGTTGGTCATTGTGTTTGCCACCATGTTTAGACATTTGGGATGCCATCTAAGTGGGTTTTGGGGCTTATTCTAACATGCCATAGCTTTTATTTTGTTGGTCTAATGTCCATGCTTGTCTTCTTTTAAGTGCGCTTGAAAGTTGGCTTTTATGCTTTAGTCTTAGGCACATTGGTTTGCATGCTTGTCTTGCATGTTGGCACCATCATTTTAGTACCTTTGGCCACTGTTTTGGGGTGTGGCTAAGGTTCCTCCATCCTAGTGTAAGTCCATGCATTTTTGTCTTGTAGTATGATCATCATATTGCATGATTATTGCATCCTTGTAGTTAATGCATTATTACATGATTATCATTTTGCCTAGTTGTCTATCTAGGTAGCATTGTAGCATTGCATGCTTAGCACATTGCATATTTGCATGTTTGGTTGGTGTTTACATTTGACGTGCTTTGCTAGCTTGAGTTATTTTGCATACTCGAGCCATATTGCATACATGCATTACATTTTGCTTGGTTTGGGGTGTCAAACCAAGCACGAGGGATGAGGTGCGTTCGTACTCAAAATGACGTAACGCGCCTCGATCCTCGGTCGCCGACACCCTTGGTCGCTACATGATAGGGCGTGAAGCTTTCATTTGTTTGTTGCATGCATTGACATCGATTTGCTAACTTGGCCTCTTAGGCCATCACGCATCGAAATGTGCAATTGATGACCCGAGGGTCGAGGGCCATGCTCCCTTGAGTCCATTGCATGATAGGGAGTGTGGTCATGCTCACATTTGCTTGAAAATTCCATGCCATACACTGCTTGCCCTCTGTTGCTGTCAACTGCAGGATTCTGTAGGAAGCAATGGCCGGCCGGCCACCTATAGTGCCGATCGACCATCGGTGGCTAGCCGGTGGTACAACAGTTAGCCGATAAGCCCATCCCTATGGCCGGTGGTGCTTTGAATTGGCCGGTGATATTCCAGAGTGATCAGGAATCAGTTCAGAGGTGCCCCAAGAATTTTCACAGTCCTCAGAGGAGCAGGGCAGTGTTAATAGAGGCAACAATGCTATGGCAGCGAGTTTCCGGGCGAGACGAGTCGAGCATGCATCATTCACGCATCCTGAGGCGGGGCTGTGGCCACCTTCTTTTTGCATTTAATTTGTTAATTAATTGGAAATTTTGTAATAATTAATTTAGTATTATTTATTCAGACTGTAATATTTATTCGGACCCTCCGAGTGAGGGCAATTATGTAATAAGTGTGCGTGAGTGTGTGTATGTCTCCCAACCCCCACTTCTTTCTCCCTTTTACTTACTTGCTTTGATGGTTAGTATTAGGGCATATTTAATTTAGCATACCTCATGCTATGCATGCGTGCAACATTCATCAATTCATTTTGCATCACCGGCGGCTCGCGGAGCATCATTCTAACTGCATTTGTATTCCATTTCAAATTGAATATGTGTTATTTGTAGCCATTTCACATTCATTTGTAGATTAGCCGAGCCTATTGTAGTTGTATCTTGTATGTGTTGCATTAGCCATCTTAGCATGAGCTAGGATCATGCATTGATTACTAACTAACTTTTGTTTTGGCTCGGAGTACTAGGTAAGCTTTTATGCTTTAGCTTCTTGCATGAGTGTGAGTGTTTGCCATGACAGCGTGCTTACCATGAGGCTATGTGCTTACGTGTTATAACTGCCCGAATGCCTGTGGCTGAAGGTTGGGTTGCTTAAATTGGAACAATGCATTGGATGCGAATTTTAAGCCCACTTGAGAGTGGCAAAACCATATTTTCTAAGCCCACTCGAGGGTGGCAAAATCCATGTCTTAGCCTACTTGCGGGTAGCACCATCAAACCATTCTCCAATAAACAAACATGAAATGTTTTGTTCCAATTTAGGCGATTTGGTCTATACTTGTTTGCTGTGCGCATAACATAGTAATTCTAGGCTAATAACCGGAATAAGAGCATATAATGTTTTCAAAACAAGATATCATGGTTAGTAGAGGCCGATCTTTGGTCGGGTGAGCGGAGGTGCTCATAGCTGACCTTCCCCAATCGTACCCAAGTTCCTGAGCTGAGGCAACTTTGGTGATGACGGACACGTGGCCTTTGGCACTGAGTCAGGGTTTCCTAAATTTCCCAAAAGAAAATATTTAGGTGGCGACTCTGTATCTAGTAAAGCAGTCCATGTTTGGCACTTCTTTACAAAAAAATCTATTTTCTCAAAACGATTTGCCAGATTTGGACTCTTTGGTTCAGATTAAGAACTGTGACAATTCGAGAGTCCGAACTGTAGCGAGCCGAATATGAACAGAGCGGGACTCACCCTCTCGGGGTGTTCGGAGATGTCTATATCAACGTTTAAACGGTGCAAAACAGACGGATCCACACCTGGCATCTCATGTGGTGTCTACGCAAATACATCAAGATTGCTGAGCAAGAAGGAAATTAGCTGCAGCCTGTCGGCTTCATTCAGGGAGACGTCGACCACGAAGAACCTGTCTTGATTCCCGTCAATTTCAACTCGATCCAGGGCTTCCGTGGCCTTTTCACTTGGGAGCTGCCCAACATCGTCGAGGCTCTCTCGATCTGGCACCTCAATAGAATTCACTTCCAACTCTTTTGGTGTCTTTGCAGCAAGGAGATAACATGCGTGTGTCGATTTCTGGGAACCACGGATTTGCTCAATGCCGCGTTTTGTCGGGAAGCGGAGCAGTTGATGATAGGTGTTTGGCATGGCCTGCATGGTATTCAACCAAGTTCGCCCTATGATGAGATTATACGGCGAAGGCAGCTTGACGACTAAGAATTTCACATCCACTGTTCGGGAGCCCGCTCGAACTGGTAGTGTGATTTTGCCCAACGGGTATTCTGGATTAGCGTTGAAACCGAATAATGGATAAGGAGCTGAAGACAAGTCTGACTCGGCGAACCCAAGTTTGATGAAGGTCTTGTAATACATAACCTCCGAAGTACTCCCTTGGTCTATGAGAATGTGTTCAACGGTGAATCGATTTACGCGTAGTTCGATGACCAATGGATCAATGTGGGGTAGTGTTACGCCGATCAAATCAGAATCGTTGAAGGTAATATTCAGAGCTTCATGGGGCCGCTTTGCTGGTGTGATTTGCTTTTGAGGGCCTGGACGTGACTGAATTACATGCACGGTTGGGGCTGTTGGCAGGCTGTATATCATATGGATGACGCCGAGTAGAGGTGAATCCTGCCGTAGGGCAACTGTTTTGGTTGAGTTGTTCTTTCGGACGTGTTGCTGGAGCTGACCGTCTTGTACCAACTTCTCAAGGTGGTCTTTCAAAGCATAGCAACTGTCGGTATCATGACCGTGATCTTTGTGATATTCGCATCGCCTATCCCGTCTTCTCGTGTCGGGAGATCCCACCATTTTTTATGGCCATTTGAAAAACGGAAGGTGTTGAACCTTAGCCATAACCACACTGATCAGCTCCGATAACTCCGTGTATTTCTTGTCAGCGCACCTCGCGCGCCTGCTATCCACTTAAAACTGCTTATTAGCTCGGTGTAGGCATTGGCTGTTTGATCAGCGTGAATTCATCTTCTATCTCACTTAGCCTGATTCCGTGATTCAGGGCTTCGTGGTGGTACAACGTTTATCGGCTGCACGACTTCAGGCAGGGTCGACTTAGTGGCTTTATGCCTGTCTTTGACCTGGAGGGCATCGTCTTTTGCATTGTAGTATTCCTTAACTTTTTGCATCAACGACCAGACCGTTTTTTGGGGCCGTCTGGTCAAAGAACTGCGAAGGGCACTGTCTGGATATAACCCCATTTTGAAGGCGGTAATTGCCATGGAGTCATTGCAGACGTCATCAACTAGATTAAAACATTCCCAATACCGCGCTGAATACGCACGAAGGGTTTCCTTCGGTAGAATTTGCATTGCCCACAGAGAATCGGCTTGCTTCGGCTGGACCTCATTAGTGATAAACCTTGCCCTGAAGGATTTTTGGAGTTGGTGGAAGCTCTTGATCGAAGCCGGCTCCAGTTTATAATACCACCTAACAGCTAG
The DNA here is from genome assembly GCF_004153795.1 of Camellia sinensis. Taxonomy (NCBI): domain Eukaryota; kingdom Viridiplantae; phylum Streptophyta; class Magnoliopsida; order Ericales; family Theaceae; genus Camellia; species Camellia sinensis. Next base: position 373,099 of record NW_021027936.1, on the reverse strand, counting down.
TGGTCCCAAACTGCTCAGAAATATTCGACACATGAGGGCCTCGTCGTCTGCATGAAGCGTCATGGCTTGCTTGTAATGGCGAATGTGATCAGTGGGGGTCTGATTTACAATCATACAAGGTGAATGACGGTGCTTTGAATTTTTCGGGTAGCACTGCCCTTGCAATCCGTCGTACAAAGGGGTCATGTTGATCCTCTTCATCTGAATCATTTCTTCTTCGCTTCTTCCGTTTATGCGGACTTCCCTCAGAAGAACTGGAGATGTCGACTCGTCCCTTCTTTGTAGATTCTGGGGATGATGAGTCAGAGCCACCGCCACTATCATGTCTCCGAATTCGAGATCATCGACCGTTCCTTCTCAGAGGTCATCCCGGGTCTTGGTGCACGGCTTGTTGGGATTTTGCCACTTCCAAGGCCAAATCTTGTCGAAGGCGCTCGTTCTTAGCCATCGTGTTTTCCAACCTCTGTTCGTTTTGCTTCGCTTGCTCCATAATCGCTTGCATTGTCTCATGAGCTGATGTTGAGGGTGAATCGAAGTTCAAGACCCTTCTTGCGGTAATATTCTCTGGCCCAAGCATGTTGCTTGGAGTGGTTTCGTCTTGTGGCGTAGGGTCGCCAGCGACTACTGGAGGATCTTCCGCCACACCCGCCATGGATGTACTTGAGTATTCCCACAGATGGCACCAATTGTGGGGAAGTGGTTTGGAAATACTCTTTTGATCCACTAGGACGCTCGAGATCCTCAGCTAGTGACCTGAAAAGGAATGGACACTCCGGTCGGGAGTGCCGGAATTAACACTCCAACGGATAAGTCAGTGTATACTCTCTCGATTGCTTGTATCTTAAGTTAAGCAAGCTAGTTCTCACATACCTCTTTTGGTTGATGCTCCTCTTATTTATAGTCGTTCTCGATGTTGATCGTTGGGCCCACCCTTTATTCAGTAAACAGTCGCTCACCTGGCTATACGTTCATATTCGACTTTATTTACAACTGATAGAGGCCGATCTAGCTATTCGACCTCTTCCCCTCGGGGCTGGAGCTGTATTGTACACTATCTAATTTCTTTCTTTCTTTAGTATATTCGGCCATCCTATGCAATAACTTATTCGGCCCCCACACACGCAAATATAATACACTAAAAAACTCCTTGGTATACTTTTTCCAAACATAGCACTCCAAAAAAACTTCTTAGTGTACTTTTCTCAAACCTAACACTCCAATCAATGTAATCTCAAACATAACACTCCAATTTAACACACAAAAACACTAAAAAAATTCTTAATATATTTTTTTGCAAACATAACACTCACAATTTGAAATTATAAATTTGTTCAAGGTTTATAAAGGAATTTTTGTACTCCTATTGAAATGGTTTGAAGAATCCCACATCTTTTTGGAATTGTTTGAAGAATCTCACATCCTTTTTTTGGTGTATTATATTAGAGTGTTATGGTTGAAAAAAGTGCACTAATGAGTTTTTTTTGTATGTTATATTGGAGTTTTTACATTGAAGAGTTTTTTTGGAATGTTATATTAGAGTGTTACGTTTAAGAAAAGTACACTAAAGATTTTTTTTGGAGTGTTATATTGAAGTGTTACGTTTGACTGTTACATTAGAGTGTTACAGTTTGAAATTATACATTTGCCTAAAACTTACTGAGGAGTTTTTGTATTCCTTTTGAAATATTTGAAGAATCACACATTCTTTTGGAATGTTTGAATCATTTTTGTACTCATTTTGAAATTTTTTTTCCAAATAAAAAGAAATTCTCATATTTTTTTCATCCAAAATTTAATTCCCATAAATTGTGTACTTTATCTATCTAGCACAAAAGAAAAGGAAAAAAAAAATAAAGAAGAAAGAAATATAATAGAAATAAGGGTATAATTGTAAATCTAATTTTTAAGTAATATATTGAATCTACGTTTTCAAAATCAGTGGGACTAATTGGTTTATAAGAAAATATTTGGGACTAAATAAATCATCATTCTTTAATATGAGATTATAAACAAATTTTCCAAAATAAAATTGAAATTTGATATATTCGAACCCTAAACACTCAAAAAGCTGAGCATAAAATAATTTTCTTGATCCTATATTTATGAGATAAAAAAAAAACACAATAAAAATAAATAAATAAAGATATTTACTCTGTTTGAAATTTCAATCTATATTTTTTTATTTTTAGTAATTTTTTTAATATTTCAATCATTTTTTTTATTCACTTAATCTAAATATATTTAAAAAGTATAAAATTTGTGTAAAAATCTTTCAAAAATTCATTGAATACAAAAAAAAATACAAAAATTCAATACAATTTTGTTTAAAGTTTTTTTTTTTTTGTACAATTTTATTCTTTTTAGTGTTTCTAAATTAAGTAGATCTAATTTTTTTAAAAAAAAAACATTAAAATACTAGAAAATGTGACTAAAAAAATTAAAAACTCAAAAAATTATTTTTAAAACCCCAAACTAAATAGAGTGAATGACACTAGAAGATATAAAATAGTGGCAAAGAAATAGTGAAATAATGAGAATGCAATAATAATAATAATAACAAATGAAATAATAAAGCAAGGGCCTTGGAGTAGTGACTTTTTGACGTCATATTCTCTACTTTTTAATATGATTTTTTAGTATTTTTTATTTTATGAGAGAAAAAATAAAATGATTATAATTTAAATGTGACATTTTATTTTATTAAGTTTTTAATATATTTTATCTTTTATGACTATTTTAGCCTAAATAACTTGTGCCAAACATAGCCTAAAATAGTTAAAACATCCACCAATCACATCATATTCTCTACTTTGAATAATGTTATATGTATCAATTAATGTACTAATTAGTATACTAACAGATGATGTGACAAAATTTTAAAAGTTTTGGATATTTGTAGTTTATATAATAGGTGAAATCAGTAATAATGGTATAATACTAGTTGATATACTAGTGTGTACATTAATTGATACATGTAGCATCACCGCTCTACTTTTTAATATGACTTTTTGTAAAGAAAAAGAAAAATGTTTTGGAGCTCTAATTTTTAAGCTCTAAATCTAGCTCTAATGAGTTGGTAGTGAGTCCCATTTAGTGTGATGTGATGTTTTGGTCTTGGTTTGTCTGTTTGTTTGATTGATTTTTTTTTTCTCCTTGCCATGTCATTAGTATTCCATTAGAACACCAAAATTAATTCTCTCATTACTGAAAGAAAAATACTTTAAAACTCTAATTTTTGAGCTCTAAAGTTAGCTCTAATGAGCTGGTAGTGATTCCACGCATTACTAATGTGATGTATGTTTCAAATTTCTTTTTTTTCACTCCATGCCAGCTCATTACAGCTGCTATTAAAAGCAGCTCTTTTAGAGCTCTCAATCCAAACTGTTTCATAAATAAATAAAAATTAATTAAAATTATCACTTTTCAAAAACTCCCTAAATTTTGTATTTCCCAGGCGAGGAATTATCAAATGAAAAATGATGCAGACCATTAATTAGTGGTTGCACTAGGGATGTGGTAGTGGGTCCCATCCACTCCCACATGTGTTTTGTGTCTTAATTTTTATTTTGTTTTTTTTGTTTTTACTTATCATATCATTAATGATGATGTTAATGATAGAAATTTAGTGATATGTAGCATTGTTGTTGTCAAATTTTCAAAGAAGCTTGCAAGGACACAATTGCTATGTCATATGGCCTTTATTTTTTTAAAGATTAAATTCGTTTAGGTAATAATTAATATATTAGTATTGTTTTGGTAATCTTACACGCAATAATTAATATATTAATTAATACATTAATGTAGTTATGATACTATCATTTAAAAATTATGATTTCACCTATTATATAAATTATAAAAATTTAAAATCTTTAAAATTATATTACATCATTCATTAATACATTAATTAATATACCAATTAGAATATATAGAATTATTCAAATAACTTACAGTGCTATTGTACAAAAGAAACTGTAGATATTGGAAAAACACTTATATCAAAGAATGTTTGGGAGAGTACGAAAGATTTGCTGGAATCAACTAAATATCTTAGTTCTAGTTCTTTTTGTTTGGAGTTCCACTTTCTTGTTTCAACTTTCTTTATTGTATACATTCCTGGACGGCAATGTAGCACAGGATGCAAAGCCTCAAATTAAAGAAGCAGAGTTGGAATAATAATCTCTCTGAGATTAGGATTTCACATGAGTTTTGAATTTCGTATAATTCATCACAGAGCAAAATAATAGAGTACTGAGACTTCAGTTATGTATTTATGTGCATTCGGCAACATTACTGCCATCTCCCTACATGTGTGCTGGAAGTGGCAATTCGTAGTCTGTCAAAGGAGCTCTTTGCATCCCATGATGTCTCTGCATCACTTTCCAATTTAACCTGGCAATATACCAAAACCCAAGCCACACAGAAATCTCAACATTTGGCCCAAAGCTCTCCTCTGATGTTTGTGAATTATTCAGTATTAAAACATAAAATTTTCAACCATTGACATCGACACACTAAGTACTGAAAAAACTTTATAACTCCTGGACTAGACTTTTCCTCAAACCAGTGTCCATATGCAGTTTAATACAATGTCCAGAATTTAATTGGACAATCTGATGTAAATAACTTTTCCCCTGTAGTGTGGTAGTCAGATTAAGTTTTTGATAAATAACTTTCACTCTTAATGTTACACAACAATGAAGCAATTTATTCAATTCAAATTTTGCTTCTTCTCAAGTTATTGTCTTATTTGGATTGCAGCTTTTGTTCTAACTATTCTCTCAAAAATTATCTAAATTGTTAATTGAAATATAATGATATTATTAAAATTATTAATTAAATTAATAATTTATTATTAAAATAAATTATTTATTATGCGATTAAAAATAAAAAAAAAATGAAATATAATTTTTAAAATTATAAAAATAATATGTTTTTTTAAGTATTTCTTTCATGCCCAAAATATTAGTCATTTTTTTTATTTTTCATTATCCCAAAATATTAGTCCCTTTTCAAAAATTAAAGAATAAAATAATATGAATTTACTATTTTATCATTCTTTTAAATTCATTAATAACATAAAAAAATATAATTATGACAATTGATATTCTTAAAAAAAACATACTATTAAAAGGTAATTTTTAAAAATTAATATTTTTAAAATATAATAATTATACTATCAAAAAAAGTTAAATTTTAAAAAAAATAACTATTAGTTTGAGACGGAGGGAATATAATTTACTCTTAAATTTAGGAAAGAGGTTATTGTTGGGTTCTAGTTGGCAATGCTTGGTTGATCACTTAGAGCTTCAGCAGTGGACATGTTAGTCCACTCATTAGTGTCAGCTGCTAAATTTCAGCCAGCCATTTTCACTTTAAGCTTCACAGTGGAGCTGTTAAGGACAACATTAGTGGTCAAAGTTAGTGTCAGATATTAAATAGTATGTTAATTGCAATCAGCGTTCTAGCCAGCGAGGGAGGGAGAGAGAGAGAGAGAGAGAGAGAGAGAGAGAGAGAGAGAGAGAGAGAGAGACAGTGCAGCTGCATCCTTAGCTGAGGCTACCCTGTGTGTAGCTAAAGCTGAGGTTGCCCTGTGTCTAGGTTCAACTCTAGGTTCAGCTTTAGCTTATGATCCTTAACAACATATATATATTCCAGCTACTACTAACTATTTATATATATATATATACATAGAGAGAGAGAGAGATGTTACAATGTGCACTTTTAAAAAGGTGCATATGGTATGTTTTTCATAACATTTTCACAAAATTTCATAAGTTAAACCTAAAATGTCATAACTTTTTCACTATAAAAATCATAACTTTTTTTTCACTGAAAAATACTATAACAAAATCTCAAAGTGTCATAACAAAAATCACAAAATATCGTAATATTATCATTCCCAACTTTAGGGTGCACATCATTAATTCGCTATTTATAACTTTACTACAAAATGTCATAACACATATCACAAACAATTATAACGTTCATCATAAAAAATCATATTTCTTTATATTGTGCATCATTGGAAAGGATGCACATTGTAAATTTCTCCATATATGTATATATATATATATATTCTTTAACACATTCCTTAACACACACTTTAATATATTTCATGTACCACTACTTATTCTCTAAAATTAACAAACTCTTGACATACCTTAATACACATTTTTAGATCTTATTTTTATCACTTTTTATTATATATGATTCATACTATTAAAAAAAAGATCACTAATAACATTAATGCATTAGAAATGCCAAAAAATAAAATAAAATAAAATAAAAACAAGGCATAGACCGTGAGTAGGACCCATTACTACATCATTAATTGTATTAAAACACCACTTTTAATATTATTAACTATTTTTTATTTATTTGTTTTTTTTTTTTTTTTTTTTTTAAGTACATCAGAAACAATCTTAACTTAACTACTTTTCATAGCATATATTTTAACCCATCAATTGTAGAGACTCTAATTGATGAAAGGTCCAACTAAGATGAAAAGTTGGTGCAGGGCAGGAGGGTTATCCATCAATCACAACACCACTCACTCCCCATCCTCACATTTCCTATCTTCTTTTTCTTAACAAGAAAGATAGCCACGTGGCCTCTCACCCATACCTCCAAGTGGCACACAAGGGTCTTGTCAGACTCCAATATCTTCCCAGTGGGGTCGTAAGCTATCTTGGGAGATCTTATCTACACCCACATTGGGGTGTCTAGTGGAAACAACAATGATATGGGAGTGTTTTGAGAAGAAATTTTTTTAATTTTTTTTTTGATTAAAATGATAAAATAAATTAAAATAGTTAATAGAATAAAATATCACATTGAATTTATAATTATTTTATATTTTCTCTCATAAATATCACATCTAATTATAAAAAAATTTAATCATCTTTCCAAACATAAAATTTTTATCATACTAAAATAACTAAAAATTAAAATAACCTATTAAAATAACAACTTCCGAAACACCCACACAGTGTTCTAAATTTTAAAATTTAAAGAGAACTTTAGTAATATAATAAGAATAAAAAAAAAAAACCCAAAAAAGTCAAAACATCACATTAATATAGTGCGGCCACCTCTAGAACTCTTTTAGATCTCATATTTTAGAATTCCAAAATATTTTTGCTAGTGAAAATTATTTTAAATTAAAAATTAAAAGCGTTACTCACTTAGTTTTTGAAAAAATAATTTTTCAACTTATTTAAATTATTTATATTGAATCAATTATAAATAAAAAAGTATATTATATAGTTTAATACAAACTCTCATAATAAAATGAAATATAATATACTTCCATAATTCGTACGAAACACCATCATTGTCACTTTGACCACTTTTCACTAGGGTAATTAATTTGAGTTATATTTTATTTTTTTATTTTTTATACATTTTTTAATAAATAAAAAATAAACATACCCAAAACAAACCTTATTGCAAAAATATTAAAAATTCAATAAAAAAAATTTATTACAAATTTTGTACTATATTTATATAAGTTTTCAATATTATTTTAAATTTCTTAGCATTATATTATCCATAATCATTTTTGGCCTAATTTGAGAATTTGGTTAAAAATCAAATTTTGATTTTTAATCTATTTTGAGTCATATTATTTCTCTATTTTTTTACACATTTTTTCAAAAAAAATCAAAAGCTAGCTTTTAACTAAGGAATTTTTTTTAGGATTCCTGATATTAAGATTTTATAGCATAAAGGACATCTAGTATTTTCATAATGTCTAAAGTCCCTCAAATTAATCTAGAGAAAATTAGATTCAGAGAAATTCTCTGGATTTCACAGAGAAATTCTCTCTAGTGGGCTCCCAGAATTTCTCTAGACTTTCCCAACCCAGAGAAATTCTCCCAAACCTAGAGAAATTCTCTTTAAAATTAGAGAAATTCCATTTGCTAACTCTCTACTCATCTCTTAGACCCACTTCATCTTCTTTACCATCTTCATCACAAACCTTCAACCTAATAATATTCAAATTTTTGGTTTCTTCCCATTTCACACATTTTCTCAACAACCAAACACGCAAACCACTAATACAAATTCTAGAGAAATTCTCCCAAACCCAGATAAATTCTCTCTAAAATTTAAAGAAATTCCATTTTCTAGTTCTCTACTCATCTTTCAGACCCACTTCATCTTTTACACCATCTTCATCACGAGACCTTCAACCTAATAATATTCAAATTTTAAGTTTCTTTCCATTTCACACATTTTCTCAACAACCAAACACGCAACAATTTCTCTGGACTCCTATTATTTCTCTAGACTTTCCGGAGAAATTCTCCCAGACCCAGAGAAATTCTTTTCAAAATCAGAGAAATTTCATTTTCTAGCTCTCTACTCATCTCTCAGACCCGCTTCATCTTCTTCACCATCTTCATCACAGACCTTCAACCTAATAATATTCAAATTTTAAATTTCTTCCCATTTCACACATTTTCTCAGCAACCAAACACGCAACCACTGATACAAAGTCCAGAGAAATTCTTTCCAGAATTTCTTTGGAATCCCCAACTTAGAGAAATTCTCTTAAAACCATAGAAATTTCCAGGCAAACCTTTCCAGAGAAATTCTCTCCAAAATCAGAGAAAATTGATTTTCTATGATTTCCAACATCTCTCAGACCCACTTCATCTTCTTCATCATATTCATCATAGACCTTCAACCTAATAATATTCAAATTTTAAGTTTCTTTTCATTTCACACATTTTCTCAACAACCAAACACGCAACTACTGATACAACAATCAACTAATCAATAAAGCATAAAGAACCTAATTGAGCAATTTTCACAATGACCATCACCATCATCATCATCTAAAATAGCACTTAAATTCATCAATCTTCATAGTTACATATACATATATATGTGTGTATAATTCACATGAAAATAGGGCGAAGAAGAGAGGAGGATTGGTGGACCCAAAACTAGGAATCAAATAGAATCGCTACTAATTCGCTTGCTGAAAGGGTCATTGTCGAAGAAAAAACCCAATGGGTAGGTCTGGTGGGTCTATGCTTGATACAGGGCCAACCCGAATAGGGCTCCGGCCTCTCAAACCCACTTCATCTTCTTCATCATCTTCATCACAGAGCTTCACTTTGTCTATCTATGCAAAGAAAGATTATAATCGCTGGAGATGGAAGTTTCCAGCGAGAAGAGTAGAGATCGGAGACGAGCATGGGCATGGCGATAAGAATGGGAACAATCTGGAAGATCAAGACTGTTTCTTTAGAGAGAGAACATTTTAGAGAGAGAAAGATACGTAGAGATGAAAGAGAGGGAGGGGAAGAGATGAATTTAGCAGAAGAGTTTAGAGTGAGAGATAGAGAAAAAAATGAGGTTTGATTTGAGAAATTTTTCTGTGATATATGAGTGTGGGGGTTGAGGGACCTTAGATATCATAAAATAATGTTGTGAATCTTTTCTATTACTAAATATGAGAGAGAGACCTTAGACTAATTTTTTCTTTAACTAACTTCTCAAAACAATTTGTCTATTTCCATATAAAAATTGTAAGAAAAATATCAAATCAGTAGTTATTTCAAAAAATAATTATAAATTTCATAAATGTTAATAATTAAAATTATAAAATTTTCATTAATATGTAATTATTTATTTAAAATTTCACTGGAGTGTATATATCTCAAAATTAAATGAGCAGTTCTATAGTCTAAAAAAGATCAGAAAAGTAATTAGAAATTATGTTAAATAGTTGAGATTAATTTCATGTATTATGCATCTCACTGTATAATCACACCCTATTTTGTTGGTTTGTATTGTTAGTATGAATTGTCTGAATTATTCCTTTATTTATTTATTTTTTTAATCTCATTTGGATCAACTTTTCTAGTAGCTTTTAGGTCTCGTTTGGAAATAGATTTTTTTTAATAATTTTTTAACTTTTTGGTTAAAATATGATGTAAAAAACTAATATGTTTGGAATAATTTTTTTATTTTTTACGAAAAAATATGCAAAAAATAGAAAGAAAAGAGAATCTTTGATTTTTTGATATAGATTGTTAACTTTTTAATTTTTTTAGTGACTTTTTGATTTTTTAGCTAAAAAGTCACTTACCAAATAAGGCCTTACTATGACTTTTTTGCAATCAATATTTAATAAATCAAAACTTAATTTTTATAGAAAAATAAAGAGCTGATATGATAATTTGTAACAAATAAGTTGCTTATTTAGATTGTTGCCAAACCACCCTTAGTATAAGTAGTGTGTTTTTTTTTTTTAAATTTTTAATTTTTTTTTAAATTTTATTCCACCGAAAAAAAACACTGAAAAGTTTTGATGTATCGATAAGGATAATTACTATATATATATATATATATTTCTAGAGGATAGCGGTGTCCAAGTTAGCTTATGTACTTAATTCTCTTCTCACTTCGGTTAAAGACAAGCTATCCATGTCGAAATTTAAAAATTAACATGAATTTACTTTCTTCCGGCCTAACTTTAAAAGATATCATAATTTGAATATATATACAAAATTAAAACACATACAAATTAAAAATATAAATAGAGTCATTTCTTGTGAAAGTAATGAAAACTAACGAATGAGAATAATTTTGGTACCCTTATCATGCTAACATATTTATTTTCGGAACTTTTTGATAATGTAAGGATATTACATTTGATAGTCCCATCATGGAATCATGATCCCCTGCTTACATTTCCTACCTGTAGGGTTATTGGGCTCAGTTTTAGGCTTAATTTTAATAATCCGAACTATTCATATTTTAAGATTTGTTCAGTATATCATACCTGTAAAAAATTAAGTTGAGCGGATATCAAAAAGTATGTGTTTGGAAAACTGTTTATTAAATTCTTTAAAAAAATAATTTTTAGTTCAAGTTTTCCGAACACATGTTTTCTGATAATCGATCAACTTAATTTTTTACAGGTATGATATACTGAACAAATCTTAAAATATGAACGGTTTAGATTATTAAAATTAAATCTAAAAGTAGACCCAACAACCCTACAAATAGAAAATGTAATGACGAGATCTTGATTCCCCATCATGATGCATATGTTTTTTTATTATTTAAGAAGAATACATTGCCCGGTCATGTACGTGTAAATTCTTTATACCATTCTATCATTAATCAATTTTTTTTTTTTGTTTAATATGAGAAATATAAACTCTCTTTGAACAAGTGTTTTGTTAAATAAACAATTCACCAAAATAATTAACGAAAATACACTTCGTAATTCCATCCCGAGAACATTTATGCTTTGTTTGGTTGGGGGATTTGGAGAGGGATTTGGAAAGAGAAAGGAAAAATGTGTGTGAAACTAGGTGAAATGTAGGTACATTTTATTCACATTTCACCTAACTTTTCCCTTTTCCTTTCCAAATCTCTTCTCAAATTCTCCAACCAAACACAGCGTTAGTAGCCTCATCAACTGATGTGAAAATTCTTTGTACTTTTTTTATTTTTAATGTAATTTTTTTTAATTATTTTTTTAAGGTAACATTTCTCCTCAATTCGAAATTGTACTAGAGGATGCTATTGATGTGCCGTGGGTCCTATTCTGGATCCATCTCGATGATTCAAACTGTTAAATGTGTAAAGTTTGTTGAGTATATTGGTCATATTTAGTTTGTATTTGTGAAACAATTTAAAAAAATAATTTTTTGAATAGAGTTTGTAAAATTTAAAAATTTATTTGATTGTATGTTTTGAAAATAATTTTAGAGTTTTGAATGATTTAATTTTTTTTTTATAATTGAATAGATGTGTGTGAGAGAAAAAATAATTGATTAATGTGTAGAATGTGATGGAAAGAGAGATGAGAGCAAAAAAAAAAAAAATTGATTGATGTGTAGTAGGAAGAAAAGTAATTTTGATTTTTCAAAAAAAAAACTTGTCTAAACTAAACAACGCCATTATCTTTGTAAAAATAAACTGTTGACATAAATATAATCTGAACAACTAAGTTATTAATGTCCAATTAACTTAATTTTTTATAAAAATAATATACTTAACAAATCTAACTCATTTAATAATTTGAATCATTAAAATAAATCTAGAACCGGGTCTATCTGGCACCAACAACACCGTATACCTTGGATCGAATTGAAACATTTATTTATTTATTTTTAAATTTTTTTTTGAAAAAGAACATGTGTTTTGTTGGATAAATAATTCACCAAAAATAATGTCCCACCATTTGTTTAGTAATTTTTGTGGTGTGCGCGCTAGTGGCACTATTTTTCTTTTTCATATATATATATATATATATATATCTGCATGGCAACATGCCATAACTTTTTAAATCATATTTAAAAGCATAGGGGCAGCTTCGAATGCATAAGCCCAAACAGATTAGACACACACCTAATCACCTTCTATTAATTAATTGCTTAATCAAACATTAAAAAATTGTCCAATGTCTCTGTAATAAAATGCAAGTCTTTGTCCCACCGTGGAATTTTCACTCTCTCTCTCTCTCCGCTCTCTCAAAAGCTACAAAAGACCTCGACATGGGTCTTCCCTTTTTAATCCACGAGGGGTAGGAGAAATCATGTTGACGCTCACTGTATCTGCTTCGACCTCGCCCCGACACTGAACCAATCTCTCTCTCTCTCTCTCTCTCTCTCTCTCTGTTCACTGTTCATTCTGGTAAGCAAAAAAATAAAAAATAAAAAAATAAAAACACTTTGCTGTTAATTTTCCTGATCAAGAATGCTTTGACAGTCTACTTTCCATATGGGTCTTGCTCTATTTGCTGCTTTTTCCCCATGCTTTGACAGTTTTTTGACTGTTTGTGTGTGATCTTGAGCATTCTTGTGATTCCTTATCTTGGTTGAATTAAGGTTCTACTATTGATTTTTTTTTTTTTGTGGGTTTGTCTCCATAGTAGTTGTTTTTGTACTTTGTATATCTTCTGTATGATTTATTGTCAACTTGAGGTTTCTCTTGATTTTTGAGTTACCCATTAGTTCCATTCCTTTTTTTTTTTTTTTCCCTGTTTAATTGAGAATGTATAGTGATTTTGTGTTGGGTTATATGGGATGTAAGCTGATTCTTTCATATTTTCTATACTTTTGTGGGTTTGAAGAAACAAAAAAATTCTTTCCCCCCAAAAAAAAAAAAAAAAAAAAAAAAAAAACACATAAAATAATTTGAATCTATAGTGTAGATTTAAGTATGGTGTGTGTGGCTTGAATCTGATCCACAATTCTCAAAGTCTAGGCACTTTTCTGAGTAATTTTTCTGGGTATGTTGCATTCATGAGAAAGCTGGATTTGGCTGAGAAATTTTATTTTCTGATTTGTGGTTTTTAATGATGTTCATTCAGAGAATGGAGTCTTGGAGGCATGCTTTGGAAGAGAAGAGTCCTTTCTTATGTGATGAAAAAGTGTCAGTGGGATGGAACATGAAACCCTCTTGTAATTTTGATTCCATGTTAGGCTCTAATAGAGAAGCAATTGAGGGCATGGAATTTGTGGAAATGGGTTTTCCTGATATGATGAGAAAATTAGATCCTATGAATTCATGTTTGGATGCTTTGAATGGTGAGATTGGTGATTATTTTAGCAGAACACTACATTCCCCTGCTTATAGCAACACTTCAAATTCCTCTTTTGGGGAATTGGACCCTGGGTTAAGCCTTTCAAGCCCTGTCATTGTATCTAATACTCAAAAATCATCACTAATTGATTTGAAGTTGGGGAGGTTGGGTGATTGCAAAGAAGCCAAGAATAGTATATTTTCGAACGAAATATCAGTTTTATCTTCATCTGGATCTTCATTGAAATCAAAGAGAGCTCGTCTGGAGAATTTGTCTTCTCAGAATCCTGTTTGCCAAGTTCACGGGTGTAACAAGGACTTAAGCTCCTCAAAGAGTTACCACAAAAGGCATAAAGTTTGTGATATTCACTCAAAGACTGCTAGAGTTATTGTCAATAGCATTGAGCAAAGGTTTTGTCAACAGTGTAGCAGGTATGACAGCTCTCATTGCCTTATAATATATTGTTTTGTTCACAATGTATTGCATTAGGGAACAAAAAAACAAAAAAAGTTGTTACCTTCTTCCCCCCCTTTTTTTTTTTCCTCCTAATTTTGGTTTTTCGGGGCAATTCCCGTGTATTCTTCAGCTCATGATAAAACCCCAAAAATGGTGACTGTAAATATCAGTTACCCAAAAAAAGAGTCATGCAAGAATAATTAAGGTTTTAGCTTTGGGTGAGTTCTATCTAGTAGGTTTATGTGCAATTGGATCCATCCTTAAATTCAATGATGGACTTAATTGATTTCCAATGCTTAACTTGACACTCTACACTGGTATTATGTAGATTATATTGACTGTCTGTGTTGTTTTTCGATATGTTCTCCTTTCAGACTCACAATTTTGATAGAAAACAAGTTGTTTCTTATACCAGGTTTCATTTGCTGGCTGAATTTGATGATGGAAAACGCAGTTGTCGAAAACGCCTTGCAGGCCACAATGAGCGTCGAAGAAAGCCTCAATTGGATTTTGTCTCTGGTAAGCCGCACAAGTTACTTCGATATTATGATGGTATCAACTCCTCTGCCCTTTTTCCCTTCCAACTGTTGTGTGTCATATTCAATCACCCTGGCTTTGTCCTAAAAAGAAACTTCTAAATGGTTAACTAGTATTTAGATATATGTCACTAATATGCAAGACTAGTGACAGACTCGATCTCAGAAACAGAACTCTTATTTCTCCCACCCTATCGAGACTTGCAATTAAAAGCGACACTTTGTTTTTCTCCTTATACCATATTCGTTATGTCTTGTTGTCTTGACTATTAAATTTGTCAGTTTATGAAGAGGACAATTTACTAACATAATTCTTCCTCAACGCGTGAAGCGAAATTTAAAAGAAAAATGGAACCCAACTTTTTGCAGGACAGCAAGATGCCAAGATCATTCAATTAATGTACACTAAACCTAACCCACGAACCTAACCCACTACATCCACCCCACTAAACCTAACACACTTACCATCTCCACTACCACCCACCACCTCCACTACCATCCACTACCACCACTCACTTACCTCAAGAACCTATTCATTCTGCTTCACCGGCGGGCGGCAGCCTCGCTTTGGCTGCCCGCCGGACCTCTACACATACCTTGATCACTCTACATGTGCTTCCTCCCCAGCTGCTGCTTGGAAGCTTGGGTTATTCCCAAGTGCCTTAGTAAGATCTTCAGGAGACAGCCTAGTTAAATCAGCCCCAAGTTTCCTTTTTTTTTTTTCTTCACTAGAAAATTTTCTGCAATTCTGAACCAACATTTCTCTGAGTTCTTCCAACTGCATATCGACCTCGTAAATTTCATTACTTAGATCCCTAGCCATTTTCGCATGTGCTGCTTCCTGCGCAAGCTTCATCTTTATTTCTACCTATCCCACTGTTGGTGAGCCCAAGTTTCCATCACACTACACTTGATCAGCTTCAACAGGTGGCTATTAGCACACTGTCATCTTCAGTCTGCCATGTAACCCAACCCTCAAGACCACCATGGAAACCAATCATCAACTCCGGCGAGGCACCCAGAACACGTCCCATGCATCTAGTCAACTCGAGCCAATCTGCGACGGCGTATAGAATTGGAATGCCTCTGATGCACACTCCAGCTTCTCCGGCCACTGCTCGAGCCAAACGGGTCTTCCCTATACCCGGAGGTCTTCTCTGGTTTCACTTCCGACTCTGTTCTTCCGTCTCACCTCGAGCCTCGCTTCCGCAGGCTCAAGTCCTTACCAACAACAACCACAAAAATCCATGTCTCCTCTCGGCAACTCTCTTTTCCGGCAAACACACACCAAACCCAGCTCTCTTCTCTCTCTCTACTCCTCTCTCGAACCAGAGCTTTGTCATCGATGGCAGATCTCTCTCCACCGCCACGATGAACAACGGCAGTACTCATCAAGCTGGGCCGTCATACTGGGATCCTCCTCCTCCTCCAGTAACAACAGCCGCAGGGAACTCCGAGAAATGGGGGACCCACATCATGGGTGCACCTGCTGTACCCACTTCTCACCTCGCCAATCAAAAGGCCGCCTTATGGATAACAGGAGGTGGGTTTGAGTCTTTGTACAAGCAGACTTTCGCAACCTTCCCAAATGAGAGCTCAAGAAGACGTTTGCCTGTTACCTCTCCACCCATTCTCTCTCTCTCACTTTGCACCCACTCTCCCAATCCACCACATGGCCAACCGACTCAACATAATATATCTTATCCCAACTTTCATCATTAACCACACCAGCACTCACTTCCCTCTTTTATTTCTTTATTTTACACACTTTTCCACTGAAAGTGAGCCAGCCATTTTCAAATAATTTTCCATTACATTTTTATTTTACAAAAAAAAAAAAAAAAAAAAAAAAACAAAACAAAACTACATTCATTCAAACAACAACAACAACAACAAAACTACATTCATTCCAGTTGTTTTTCTGCCTTACCACACCTCCCATTCGAATTTGCAAAACACCCATATTTTATTCATCTCCGGGCTCAACCCCGATCACCATTTTACACAAAAAAAAAAAAAAAAAAAAACAAACATCACCACAAACACCCACCTACAGGCGGGACTTTTTTTTCCATCTCCTTCTCTACTCTGCCGCCGGTCTTTTCTTCTTGCTTCCGTCCTGGGCGGCCCTTGCCGGTGTTGCCTCCGTGTTTCCCACTCCACTGGCAGATCACTACTCTCTGCTCCTCCACTGCAGCATATGGCGGCCCTCCAAATCGGAACATCCGGTGGGCCTTCCGCTTCAGCTCCTTGTTTTTGCCCTTAGCACCGCTTTCTCTATGCTCGCGCATTCCTATATACATGCGTCATGGCAGAAGCCCACTGACTCGGTTTTAATTGCTGCACCTATTTCGTCCTACTCTGCAGCGCCGTGTGCGACAAAAGTTCTGACCGCCGTCATGGACTCCACACATGCCTTCAATAGTACTACTATTGAGCCTCCACATCCGTTGCACTGCCATTTTTTTGCCTCCACGACTGCATCGGAAATGTTCAACGGCAGCAAACCCACTGCTAAGTGTCTGTGAGTGTTTCACGGGGAACACCGCGACCCGCTATCGTTATCTCTCTTGTTGACTCGTTGAGGTCGGGAAAGAGGGTGAGCAGGCCACGGGACGACGAAGCCATTTTCTCTCGCAACAGAGTGTTACAGACTCTCTCTCTCAGCACAACAGTGTTACAGCCTCTCTCTCTCAGCACAACGAAGAGTTTTACAGAGGATTTCGCCGGTTTTTTGCTTCTGTCTCGGCCTCAGGCTCTGTCTTGGTTAAATAGCCGAGGCAGCCACGCGCATCGCGCGCCTCTTGACGCCAGACAAACGGGCACGCCAGCCAAAGCACTCACGTGCCTCGCCATCATATTTGGCACTCCTTTTGATGCATCAGGCACGCCTTTTGATGGCATGCCTTTTGACAGATTGGGCACACCTTTTGAGGGCACAACTTTTAAGGGCTCGATATCTACATCCATGTATATTTTTTGGGCAGCCTATATACACACTCATACAGTGTCTTCTACACCAGTCAGCTTTATCAATCCCTTTGTTTCAACCTCAAATAGGTTTCTATCTTCACACCTATTTGAGTTTGAGGGGGGGTTATACACAGTATCATGTATAAGTCGCTCATGGCGCACTCCCTAAGTCGCCCCCTTGGTGCACCACCACAACCTCTTCTACAACGGTCCGACATGACCCCATAAACTGTATTCTACATCGGTCTGACACGACCACACAGTGTCTGCTACATCGGTCCAGCATGACCTCGTAAACTGTCCTGCTACATCGGTCCGACATGACCCCATAAACTGTCCTCCTCGGTGCACAACCACAGCTGCTACAACGGTCCGACATGACCCCGTAAACTGTCTTCTACAACGGTCCGACATGACCCCGTAAACTGTCCTGCTACATCGGTCCGACATGACCCCGTAAACTGTCTGCTACAACGGTCCGACATGACCCCATAAACTGTCTGCTACATCGGTCTGACACAACCATACAGTGTCTCCTATTCCATTTTTAATTTGTCAGCTTATTTTTCTGTTTTGTTACTCTCTCCAAACTCAAGTTGACTAGTATCTATCCTCCTTGAGTTTGAGGGGGGCTGTTAATGTAAATTGTATTAACCTACCACTGTAAATTGTATTAACCTACCACTACCACCTACCACACACACTCACCTCATCACCTACTCCTCACCTAACCTACCACTACCACCTCCACTTCACCCTCTACCACTTCACCTACTACCTTCTTCTCTTCTATATATATGATCATTGTAAACATAACAAATACAACATCAATACATATCAATCAATAATATACATCTCAATTTATTTTACAATATATGTGATTTAATCATATGATTACTTATGTCTAATCAATCTAATTTTTTACATGTATGTTCTTCTTAACTTATTATCTAAGATAAATGATTAACATGAGTACTGTAAAAAGCCAACTTTACAAGATTTTCAACTTTAATAAATTCGAACTCATTTGAGAATTGCTACTGAAGCACTCAATCAATTTCTACTCCTTTTTCGTTTGGAAAGTGGGTTGACTTTTTAACTTTTTGGCATTGTTTAGCTTGAGGTTAAAAAGCCTCGTTCGGGAAGCTTTTTGACTTTTTTGATTTTTTGTAAAAAAAAATAATATAATGATTATGAATTAAATTTGATATTTTTTCTTATTAATTTAAAAAGCTTGTTTTATCTTTTTATGTTAAAATAGCCCCAAACCCAACCCAATCCAACCCAACTCTTCTTCCCAAAAGAAGCCAAGGGGGATTGTTTCGTTTAGATTATCTAAATTGTTTATAATTTTTTTTTTAAATATATGCTAACTTATTTGGTGACAGAAATAATTTAAATAAATCAAAAAATTATTATTTAAATATTAAAAATATATTTTTTTAACTATTACTTTTTTAAAAAACAAACAGAAGAGAGAGAAGGGCATTAAAAATAAAAATAAAAACAAAAAAAAACATAGAAATGGGAAAGATTTAGGAATATTTTCAGGTGTCTTCTAGAAAGAAGGCTTGTAAAAATCTACGAAAACGATTTCGGAATAAAAGTAAAGGGTGAAGCGGGTGGTTTTGCACTGATTCACACGACCACGAGAACGACGTCCACGCAATTTTCCTTGCTGTTGATTTTCTTTTAACAAACATCAATTCACTTCTAGAAGAACGTTTACTCACTATTATTAATTAATAAATAAAAGATGATGGAGACGTGCGCTACAGACAAACAATCCTCCTTCTAGAAACCACAAATGTTAGACAGTGGAAGTTGATTAGTAAAAGTTTTGAATTTTTTTTTTAAAATATGTAAAAAATTAAAGATATGATATAACTTAAAAAAAATTAAAAAATTAACTTTTAACTTAATTACTAAAAGAGGCCTGACTATCTTGTTTGAGATCAACATTTTTAGCTTGATCTTTTTATTATTTTTAATTATTTTAATTTGATTAAAAAAATTATATTTTAAATGATTTTAATTTTTTTTTATAATTGATTTGATAGTTGTGAAAAAAAAAATAATATGATTATATTATAAATGCCACATTTTACATTATTGATTATTTTTATTTTTTTTATTGACTATTTTAACTAAAAAGTTGCATTTCAAATAAGGCCGATTAAAAACTTTAATGGGATTTAAAATTTATTTAAGTTTGATTTGATAAATTTTTTAGCCGATTTAAAACAAGTTTTTGTTGAGTCAAGTTTGAATAGTTTGATATTTTTATATAGTTTTATGCTTATTTAATTGAGCTGAACGAGCAATAACTATTTAAGTTTAATTTGAAAGTTTTAATGAGTTCTACAATGTGTTTAAAATTGACTTATTTACTTAACGAAGTAAGATCTAACTACTTTTTAACAAACTAAATACGAGTCGAGCTCAAGTTATTTGGTTCGTTTATCACCCTTAGTTATGACTTAAGTAATTCTAACACTCCATTTGTTTCGGCGGAAAATATTTTCCAACAACGAAATTTTTTTTTTGAAGAAAATATTTTTCTATATCTGGTTGTATTAATAATGGTGGTAGTGGTGACTGTAGTGTAGCGAAGGTGAAGGTGCATGCTGCTGGTGATAGTAGTGTGGTGGTATTGGTAAATTTTTAAATCAAAAAATGTTTTTCACCTTTTAAAATAAACATTTTTCACCTAAATAGATTTATTTTTCGTTGATCATGAAAAACAATTTATATTGATTTTCATTTTCATTGTACCAAACACTAAAGAATATAGAAAAAAAAAATTAAAAAAAAAATTTCGCCCAAACAAGCAAAGCGTAAAAGGATGAGGCAATTGATACAATGGTCTATGTAATTATTCTTTGGGACAATGAAAAATTCAAACATTCAAGATTCGAATAGATGATGTGACTGTAATTTTTTCGTTGTAATCAAACATATTAATATATAAACATCCTACCGTTTACTCCCACCCCCAAAAAAAAAATAATAATAATAATAGTAATGATTCTAAGAGTTATTTACGTCATGAACCCCCAAATTATTAATAAATATTATTTTATCCTTTTCATACATGAATGCATATATTTTGAGTCCATCAATTATAAAAATATATCAATTTTATTCTTGGAAACTCCCTCTAAATTACTTGTAAAAGGGATATATTTGTACGATTTTTATAGTTAAAAGAGTCAATGTGTACGGTTTATAAATGAAGGGGATAAATTAACATTCGCTAATAATTGAGAGGGTATTAGTGTAATTAATTCTAATTTAGCGTGGTGTTTGACAATCAAATGAATACTTAACATGAAAGAAAAGGAAAGCTCTAGGGATTACCCACCCAAAATTTTCTAGGTGGGTGATTGTATAGTGCGGATTAAATTTGTGTAGTGTTAGGGTATGACTAGAATAAATCTAAATCACAAGATAAAAATATGAATAATTTTTGAGTTGATGAGGATGGGTTTGATTATTATTCTAAAGAAAAATAAAAAAAAAAAATCTTGAAAACTACTATTAGATTGAAAAATATGAAGAAAAAAAACAAAACAAAAAAAGAGTTTGCCCTATTTGTATAACGGTTCTGCTTTAAACTCGACCCATTTCATGCTCTGAGGTCTGGGATTTCTTGTCTTTAACTGTTGTTTATGTCCTTTATCGCCTTGTTGATAGTTGAGTTGGGTTGCTAGTTGTGTTTGAAACAGGTTGAGAGTTAATTTTTCAAAGAGTTGATGTTCAGTTTTCTTCTTGTTTGCTCAAGCGGTGTTTTGGTCGCTTGAGCAGTCTTTGAGATCTCCCAGTATTTTGCAGACCTGCAAAACTTCTGGAAGTAGGGTGATCTTTGCTCGAGCGGTCTTTCTTGCCCTTGAGCAGTCTTCCAGTCTACAAAACTTCTAAGAAAGGGTCATTGTGCGCTCGAGTGGTGTCACTTATTTTCTCTGATGCTCAAGCGGTGTTTTGGTTGTTCGAGCGATTTGTACGTGTATTAATTCGAGAAAATGGATTTTTGAATCACTTTTTCATTTCTCTCTCTCTCTAAAACATTCCAAAACCCTAATTTCTTGACTTTCTCTGTGTAGTTCTTATTTAAAATCTCAAATACTCCATCATTCATTGATTTCTCTACCATTGCTCTTTGGAGAAAAATGTTGAGCTCGTCGTAGACTTCAATATAATCGGAGAGAATCTCGTTTTTGGCTCCACCAAAGTTTTACGCTTGTTCTTTTCCTCTTTTACTCTTAAGGTAGGGATTTCTTCAATCTCTCGTATGATTCTTAGCTTAATTATTTACTCTTTGAAAAGATTTAATGATTTGGAATTTTTGGATTAAACCTAGGGTTTGATTTTTGAAATGTAAAATATGGGTTTTCAAATGCTTGCTTGAGGAAGGTTGTAAGAATGTGTTTATGGTTGAGATATGTTGAAATGTTGGAATTTCTTTACTTAAATGTGATTTTGAAAGTAAAGAAGGCTTTGTTCAAAAATCCTTGATATTTGGTTTATTGAAGAAAAGGGAAAATATGTAGAGTTTTGAAAACATGTAATGATTGTATTTGTTGATGATGAAGATGGAGTTGGATATGTAATATCACTGCCATTTTGAAAATGATGAGATTATATCTTTTATTGAAAAATTATATGTTAAGTAGATATATCTATTTTGGGCTATTGGTGGAGGATAGTTTTAATTGTTGTAGAAATTGCATGAAGATTAGGTTAAATTGAAACTAATTTCTCATACATTATGAATCAAGCATTATTTCATACTTGAACATTGAAAATGTATTGTTTTTGAGAAAAATGGGTGTATACCTTGGTAAATCTGGTTAGGAGATATGGTTGTGGTTTATATTGTTGGCCTGTGTGTCCTTGGTGAAAATCCAAACACCCACGCAGTTAGGTGCCGATCCTTCCTATTAGTACCGATAAAATGGTTTTGGTAATGCTTGTATAGTCTACTAGCAGATACGTACCTAAAGATTCCCTATGTTTTGTATCCACTGTCCTGTTTTTTTATATAAAAAGATATTTTCATGCATTGATATATAATCCTGACATTGCATTCTTTGAAATGGAAATGTAAAGCCTTTGACAAATGGTATGCATATACATTCACCTTATAACTTCGTTAAGATTTATATATTGTGTTAAAGTATCTCTATTGGGTTTTAGCTCACCCTATGTGGAAAACAACTTTTTGGTACTGATGATATGCCTCCACCAAGGACTTAGCTTGAGAGGATCGTAGCACTGAAAGCTCATCTTTGTTTCTTGTCGTAATTATTTTTGTACAAGCCTGGGGCTTTAACTATATTAAGTTGAACTCACTTTTGATGTGCCCAAGTATCGTTTTGGAAAGATGTTGCCATTAAGGCATTAACTTATCTGTATAACCCTTTATTTCACTTCACTCATATGTGACATATGCTATAGATTCAGGATTTAGGGGTTTGTGAATGTATACTTGCATATATCATCTTTTGTACGGTAAACTTAAAACTTATATAAATGAAAGGTTATTTTTCAACATATTGGGCTTTTATTGAATATTATGAAATGGGTTGTCATTACTATTTTGGGGCGTTACAATTTGGGAGGAAGGTTTTGAGCTAAAATAATAAATAAAGACAAAATAGGTTAAAATAGATAATAAGACAAAATATCACATCCAAACTATAATCATTTCACTTTTTCTCTCATAACTATCAAATCAACTTAAAAAAAAGAAAAAAAAAAGAAGGTCAACTATCTTCCCAACGCAACCTTTTGTAGTTAGGCTAAAATAGTCAAAAAAACTAAAAAGCCAACTAAAATAGCCAACTTCTCAAACAAGTATATAAAAGGGTTTTGAAGTATGTGAAGTGTGTATTAAAATTATAAATTTTTTGACATTTTGTGTCTCTTATTGACAACTCTTAAGACTGTTTTTAACAATATCTAAAATTAAATATATGATTAAGACTTTTTTGAAGTGTTGTGTGATAATCTAATGTAGCGCTTGGAACTTAATATATTAAGTAAAAACTAAATAAACTCGTTTGATAACCATAATTAGTATCATTTCAAAATTGAAGGGACTTAAAATTTACACTTCAAATTTTTTTTGTACCTATAAACTTACTAATATATAAGTAGTATCAAAGTTTACCCTGAAGACCATACCATTACTGCCATTGCCACACTCTAGTCCTACACCCACCACCACCAGGGCTAGCACGTCACTACGATTGACCCCACCACCTCCCTCTCTACTGCCAACATTTCACAATCACCATTACAATCGTCACTATTACTATCACTATTACAACCCTCTAACTTTACCTCTATCGCCACTGATGCACCACCATCATTTCACTATCACCATTACTACACCACCACCACCACTACCACAATCCTTCACCTCTACTGCAGTTGCCATGATTGCCTTAGCCAGCACCATCATTCCAACACTACATCCACTACAACCCTCCGCATCGACCACCATCACCAACACTACCTAGCCACCACCACAACCACTACCATTACTACACTATTGTCACTGCCACCACCACTGCACAACAATTACCACCACCACTACCTCACTATCACAATATAAAAATTGAAAGAGAAAATTTCAAATTTCATCTTGTACACACGAAAAATTTATTTTAGTTTAGTATTTAAATTTTTATCAACTAATTTTTTAATTTGAAAAATTTAGTATTTAGTTTTTAGTTTTTAATTTTATCAAGCATCACCAGAGTTAGTTAAAAAAACTATTGAATTAAAATAAATCTACAAAAAAAAAAAAAGAAGCTATTGCTAAAAAGCTTAATTCGTTTTACATAATTTTCTAATTAGCTTTTAGAGTAATTGAAATGAACTTTTTCAGTGAAAAATGAGTTTGTCAAATGAATTAAAATTTTATTAGTAAAAATAAATTTGTAAACTAATACAATAACTTTTTAGATTTCACTTGGTTGTGATTAAAAGTTAATTTTTATTAACTAAAAAAAATTATTTTATGTGTTGTATTACTTACAAGGAAATGTTAAAAATAATTGCTAAGAATGTATTAAAATATGTAAAGAATAAATAAAAATTATTTAAAAATATATAAAATGTGAATTGTGATTATAAATATTTTAAAATTTTGTGATTGTGACTCTATTAATAAGAATACATTTTCTTATTTGATCATAGACAAATCAAATAAGCCAAAAAAAAAAAACCCTCAAAGATAGGAACGGTGACTATGAAGGAGAAGAAAATTTCAAAGTGGGTGGATAAGATTTCGTACAGTGCGTACATTTAAAACAGTGAGAACGGTGACTATGAAAGACAAGAAAGGCAGTGGATAAGATTTCGTACAGTGCGTATACTTAAAAGAGTAAGAATACAATTATATGTGTAGTATAATAATTAATGTATATTTTACTTCTTTAAAAAAAATATTTAATAGTATAATTATAATGTCTATTATAAAAGAATAATTTTAATTTTAAATTAAAATTAAAATTAAATTTAAAGTATAATTTTAATTATTTATTTTAATAATATTAATTCTATCGTTCTATTTAAATTATTACTTGAATACTTATATATATTAATTTTAGTTAAATTATTTTAATATTTTGATAATTTTAGTTCTATTGTATTATAAAAGTATAATTATCATATAATAATTTTTTATGATATATATTAAATTATAAAATACTAAAATGAATACTTATTTTGATATTAAAAATAATATTTAAATTAGTAACATAAAATTAAAAGTAATTCTAACTATTTAATTTGCTTTTATATTCATTTAGAAAATAAAAATATGTAGAAATAGAAATTATATAAAATTTATCAAAAAAATTAAATATAAATATGTTGTAATTGGATTATCATATAATGATTTTATATGATATATATATTAAATTTTAAAATTGTAAAATAAAACATTCTTATTTAAATTAAAATATTAACTATATAAAAGAAATTCTTTTTTTGGGTAAGTATATAAAAGAAATTCAACAATGAGTAACCAAGAAAGCATCACATAACAATATCTAAACCTAAAAAAAAAAGTAATGAAAATATCTAAACAATAGATATATCTCAATTGTGAAGTGATTAATCATCTGTAATGTGATGTCAAAACATAAAAGAACTTATTAATCAACAATTGAAAAAGTAACTCAAGCAGTAAATCCAAACTTTAGAGGTTTCTCGAGGGTGTCATTGTTGTGTCGGTTTTTCCTCCTGTGAGTTGTAATTATATAAAATAATACAAAAAAAATGAAATATATTTTCATATATAGAATCACTATAAAATTTAAACGACAAATCCATAATATAAAATCATATAGAATTGGTATTGTGTATAAAATAATGCATGAAAAAAAAATTAAAAAAGGCAATTTAGTATTAAAAAAATCTTAATACCTTTGAAAGAATTAAGAAGAAAATCGTGAAACTCAAAATTAGTATTGAATTTGTGAATTATGTCAATTTACGATAAAAATATATATGAAAAAGAAATATTTTTCAAATAGAGTCCATATAAAATAGACAAAGTTAGTTTTTAAATTATAATTGGATTTGTTTAGAACTCTATATGTAATTAAGAAAATACATACTGATGTAGCTCTCTTAAAAAATAAAAAAAGTAAACTCTTATAATGTGTAGCGTAAACATGAGAAAAATATTACTTTTAATAATATATATATATATATATATGAGAGAGAGAGAGAGATTATTATATTAATATATAATATGACATAATTTTAGAAGTTTTAAATTTTTATAATTTGTACAACAGGTGGGGTTCATAATTTTGAAGTAACAATATCATAGCACATGTTGATATACTAATTGGTATATCAATTGATACGTGTAGCACCACTGGAAGAATTAAAGTATTCGTATAGGTCTTGTTTACATTCAAAAATATATATATATATATATAGGTCTCGTTTGACTTTTTGATTTTTTTTTACTATTTTACCTTGGTTAAAAAATTGGGAGTACTTACGTGTAGATCTTAATAAGTTTACTTATTATCTAATAGGTCCTATAAAAAAATATTTGTTATAAAAAAAGTCACTAATTATAAGTTTTAGTGACAATCTATAAAAATCATGACAAAAAAAAAAGTCACTAATTATGAATTTTTAGCGACGTGTAAAAAATTGTCATAAAAATTTATTTTTAGAGAGAATTTACCAAGACTTATTTTGAATAGGATTTGATAGGAATTAAGTATAACTATTAGGATCTATTAGTAGTTTATCCAAAAAATTGTGTTTAAGAAGATAGTTGATTTTTTTTTATAGCTAATTTGATGATTGTAACAGAAAAAGTGAAATGATTATAAATTAAATATAACATTTTATCTTATTAATTTTTTTAATTTATTTTATCTTTATTGATTATTTTAGCCCAAATAACTCTTCCCAAGGAGGGCCGAGGGAAAATAACACGATAGAAGACAAAAAATTTACAAAGTACGGAGGCGCAACTCCTTGTCTAGTGCGATGCAACTCAAAAGTTATGGGTGCACCTCAACATGCCTGTAGTGTTTTTTTTTTTTTTTTTAAACTATTTCACTGGGACGTAATTCTCCTTTCAGATAATAATTTGAAAAAATTACAATTTTGTGGAATTTTTAAAAAATAATTATAGATTTATGAAAAAATTATGATTTTAATTATTAATATTTATAAATTTTATTACTTATTTATAATTTTTTTAAAAAAATACCACTTATTTGATATTTTCCCGAACAATTTCATCTTGTATTCTTTTGTACAAATTTGTTGGATTGAAAATTACAAATTAAAATACAAATTAAAAATTTAAAAATTATTTTTAAAAATTCTAAAACCAAATGTAGTGAATGAATCCACAAACATAAGGATATCAGCCTAATTTGTTGAGAGGGGAAAAAATTGCAGTTACTAATCTTATAAATCGTACTTATTTATCAATATGCGTTTTTCGAATAATAATTGGGAGAGTTACCCATAAATTCTAAATGTTGAACTTGTGTACCATTTGGTCCCAGATTAATACTTGTAATCCATTTAGTCCTCTATATTATGTAAAAGACATGAGTGACCTTCGTTTGACTTTTTTAGCGTGATAGTTGTGTGATTTAAATTGGTGTGTTCATGTGTGGTTGGATATAAATGTTTATCCGATTGTATGATAAACATGTGGCAAATTGTGTGGTTGGATGGATGCCACACAACCCAAAAGTGCACTATAGGTTTTTTATACTTTCTGCTTTTTGTTTGGTGTAGTGCACGTGCCACACAACCATTTTCCTAGCCATCCGGCTCGACCCGTATACGCACATCAAAACAGGGATACGTATCTAAGACGTTTCGATTTGGGTTAAGTTTGATTTATAACCCATAGTTTATTGCGATTTGCCCTATCTTCGTCCCCAAAAATTTGAAATTCCCGATTTCAATTTGACGGCTGTACTTGATTGCAGATTGAGATGTGAGGTATTTACGATTTGGTTGTGTGAGTGTGGTGAGTCGTTGCCACATTGACGGTGAGGCGGAGAGAGATATCGATAGTAGGGGCTATGACAGTGCCAGAGTTATGTGTCGTGTCATATTTGGTGATCGTTGATGGGACGATGATGACGGGGATGTGTTGGTCTGGGTGTTTTGTTTTATTTGTTTTGGTTTGGTGTGTGTTTTATGTTGGTTGTGTGGGACATGCTTTGTTTTTTGTTGGGTGTTTACATTGTGACAACATGATGTGTGAGCCTGGGTGTGTTATTTTATTTGTTTTGGTTTTTGTGTGTGTTTTATGTTAGTTGTGTGGGTGTTAGCTTTTTGGCTTTCGAAGGTTATTTTTGTAATTATGAGCGTGCCAGCAAGGATCAATCAGTCCTTACAGAATTTTGATTGCCAACCAATTATCAGACACTTGTGTTATAGTTCTTTCAGCCTCAATGATTTTAAATTTTTCTTATAATTGATTTGATAATTGTGGAAAAAAAATAATATGATTATATTTTAAATGCGACACTTTACATTATTGACTATTTTAATCTTTTTTGTTTTTATTGACTATTTTAACTAAAAAGTTGCATCCCAAACAAGGCCTATTAAAAACTTTAATGGGATTTAAAATTTATTTAAGTTTGATTTGATAAATTTTTGAGCCGATTTAAAACAAGTTTTTGTTGAGTCAAGTTTGAATAGTTTGATACTTTTATATAATTTTATGCTTATTTAATTGAGCTGAACGAGCAATTAACTATTTAAGTTTAATTTGAAAGTTTTAATGAGTTCTACAATGTGTTTAAAATTGACTTATTTACTTAACGAAGTAAGACCTAACTACTTTTTAACAAACTAAATACAAGTCGAGCTCAAGTTATTTGGTTCGTTTATCACCCTTAGTTATGACTTAAGTAATTCTAACACTCCATTTGTTTCGGCGGAAAATATTTTCCAACAACGAAATTTTTTTTTGAAGAAAACATTTTTCTATATCTGGTTGTATTAATGGTGGTGGTGGTGGTGACTATAGTGTAGCGAATGTGAAGGTGCATGCTGCTGGTGATAGTAGTGTGGTGGTATTGGTAAAGTCTTAAATCAAAAAATGTTTTTCGCCTTTTAAAATAAACATTTTTCACCTAAATAGATTTATTTTTCGTTGATCATGAAAAACAATTTATATTGATTTTCATTTTCATTGCACCAAACACTAAAGAATATAGAAAAAAAAAATTAAAAAAATTTTGCCCAAACAAACAAAGCGTAAAAGGATGAGGCAATTGATACAATGATCCATGTAATTATTCTTTGGGACAATAAAAAATTCAAACATTCAAGGTTCGAATAGATGATGCGACTATAATTTTTTCGTTGTAATCAAACATATTAATATATAAACATCCTACCGTTTACTCCCACCCCTCCAAAAAAAATAAAATAATAATAGTAATGATTCTAAGAATTATTTAGGTCATGAACCCCCAAATTATTAATAAATATTATTTTATCCTTTTCATACATGAATACATATATTTTGAGTCCATCAATTATAAAAATATATCAATTTTATTCTTGGAAACTCCCTCTAAATTACTTGTAAAAGGGATATATTTGTACGATTTTTATAGTTAAAAGAGTCAATGTGTACGGTTTATAAATGAAGGGGATAAATTAATATTCGCTAATAATTGAGAGGGTATTAGTGTAATTAATTCTAATTTAACGTGGTGTTTGATAATCAAATGAATACTTAACATAAAAGAAAAGAAAAGCTCTAGGGATTACCCACCCAAAATTTTCTGGGTGGGTGATTGTATAGTGAGGATTAAATTTGTGTAGTGTTAGGGTATGAGTAGAATAAATCTAAATCACAAGATAAAAATTATGAATAATTTTTGAGTTGATGAGGATGGGTTTGATTATTATTCTAAAGAAAAATTTTAAAAAAAAATTCCTGAAAATTGCTATTAGATTGAAAAATATGAAGAAAAAAAACAAAACAAAAAAAGAGTTTGCCCTATTTGTATAACGGTGCTGGTTTAAACTCGACCCATTTCATGTTCTTAGGTCTGGGATTTCGTGTCTTCAACTGTTGTTTATGTCCTTTATCGCCTTGTTGATAGTTGAGTTGGGTTGTTAGTTCAGTTTTCTTCTTGTTTGCTCAAGTGGTGTTTTGGTCGCTTGAGCAGTCTTTGAGATCTCCCAGTATTTTGCAGACCTGCAAAACTTCTGAAAGTAGTGTGATCTTTGCTCGAGCGGTCTTTCTTGACCTTAAGTAGTCTTCCAGTTTGCAAAACTTCTAAGAAAAGGTCATTGTGTGCTCGAGTGGTGTCACTTATTTTCTCTGATGCTCAAGCGGTGTTTTGGTCGTTCGAGCGATTTGTACGTGTATTAATTCGAGAAAATGGATTTTTGAATCACCTTTTCATTTCTCTCTCTCTCTAAAACATTCCAAAACCCTAATTTCTTGACTTTCTCTATGTAGTTCTTATTTAAAATCTCAAATACTCCATCATTCATTGATTTCTCTACCATTGCTCTTTGGAGAAAAATGTTGAGCTCGTCGTGGACTTCAATATAATCTGAGAGAATCTCGTTTTTGGCTCCGCCAAAGTTTTACTCTTGTTCTTTTCCTCTTCTACTCTTAAGGTAAGGATTTCTTTAATCTCTCGTATGATTCTTAGCCTAATTATTTACTCTTTGAAAAGATTTAATGATTTGGAATTTTTGGATTAAACCTAGGGTTTGATTTTTGAAATGTAAAATATGGGTTTTCAAATGCTTGCTTGAGGAAGGTTGTAAGAATGTGTTTATGGTTGAGATATGTTGAAATGTTGGAATTTCTTTACTTAAATGTGATTTTGAAAGTAAAGAAGGCTTTGTTCAAAAATTATTGATATTTGGTTTATTGAAGAAAAGGGAAAAGATGTAGAGTTTTGAAAAGATGTAATGATTGTATTTGTTGATGATTAAGATGGAGTTGCATATGTAATATCACTGCTATTTTGAAAATGATGAGATTATATTTTTTGTTGAAAAATTATATGTTAAGTAGATATATCTATTTTGGGCTATTGGTGGAGGATAGTTTTAATTGTTGTAGAAATTGCATGAAGATTAGGTTAAATTGAAACTAATTTCTCATACATTATGAATCAAGCATTGTTTCATACTTGAACATTGAAAATGTATTGTTTTGAGAAAAATGGGTGTATACCTTGGTAAATCTGGTTAGGAGATATGGTTGTGGTTTATATTGTTGGCCTGTGTGTCCTTGGTGAAAATCCAAACACCCACGCAGTTAGGTGCCGATCCTTCCTGTTAGTACCGATAAAATGATTTTGGTAGTGCTTGTATAGTTTACTGGCAGATACGAACCTAAAGATTCCCTGTGTTTTGTATCCACTGTCCTGTTTTTTTATATAAAAAGATATTTTCATGCATTGATATATAATCCTGACATTGCATTGTTTGAAATGGAAATGTAAAGCCTTTGACAAATGGTATGCATATACATTCACCTTATAACTTCGTTAAGATTTATATATTGTGTTAACGTATCTCTACCGGGTTTTAGCTCACCCTATGTGGAAAACAACTTTTTGGTACTGATGATATGCCTCCACCAAGGACTTAGCTTGAGAGGATCGTAACACTGAAAGCTCAGCTTTGTTTCTTGACGTAATTATTTTTGTACAAGCCTGGGGCTTTAATTGTATTAAGTTGAACTCACTTTTGATGTGCCCAAGTATCGTTTTGGAAAGATGTTGCCATTAAGGCATTAACTTATCTGTATAACCCTTTATTTCACTTCACTCATATGTGACATATGCTATAGATTCAGGATTTTGGGGTTTATGAATGTATACTTGGATATATCATCTTTTGTATGGTAAACTTAAAACCTATATAAATGAAAGGTTATTTTTCAACATATTGCGCTTTTATTGAATATTATGAAATGGGTTGTCATTACTATTTTGGGGCGTTACAATTTGGGAGGAAGGTTTTGAGCTACAATAATAAATAAAAACAAAATAGGTTAAAATAGCCAATAAGACAAAATGTCACATCCAAGTTATAATCATTTCACTTTTTCTCTCATAACTATCAAATCAACTTAAAAAAAAGAAAAAAAAAAGCAGGTCAACTATCTTCCCAACGCAACCTTTTGTAATTAGGCTAAAATAGTCAAAAAAACTAAAAAGCCAACTAAAATAGCCAACTTCTCAAACAAGTATATAAAAGGGTTTTGAAGTATGTGAAGTGTGTATTAAAATTATAAATGTTTTGACATTTTGTGTCTCTTATTAACAACTCTTAAGACTATTATTAACAATATCTAAAATTAAATATATGATTAAGACTTTTTTGAGGTGTTGTTTGATAATCTAATGTATCGCTTGGAACTTAATATATTAAGTAAAACTAAATAAACTCGTTTGATAACCATAATTAGTATCATTTCAAAATTGAAGGGACTTAAAATTTACACTTCAAATTTTTTTTGTACCTATAAACTTACTAATATATAAGTAGTATCAAAGTTTACCCTGAAGACCATACCATTACTGCCATTGCCACACTCTAGTCCTACACCCACCACCACCAGGGCTAGCACGTCACTACGATTGACCCCACCACCTCCCTCTCTACTGCCAACATTTCACAATCACCATTACAATCGTCACTATTACTACCACTATTACAACCCTCTAACTTTACCTCTATCACCACTGATGCACCACCATCATTTCACTATCACCATTACTACACCACCACCACCACTACCACAATCCTTCACCTCTACTGCCGTTGCCATGATTGCCTTAGCCAGCACCATCATTCCAACACTACATCCATTACAACCCTCCACATCGACCACCATCACCAACACTACCTAGCCACCACCACAACCACTACCATTACTACACTATCGTCACTGCCACCACCACTACACAACAATTACCACCACCACTACCTCACCATCACAACATAAAAATTGAAAGAGAAAATTTCAAATTTCATCTTGTACATACGAAAATTTTATTTTAGTTCAGTATTTAAATTTTTATCAACTAATTTTTTAATTTGAAAAATTTAGGTGCCGTTTGGTAACACTTAATTTTATCAAGCATCACCAGAGTTAGTTAAAAAAACTATTGAATTAAAATAAATCTACAAAAAAAAAAAAACTATTGCTAAAAAGCTTAATTCGTTTTACATAATTTTCTAATTAGCTTTTAGAGTAATTGAAATGAACTTTTTCAGTGAAAAATGAGTTTGTCAAATGAATTAAAATTTTATTAGTAAAAATAAATTTGTAAACTAATACAATAACTTTTTAGATTTCATTTGGTTGTGATTAAAAGTTAAACCATACCATTACTGCCATTGCCACACTCTAGTCCTACACCCACCACCACCAGGGCTAGCACGTCACTACGATTGACCCCACCACCTCCCTCTCTACTGCCAACATTTCACAATCACCATTACAATCGTCACTATTACTATCACTATTACAACCCTCTAACTTTACCTCTATCGCCACTGATGCACCACCATCATTTCACTATCACCATTACTACACCACCACCACCACTACCACAATCCTTCACCTCTACTGCAGTTGCCATGATTGCCTTAGCCAGCACCATCATTCCAACACTACATCCACTACAACCCTCCGCATCGACCACCATCACCAACACTACCTAGCCACCACCACAACCACTACCATTACTACACTATCGTCACTGCCACCACCACTACACAACAATTACCACCACCACTACCTCACCATCACAACATAAAAATTGAAAGAGAAAATTTCAAATTTCATCTTGTACATACGAAAATTTTATTTTAGTTCAGTATTTAAATTTTTATCAACTAATTTTTTAATTTGAAAAATTTAGGTGCCGTTTGGTAACACTTACGTTTTCAGTTTTCTGTTTATATTTACAAAAATTTTAAAAACTCAAAATAGAAAACATTTGTTCTGTGTAAATATTTCCTGTATGTGTTATATATCCAAGCCTTAAGCTCATTTGACACATGGTGTTGTGGTTATATGTGTTCTGGGTTCTGCAGATTTTACACTAAATATGTGTCAAAAAATGAAAACACAAAAAATGTGGTTCCGTTTGAGTTTTGAGTTTTTTTTTTTTTTTTTTAGCCTACCCACGACCAACCCATTGACCCTGTTATGGTGTAACAACATTCACTAGGTACGACCACTCCGCTACGAGATTTTTTCCACCACCGGTTTCCGCGGCCGATCCACTCAAATCGTCCCGTGGTACCTCACCTCTCCTCACCTATCACTCATACCACCATGCATGCCACCATGAACACACGTGCCTGATCACTTAAGACCATGGCTACCAATGAACAGTAACCTACGCAATGTAACACCAATTGGGACCCACCTGGCGGACAGCCACATCCAGCCTAACACTTCGGGCTTTATACACCCGCCACCATACGTCCATGACCGCTGTGGCAACTTCGAAAGGGCACCCACCACCGGCAAATTACAGGGCATCTCCTTTTCACTGGACCCGCATACACGCACACCCTCACCTACTACTGACATCCACCGCCCGCAAGCCATACGACTCAATTGACCAGTCACCCATATCACCGACGTACCAATAACATCACCATACATCATTAACTGCCACCAAGACGAATCCATCATCTGGCTCGCACACTCAGACCTACTACCACACGGTGCATCACGACACCAAGCAACCTACTTGCCACCATCCTTCCATATCTGTCCAGATTGATTGCAACACAGACAACGAAGCCTTCAATGACATTCAGCGCACATTACATAGAAAAAAGGGTGGTGATTCTTGAAACATCCCGACCACCAAAACACGAGATCCACGCTCTTCACGAACCTACGTGCTGGCTGTCAGCGCACTTTATTTCACCCGGCCACCGTTAACCAGCACAACCAATTCTGCCTCGACCTATGCACAACACGCACGTTTACCGACCGTTGGTTCCGACGGCTACCTTGACAAACACGTTCGCTAGGCACACGCTTACCGATAATCTAACAGTCGGCGCCTTTAGCTCTAGTTCGGTGCTTGCCAGCTACATATATATAAACTGTGAAGCTAAAGCCCAGTTGATAACAAAATGATGTAAAAGAGCGTCCATTCCCACTCAACCCAACTTAAACTCGAACCTAGATCCTTCTACCATCAATCATTAAACTAAACAGTAACATTACATTTACCCGCGCACCCCGTAGAATACATTTAGGGCCATATCATCCACCACGCACGTCATCACGTGGTACCCTTTTGGCTCACATAGCAAGCAAGAGATACAGTAACACGGTACTTACCTCTTACTATAGAACACCGAACCTACACACCACAAGTCAGTTCGACAACTCACCGCCATCACACATTCACTACAACAGTAAGAGCAGTTACACACAGAACGCATAGTTCACATGCGACAGGGCAATGCCACAAACAGAACGAATCTTTGCCTACCCTACTACACCACCAGTACCATTGCCAGCTCGGGTCAACCACAGCCTTTGGTCCACCAACAGTCCAACAAGCTAACAGGTCACAACCACAGTAGCCAGATACTAACCAACAAGCACTACCACCAACCCAGTCTTCCGCTGATTGACTATGGATGCCACGAGTACAATTACATCCATAATACGACCGAGCAAATCGCGCTCACCGGGGTTGCAGCTCTCAGTAAAAAAATTTCTGCACCGCTCACCTTCCGGGCACCCTAGCGAAGCAGTACTGCACGTCTACCAACTCATCTAACCGTCAGCCATGTCGACGGCAGCACCCACCTTGCCACGAAATATATCTATGACTACCGAAATCCACCACTCTAACATGTGACACCACGCACCCGACCACCGTTACACACCTCAATTGATTACTCCACATGCCGGCACGAACCTGTACTCCACTTACCTATCCACCCCCATTCGAGACACCAACGTTTTCCACCACCGTCTTCGCCGCCACTTGCCACCACGTGCCATTTCTCACTCTTTTTTATATTTTTAAATTTTTTTAAACATTTTGTCAATTACCAAACGCGTTTATAGTTTATGTTTTTCTAAAAATAAACCAAAAATAAACAAAAATCAGTTTATAAAATTTTTGTAAATATAAATTGAAAACGTAAACATTACCAAACACACCCTTAGTATTTAGTTTTTAGTTTTTAATTTTATCAAACATCACCAAAAAAAACTATTGAATTAAAATAAATCTACAAAAAAAAAGAAGCTATTGCTAAAAAGCTTAATTCGTTTTACATAATTTTCTAATTAGCTTTTAGAGTAATTGAAATGAACTTTTTCAGTGAAAAATGAGTTTGTCAAATGAATTAAAAAAATTTAGTAAAAATAAATTTGTAAACTAATACAATAACTTTTTAGATTTCATTTGGTTGTGATTAAAAGTTAATTTTTATTAACTAAAAAAAATTATTTTATGTGTTGTATTGCTTACAAGGAAATGTTAAAAATAATTGCTAAGAATGTATTAAACTATGTAAAGAATAAATAAAAATTATTTAAAAATATATAAAATGTGAATTGTGATTATAAATATTTTAAAATTCTGTGATTGTGACTCTATTAATAAGAATACATTTTCTTATTTGATCATAGACAAATCAAATAAGCCAAAAAAAAAAAAAAACCCTCAAAGATAGGAACGGTGACTATGAAAGAGAAGAAAAATTCAAAATGGGTGGATAAGATTTTGTACAGTGCGTACATTTAAAACAGTGAGAACGGTGACTATGAAAGACAAGAAAATTTGAAAGGCAGTGGATAAGATTTCGTACAGTGCGTATACTTAAAAGAGTAAGAATAAAATTATATGTGTAGTATAATAATTAATGTATATTTTATTTTTTTTTAAAAATAT
The DNA here is from genome assembly GCF_004153795.1 of Camellia sinensis. Taxonomy (NCBI): domain Eukaryota; kingdom Viridiplantae; phylum Streptophyta; class Magnoliopsida; order Ericales; family Theaceae; genus Camellia; species Camellia sinensis. The sequence continues at coordinate 336,116 of NW_021027936.1, read as the reverse complement.
TTAATAGTATAATTATAATGTCTATTATAAAAGAATAATTTTAATTTTAAATTAAAATTAAATTTAAAATATAATTTTAATTATTTATTTTAATAATATTAATTCTATCGTTCTATAAAATTATTACTTGAATACTTATATATATTAATTTTAGTTAAATTATTTTAATATTTTGATAATTTTAGTTCTATCATATTATAAAAGTGTAATTATCATATAATAATTTTTTATAATATATATTAAATTATAAAATACTAAAATGAATACTTATTTTGATATTGAAAATAATATTTAAATTAGTAACATAAAATTAAAATTAATCCTAACTATTTAATTTGCTTTTATATTCATTTAGAAAATAAAAATATGTAGAAATAGAAATTATATAAAATTTATCAAAAAAACTAAATATAAATATGTTGTAATTGGATGATCATATAATGATTTTATATGATATATATTAAATTTTAAAATTGTAAAATAAACATTCTTAATTAAATTAAAATATTAACTATATAAAAGAAATTCTTTTTTTGGGTAAGTATATAAAAGAAATTCAACAATGAGTAACCAAGAAAGAATCACATAACAATATCTAAACCTAAAAAAAAAAGCAATGAAAATATCCATACGATAGATATATCTCAATTGTGAAGTGATTAATCATCTGTAATATGATGCCAAATTATAAAAGAACTTACTAATCAACAATTGAAAAAGTAACTCAAGTAATAAATCCAAACTTTAGAGGTTTCTCGAGAGTGTCATTGTTGTGTCGATTTTTCCTCCTGTGAGTTGTAATTATATAAAATAATATAAAAAACGAAATATATTTTCATATATAGAATCACTATAAAATTTAAACGACAAATCCATAATATAAAATCATATAAAATTGGTATTGTGTATAAAATAATGCATGAAAAAAAAAATTAAAAAAGGCAATTTAGTATTAAAAAAATCTTAATACCTTTGAAAGAATTAAGAAGAAAGTCGTGAAACACAAAATTAGTATTGAATTTATGAATTATATCAATTTACGATAAAAAATATATGAAAAAGAAATATTTTTCAAATAGAGTCCATATAAAATAGACAAAGGTAGTTTTTAAATTACAATTGAATTTGTGTAGAACTCTATATGTAATTAAGAAAATACATACTAATGTAGGTCTCTTAAAAAAATAAAAAATAAAAAAAGTAAACTCTTATAATGTGTCGCGTATACATGAGAAAAATATTACTTTTAATAATATATGTATATATGTGTGTGTGTGAGAGAGAGAGAGAGATTATTATATTCATATATAATATGACATAATTTTAGAAGTTTTAATTTTTATAATTTGTATAATAGGTAGGGTTCATAATTTTGAAGTGGCAATATCATAGCACATGTTGATATACTAATTGGTATACTAATTGATGCGTGTAGCACCACTGAAAGAATTAAAATATTCATATAGGCCTCGTTTACATTCAAAAAAAAATATATATATATATAGGTCTCGTTTGACTTTTTGATTTTTTTTAACTATTTTACTTTGGCTAAAAAATTAGGGGTACTTACGTGTAAGTCCTAATAAATGGATTTATTGTTTAATAGATTCTATGAAAAAATTTTGTTATAAAAAAAGTCACTAATTGTAAGTTTTAATGACAATTTATAAAAATCATGACAAAAAAAAAGTCACTAATTATGAATTTTTACCGACATGTAAAAAATTGTCATAAAAAATTTATTTTTGAGAGAGAATTTACCAAGACTTATTCTGAATAGGATTTGATGAGAATTAAATATAACTATTAGGATCTATTAGTAGTTTATTCAAAAAATTGTGTTTAAGAAGATAGTTGATTTTTTTTTATAGCTAGTTTGATGATTGTAAGAAAAAAAGTAAAATAATTATTGATTGAATATAACATTTTACCTTATTAATTTTTTTAATTTATTTTATCTTTATTAATTATTTTAGTCCAAATAACTCTTCTCAAACAGGGCCAAGGGAAAATAACAAGATAGAAGACAAAAAATTTACAAAGTATGGAGGGCGCAACTCCTTGTCTAGTGCGATGCAACTCAAAAGTCATGGGTGCAACTCAACATGCCTGTAGTATTTTTTTTATATTTTTTTTAAACTATTTCACTGGGACGTAATTCTCCTTTCATATAATAATTTGGAAAAATTACAATTTTGTGGAATTTTTAAAAAATAATTATAGATTTATGAAAAATTATGATTTTAATTATTAATATTTATAAATTTTATTACTTATTTATAATTTTTTTTTTAAATACCACTTATTTGATATTTTCCCAAACAATTTCATCTTGTATTCTTTTGTACAAATTTGTTGGATTGAAAATTACAAATTAAAATACAAATTTAAAAATTATTTTTAAAAATTCTAAAACCAAATGTAGTGAATGAATCCACAAACATAAGGATATCAGCCTAATTTGTTGAGAGGGGAAAAAATTGCAGTTACTAATCTTATAAATCGTACTTATTTATCAATATGCATTTTTTGAATAATAATTGGGAGTTACCCATAAATTCTAAATGTTAAACTTGTGTACCATTTGGTCCCAGATTATTACTTGTGATCCATATAGTCCTTTATGTTATGTAAAAGACATTAGTGACCTTTGTTTGACTTTATTAGCGCGATAGCTCTGTGATTTAAATTGGTGTATTCATGTGTGGTTGTATATAAATGTTTATCCGATTGTATGATAAACACGTGGCAAATTGTGTGGTTGGATGGATGCCACACAACCCAAACGTGCACTATAGGTTTTTTATGCTCTCTGCTTTTTGTGTGGTGCAGTGCACGTGCCACACAACCATTTTCCTAGCCATCCGGCTCAACCCGTATACGCATATCAAAACAGGGATACGTACCTAAGACGTTTCAATTTAGGTTAAGTTTGATTTGTAACCCATAGTTTATTGCGATTTGCCCTATCTTCGTCTCCAAAAATCTGAAATTCCCGATTTTAGTTTGACGGCCGTCCTTGATTGCAGATTGAGATGTGAGGTATTTACGGTTTGGTTGTGTGAGTGTGGTGAGTCGTTGCCACATTAGCGGTGAGGCGGTGAATGATATCGATAGTAGGGGGCTATGACAGTGCCAGAGCCATGTGTCGTGTCATATTTGGTGATCGTTGATGGGACGATGATGGCATGGATGTGTTGGTCTGGATGTTTTGTTTTGGTTTGGCGTGTGTTTTATGTTGGTTGTGTGGGACATGCTTTGTTTTTTGTTGGCTGTTTACATTGTGACAGCATGATGTGTGAGCCTGGGTGTGTTATTTTATTTGTTTTGGTTTTTGTGTGTGTTTTATGTTAGTTGTGTGGGACATGCTCTTTTTTTTGTTAGGTTGTGGCCTGAGTGTGTTGTTTTATTTGTTTTGGGTTGGTGTGTGTTTGATGTTGGTTGTGTGGAAGAGGCTAATCCCACCAAAAACGGACGTGCATGCAAGGAAGGGCACAATTGTCTCATTAAATTATGCCAAACAAAGAAAATGGGATCAAATGAAAATATATTTCCTCACTAACAGGACTAATGAGAATAATAAAACAATCTTAGGATTAATTGGTAAAACTATTTGTAGAATGAGATTTATTGATAAATATTCCGAGAAGGAGATTTTATTATTAAAAAAATATCTTTTAAAAGGTAGAATTCACTTATTTACATTTTCCGGACCAACTAACACAAATAAATTAAAGGACAATTTAATACTATGAAACAACCGATTATTAACCATCGAGACCGTCTAGAAGCATAACAATGACAGCTTATATGAAGAGTTACGTGGTGAAGGCTCTACATCAAAGTGGGAAAATATTACTTAAGCTATTCAAATTGCATGGATTCGTATTATTTTATATATTAATTGTAGATTAAATTTTATAATTCACTTTTAAAATTACTTCGTTTCACTGTACTTAATACATGTATATATTTTTTAATTCTAATGAAATATCTAGTAAAAATGAGTATGAGGAAGATTTAAGATGTGAAATTTGTTACAAATTAATAGTTATATATTGTTAACACCATAAATCTGTAATTTTTATTATTATTTATTATTTATATAATTGCAGGACACGTGGCATCCTCTTATTCATTTGGAAGTTAAAAGAAGTTATAGAGATAATGGAGAATATGAATGACAAAGTGGATGAGTGGGAGGACAAAGTGGATGAGTGGAAGGACACATGGCAAGACAAGAATGAAGATGGAAGAAATTGGTAGTTACTAAGTAGTTATTGCTGTATTTTTTCTTCTATAAATAGTCATTAATGGCTACATTGTAAAGGATCCAGAATTCATAATCAAAGATAATTGATTTCAATATTTCTTGTCATTTTCCTTTATCTTAGGAGTAGTTTAGCATAGGTTTATACTTCGAAGTATTTATTTTCAGCACTTTCTTTTCGAAGCATAGGAGTAGAGGTAAGTATTTATTACTTTGATTGTTCACTCAATCATCTTTCTCCGTCCCTTTTTCTTCTTTTACTTTTTCTTTTCGCTACACTTGGCAAATTTGAAGTCCTCTTCGTTGAGGCAAAAGAACCGTCAACACAATCGCTTGATAATTGGCTTGAATTTAATCTGTAAGGATTTTTCAATCCTTACTGGCACGCTCGCATTTATGATATTTTCCTTCGTAGGAAAAATAAGCCAACATATATATAAAAATAATATTATATAAAATTAGTTTGTATTATATACATTAGTATTATATATTATATAAATACTTAACAATTAATTAGAATATTTTTCAATTTATCAATTTTTCCAAAATCTTCAAAACCATGATTTTGATTAAGGCCGAATTGTACACCATTAAGGCCATTAATTAGAATCTCTTAACTTCACTTGCTGGCCAAACCGTATACTTTATGTGTGTTGAATATCAATCAGGTTGTACATAATCGGAGCATAAAATGGGCAGAAGACAGAATTTGGAGTGCGTTGACTTTTTCCGCACGTGCGTTGACTTTTTCTGGGAAAGTCAACCCGACATTTTAAACCTGTTTGGATGAGATTGGAAGTATAGAAAGGCAAAAAAAAGGCTAGAATAGGGTTCGGAACTTGTTTAGACCTAAAGAGTGAGGCTAGGGTTTGGAAGGGAAGAAAAACAAAAAGCTTCAAGGATGTCTCCCATGGTGGTTTCTTCTCCATCTACCTCCTTTCACTCCTCCATGAGTGGCTAGTCTCCTTTCCTAGGGTTTTGATGAAACCCTATCCATGTAATTATTTTGTTTTCATTTTTATTTTTAATTATGTAAAGGTTTAAACATTTGTATGGTGATTTAGAAATTACTTTTATATATTTTTCATTATTTCTTCGAATATTTGACTTTCTGTGATTGCTGAATGTTATCCATACATGAGTTTTCTATTCCTTCACATTCAAGGTATGAGACAAACCATGCTACGAGGAACGAGTCGTATCACTACCTTAGTTTAGAGTGAACGATTCGTATTACTTGAGATGGTTCGTGCTCGTACATTGAATGTGATGATCTTCTTGTTAAATGTTATGAGCTTGTAGTTGCGAAGTATTAATTCGTTCAAACCATAGCATAATTGATTTCAATTGGAAACCCTAATTACGTGGCTAGTGGTGGACTCTTTGCCCTAGTTTTTCCCCCAATTCAGTAAACCCAATTTCATTTATTATTGATAATTTAATTCCTTTGCTTAATTTATTTGTTATTAATTTAGGCTATGAACAATCAATCTTTTTATCAAAATTAATTTAGGAATTTAATAATTAAATTAGTTTAATTTCACAATTGTCCCTGTGGATCGATAGCTGGACTTGCCATTATTCTAAAAGAATTTGGTGTAGTTTAGGGTTTATTTTTGGTGTGTTCAACAAGCCATCAAATTTTGGCGCCGTTGCCGGAGACTTCTAACGAAATTAGTTAATTTAAAGTTACATTCTTATTTTAATTTTTAGTTTAGGATTTTATGTTTTTGTGTTGCTAAGTGTGCAGAGTGTTTGAAACTGGAGCTATCACTGAAGTGCAAGCGAAGCGCAGCCGAGCTTTAAAAATAAAAAATAAAAAACCGCAGCACTAAAGTGAGTAAACAGAAGCAAACACTCACAAGCAAAGCACCAAAGTGCTAAAACGAAAGTCAAAACTCAAATAGAGGTTGGAGACAACGTCTACACGTCAAGCATCCGCAAGACGAGTAAAGCGTTTTCGTTAAACCGCTGTGAGTATTTCCTCCTTTAGTATTTTGCTTTCATACTCAGTGCACAGAGTCGGACCTTGTTGCATGTGTTTGGGTAGTGTATGCACGGGCGCCGTTCTTGTTGCCCTGAATTGTGGAGTTTGGACCTTGAACTAGAAAGTACTCTTAGGGGACTTAGGGCTTCTGCCCATGTTCCTAGGCTTGAGTATTCATATTCATACATTGAGCCATTAGAGATGGCTAATCCTAATGTCCCAAATGTGCCTAACCGAACCTTTAAGGATTATTTTACACCCACTGCATATACATCACCATCATGCATCCAATTACCCAACACCACTACTGCTTATTATGACATTAAGTCCAGCACCATACAAATGCTTCCATCATTCCATGGACTAACTCATGATGATCCTTATAAGCATTTGAATGAATTTCTAGAAATTTGCTTGACAGTGAGGATCCAAAATTTTACAAATGAGGCCTTAATGTTGCGATTGTTTCCATTCTCGTTAAAGGATAAAGCCAAACACTGGCTAAATTCTTTACTTACTAATTCAATCACAACTTGGGACCAATTACAACAACGGTTCTTGGAGAAGTACTTTCCCATAGGTAAAACCAACCAACTTAGGCGAGTCATCACAAACTTTGCTCAAATGGACGGCGAGCAATTCTATGAGACGTGGGAAAGACTTCGAGACCTTCTCTAACAGTGTCCCCACCACCAAGTGCCTGATTGGCAACTTGTTCAAACGTTTTATTATGGCTTAACTAAGCCGCACCGCCAAATGGTGGATTCGTCTTGTGGTGGGACATTCATGTCTAAAAATGATGCCGAGGCATGGCAATTGTTTGAGAACCCCTCACCATGCCTCCGCAGCCCGACAAGTCCGGCAACTAGTAGTTAGAGCCCCGAAAAGAAGGGGCATTTATGAGGTCGGGCAAAACCTAGAGTTAGCCCAACAAGTAGAGGCACTGTCCCACAAGATGGACTAATTATTAGCTATGGGACATGCCCCTACCCGACAAGATTAGTCTCAATTTCATGAGGCATGTGTTATTTGTGCGAGCCCTGCTCATGACTTGAGTGAGTGCCCTTCGGCATCACAATTTCTGGAGTTAGTCCAAGAGCATGTGAATGCGGCTCAAGGATTCTTCAACCCGGGTAATGATTCATACTCCAACACATACAATCCGGGATGGAGAAATCACCCTAATTTCTCATGGAGACCCCCTTCACAAGGCACTTCTTACAATCCTCCACCACTAAGGCAGAATTACAATAATTTTGCCAACCAATCATCTTACCGACCACCGCAACCTTATAGACCCCCACAACCGTATCAGCAACCACAACCCCCGCATGTTTCTCAGGGCAACTCTGCCTTTGAGACTCAGGTGTTGGAAGTTCTCTTCGAACTTAAGGGGTTGGCACTGGTAGTTCAGTCCCACACTCACTCTATTGGCAAGCTAGAGACCCAATTGGGTCAAATGGCTAACAACATGAATTGAAGAGATGAGGGAAAATTACCAAGTCAAACTGTGGCCAACCCTAAGGGACAATACGGGACAGAGAGTTCGGATGGGAATGGGAAGCACCATGAGCAGGTGCAGGAAGTGATTAGTTTGAGAAGTGGTATGGAGTTAGAGCCTCAGTCAGTTGCATCTGATGCAACTAGAGTTAAAAAGGGTGACCACGGTGGTTCACCTAGTGAGAGTAAGGGTGAGGGGGAAACACTTAAGAGGGATGACTTAGTCCCTAGCACTTCATTTGAGCCCAAGGCACCCTTTCCCCAATGCCTTGATACACCGCCCCCTTTTAATAAGAAGGCGGCATCTATGGAGGCAATGATAGAGGTCTTTAAACAGGTAAAAATCAACCTCCCCCTGTTGGAGGCGATTAAGCAAGTACCCTCCTATGCCAAATTTCTAAAGGACCTTTGTACGCAAAAGCGTAAATCTAGGACACATGTGTCCCAAAAGGTCCTACTCACGGAGTAAGTAAGCTCCATCTTGTTGAATGACACACCTCCTAAGCTTAAGGACCCGAGTGCCCCAATCATTGCATGCATTATTGGGGACCATTTCATTGATAGGGCCTTATTAGATTTAGGGGCTAGTGTCAATTTGTTGTTGTACTCTGTATACGAGGAATTTGGGCTTGGCGAGTTGAAGCCCACTACTGTTACTCTTCAGTTGGCTGACCGGTCCCTCAAAGTGCCATGTGGCATAATTGAGGACGTATTAGTTAAGGTTGATAGGTTCTACTTCCCTGTTCACTTTTTGGTGTTAGATATGGAACCGGTAGCCAGTTCTAGGAAACAAATCCCAGTGATCTTAGGTCGACCTTTCTTGGCTACGACCAATGCATGCATAAATTGTCGGACCGGGGTTATGGAAGTTTCATTTGGGAACATGCAAGTGAAACTTAATGTTTTCCAAGCATCCCAACAACCTCATGAGAGAGAGGAGTGCTTATTAGTGGATGTTGTGGATGAGATTATGGAGGAGGCTTTGCCCTTCATTCTTGTAAAGGACCCTTTAAAGGCTTGTCTAGCTCATTTTGGGTTTGAAAATTTTGATATTGGTGGGTCAGTTGAGGAGGTGAATGCCTTGCGTAATGCTTCTACTACACCAGATTTTCCTCCATGGAAAGCCCGGTTTGAGTTACTTCCTCCTATATCGAGAAAGCTTGCCATACCATCTTTGGTCACACCACCTACACTTGAGTTGAAGCCACTTCCGGCCACACTCAAGTATGCATTTTTAGGGCCCCAAGATACTTTACTGGTCATCATTGCATCTGACTTGATTGTAGAGTAGGAGAGTTAGTTAATGAGTGTTCTCGTGGCACATTGGAGTGCTATAGGGTGGTCAGTGGCTGATTTGAAAGGGATAGATCCCTCCGTGTGCATACATTATATACATCTAAAGGAGGACACCAAACCTTCTCGCAAAATGCAACGGCGACTGAATCCTAATATGAAAGAGGTGGTGAAGAAGGAGGTTTTGAAATTGTTGGATACGGGTATCATATACCCCATCTCAGATAGCAAGTGGGTAAGTCCTACACAAGTAGTGCCCAAGAAATCGAGCATCACCGTTGTTGAGAACGAGGGAGGAGAGTTAGTCCCCACATGAACCACTACTGGGTGGCGAGTGTGCATTGATTATAGGAGACTAAATTCTTCGACTAGGAATGATCATTTCCCTTACCTTTCATTGACCAAATCCTAGAGCGGTTAGCAGGGCAGGGTTTCTATTGTTTTCTTGATAGCTACTCAGGGTATAATCAAGTCCCGGTGTACCCCGCTGACCAGGAAAAGACCACATTCACTTGCCCTTTTGGCACTTTTGCGTACTGGCGCATGCCTTTCGGGCTATGTAATGCACCGACGACCTTTCAACGGTGTATGATAGCCATTTTCTCCGATATGGTGGAGAAATTCTTAGAGGTTTTTATGGATGACTTTTCGGTGTTTGGACCGTCTTTTGAGGAATACCTTAGGAACTTGACTAAAGTGTTAGAATGATGTACTGAGGCAAACCTAATCTTGAGTTGGGAAAAGAGCCATTTTATGGTTCGTGAGGGTATAGTGTTGGGACACATTGTGTCCTCTCGAGGTATAGAGGTTGACAAGGCTAGGGTTGACCTCATTGTAGGCCTTCCTCCACCAAATTCCGTGCGTCAAATTAGGTCTTTCTTAGGGCATGCAGGTTTTTACCGTAGGTTCATCAAAGACTTTAGTAAGATATCACGTCCTTTGTGTAGTTTACTAGTTAAGGACGCGCCTTTTGTCTTTGATGAGGCATGCTTAAAGGCATTTGAAACACTGAGAATGGCCTTGACCACCGCCCCAATCATGAAATCACCAGATTGGTCGCTTCCCTTTGAAATCATGTGTGATGCTTCCGATTATGCTGTCAGGGCTGTGTTGGGCCAAAGGGTTAATAAGGCACCATTTGCTATATACTATGCTAGTCGCACTTTCTCGGATGCACAATTGAATTACACTACCATCGAGAAAGAGTTGCTAGCTGTGGTCTTTGCCTTAGACAAATTCTGGTCTTATCTCCTAGGTTCCAAGGTCATAGTCTTCACTGATCATACCGTTTTGCGGTATTTACTATCTAAGAAAGAGACAAAACCTAGGTTGATTAGATAGATTTTGTTGCATCAGGAATTTGATTTAGAGATCCGTGATAAAAAAGGATCTGAGAATGTGGTGGCGGATCATCTCTCACGAATCCTCGTTGAGTATACTAGTGACCCTCTTATTTTACATGATTCGTTTCCAGACGAGCAACTCTTAGAGCTGTCACAAGCGAGCCCCCCGTGGTTTGCACATATTGTGAATTACTTGGCCATTGGGCAAATTCTGCAGAATTGGTCTAAGCAAGACAAAGACCGATTCTTTTCGCAGGTCAGGTATTACTTTTGGGAGGATCCGGAGTTGTTTAAATATTGCTCCGACCAAGTGATCCGACGGTGTGTGCCGGAGAGTGAGGTGAATAGCATTCTTACATTTTGTCATTCTTCTGCATGTGGCGGTCATTTTAGTGGGCATAAAACGGCTGCCAATATTTTACAGTGCGGGTTTTATTGGCCCACAATTTTTAAAGATGCCCATCAATTTTGTAGAACTTGTTTGCGCTATCAGCAAATGGGTTCGATGTCTCGGCGTGACATGATGCCAATGTCCCATATTCTTGTGGTAGAAATATTTGATGTTTGGGGGATTGATTTTATAGGCCCTTTCCCGTTGTCATTCGGGTTTGAGTACATTCTCTTGGCAGTAGATTATGTGTCTAAGTGGGTGGAGGCAATAACTACCTGAACAAACGATCATAGAGTGGTAATCAAATTTTTGCATGAAAACATCTTTAGTCGTTTTGGGTTTCCTAGAGCCATAATAAGTGATCATGGTACACATTTTTGTAAACGGTTCTTTGAGTCGGTAGTTAAGAAATACTCTATCACTCATAAAGTTGGCACTCCATACCACCCTCAAACTAGTGGCCAAGTAGAAGTCTCAAATAGGGAGGTAAAGCACATAATTGAGAAAACGGTGAGACCGGATAGGAAAGATTGGTCACAACGGTTAATTGATGCATTATGGGCTTACCGTACTGTTTATAAGACACCCATTGGGATGTCACCATATAGAGCGGTGTTCGGAAAAGCTTGCCATCTCCCAGTTGAACTCGAGCACCGAGCATTGTGAGCCATAAAGATGTTTAACTTTGATATGGCTGCAGTTGGGCTCAACTGGAAATTACAACTCAATGAGTTAAAGGAAATCTAGAATGATGCATATGAGAGTTCGAGAGTTTTTAAAGCTCGGACTAAAGAATTTCATGACAAGAACATTAATAGAAAATCCTTTGAACCCAGTTAAAAAGTGTGGCTTTTTAATTCAAAACTGAGACTCTTTTCGGGTAAGCTAAGATCAAGATGGGATGGCTCCTTTGAGGTTGTTGAGGCATTTATTCATGGTGCTGTTGAGGTGCGAGATCCAAAAACTAGGCACACTTTCAAAGTGAATGGCCAAAGATTGAAACCATATATAGAGGGGATTGGGAATGAGGATATGATTGAGTCCATTTCTTTGATGGACCCATTTTATTCTGATTGATAGATTGATTTCTTATTCTCTTTTCTTTCCATTCTATGTTATTCTATTTTTTTTCTTTGTTCTCATTATGCTTTACTTGCGTTTAGGAGACTTTAAATCCTCTAAGGGTGCGTTTGTTTGGACGGACTGGATAAGGAGGGATTGTAATCCATCGGACTGTTAGTCCTGGGATACATTGTCCCTGGACTATTTGGTCGGACTAGATTTGTATTCTATGTTTGTTTAGTCATGAGATTAGAGGTCTGGATTGGACTATTCTATTGAATCCCATGTTTGTTTGGGATATTATGGAGAAGGATAAATGTTCAAAAGACTATTTTGCCCTTTTGAATTATTTACTAAATAATAAGAATATTAAATCTAAAATTTTACTTTTATACAGAGTAAAATTTTACTTTCATACAGAGTAAAATTTTACTTTTAGTTTCAGAATGTAAAATTTTACTTTTACTTTTAATACCGAGTAAAATTTTACTTTCATACATAGTAAAGTTTTACTTTCATACAGAGTAAAATTTTACTTTTAGTTTCAGAATGTAAAATTTTACTTTCATACAGAGTAAGATTTTACTTTCATACAGAGTAATATTTTACTTTTAGTTTCAGAATGTAAAATTTTACTTTTATACAGAGTAAAATTTTACTTTCATACAGAGTAAAGTTTTACTTTCATACAGAGTAAAATTTTGAATTTGGACAATCCGTTCCATGACAAAAATTATTATTAAAAAAAAATTCTTTAAGCTAAACTTGGACTCAAGCTTAGATTTGTGCAAAGAATCAACCGATCCCAACCCACTAATTCTCACTGTACTTGGACTCATGCTAGATTTGTTTAGCATGTGAAATTTGTAGGAAAGAATGGATGGTGCTGCTGCACATCAAATGTGGGAAAAAACAGAGCATGGATTTTCTTTGTATAAACAAAAAACAAAGCAAAAAAAAAGATGAAATGTTATAGATCTAAACTGAATGGATTTCTCTTTTGTATACTTGCCATCTACATAGATCCAAGGTAAAGATACATAAATCAATAAAACAAAGAAATTAACCAACAAAGCTAAAGTTTACAGATCTGGAAAAAAAAAATCTGGAATAACTAAAAGATCGAAAAATCTGAAAAAAATTTGGAAAAAATCTGGTGAAAATAAATAGCATGAAGTTGCTGAAAATTAATAGAATGAAACTCAGCAAAAAATAAATAAATGAGTTTCAAACCTGAATGAAGATCGGATGCAAAGGTTCAACAGATTGAAGATTCAAGATGAAATGAAGCTCTTGCTCCTACAGTGAAATGAATCTGCTGCAGTGAAAGCAAAATGGGAAAAGCTAAGAGAAAGATGAGAGGGTCAAAGATGTAATAAAGCTAGCCAATCCCATGGGATACATTATCCCATAGATTCTGTCCCAGGCCCCCCCCAAGGGATACAATAAGCCAGTGAATTCCGGATTAATAGTCCGGAGGGATTATTAATCCGGACCAAAAAATCCATACCAAACAACGGACTATTAATCCCTCCGGATTAATAGTCCAATCCCATGAGTTATCCTTCAAAACAAACGAGCTGTAAAGGTATAATTCCTTTGATGTTAGCCGTGCCCGAACGGCATCTGACGGTCTGGTATAGCCACCTAACCGTGTTTGTAGTGAGTTCTTAGGAGACCAACTGAGACGGTGGAAACTAGAGTTCGAATGGCAAAGCCTAGAACACAAAGGTTTGGAATTTTCGAGACTAGAGTCTAGTTTAAATACCTAGAGGTGTAGAGATTGCTTCAAAACTACCCCGGCTTGAACTCTGTATGGCAGCCCCATAGGTTGAGGTAGCTTTATGCGCCTCGATTCTGGATACCGAATCAACCTAGTCTGTCACCCTGTTGGAGAATAGGAAAAGTTACAAACACAGTTAGGGAGAAAAGTAGTACCCGTGGTTTTCGCATGAAGATTATACCTTTAGTAGGCATTCCGTTAATTTCTTATGTGCTATATTTATTTCGGATGTCAATTGAAGGTAGAAATTGTTAAGTATACTTTGGGTTGTACTAGCCCGAAGGCTATAAACTACGCTGGGTTTTATTACTTGGGGGATTCTGAAGTGGCAACTTTATGCCATAACTCTGGTGCCTTTTGTTAGGTGCTGGGAGTTAGTTTTCCATTTTCTTGAAGCATGTACGCTTGCGAGTGCTTCTTGTTTTTGTTAAACTATGTTGTTGCAATGTAGCAAAAAAAGGTCATTGCATGCGTGTGGGTGGAAGGGACCCTCCCTAGCCTGGGTAAGACCTTGATTTCTGCTTTGTGGTATTTGGGAAATCAAGTATTCAACCACATTTAAATATATATATATATATATATGTATAGTTGTTATACTTGTTCAATTTTAAAAATAAAAAAATCTATGCTGTACTTGTTGGTAAATAAATAAATAAATAAATAATTTCCCGCACGTGCGGCACTGTGCACGCACCGCACGTGCGGCAACATATCACAAAATCAAAGTTGTGCACTGCTTAATAAGCAGGTGCGGGGAGGCACCGTTGACCAAGCCGCACGTGCGGCTTGACTCTCGCACGTGCGGGACGCCGATTAAAAAAAAATAAAAAATTCTGCGGAGGGGTGAAATCGCCACACGTGCGGCCTGGGCCCCGCACGTGCGAGAAACTGTGCATTTGTTAGTTTGCACCCTGCTTAATAAGCAGGTGCGGGGCCAAGTGCGGAATTTATTTTTTTTTCTTTCATTTGAATTTGGTTTGCACCCTGCTTGTGAATTTGGTTTTGTTTTATTTTATTATTATTATTTTTTCTTTTTTCTTTTATTCTATTTTTAATTTATTTAAGTAAATAAATTTTAAATAAATACATAAATAAATTTTAAAAATAAATAAATAAATATACAATTATTTTATTTATAATTTTATATATATATATATATTTAAAAAAATCATTTTATTTATTTATTTATTTATTTATTTTTATTTCCTATTTTCGATTTTTGTAAAAAAAAAAAAAAAAAACCTCAGAAATCATGGTCCTAACAATAATCCTAATTTTTTTTTATTATTTGCTATATTTGTTTAGTTTAAATCGTTTCATTACTGATTCTCATTAGTTTAATTAGTTTGTAGATTGTTTTATTTTTATTTTTATTTTTAATTTCATTAGTTTAGTTAGTGATTTTATTTTTATTTTTATTATTTTTTTTTCTTTTTCTATTCTATGATGTAATTGTTCATTTAATTATTAAGTAGTTTTGTTTTTATTTTATTTCAGTTTTATTTAATTTTCTTCTCTTCAATTTAAAAAAATAATAATAATAACAAAAAAAATAAATTTAAAAAAAAAAAAAAACTTGTTTAGTTTTGGTTGTTTTATTCTATACTTTAGTCTCTTTTGTAGTTTAGTTATTTTATAGTTTAGCTTAGTTTAGTTTAGTTAATTTAATTTCAGGTCATTTTTATTCATTTATTTAATTATTTTCGTTTTTATTTACAAAAAAAGAAAGAAAGAAAGAAGGGAATTGCATGTGGGACATTAGTGGGCCAACTTGTGCTTTCATATTTTATTTTATTCTCATGATTGGTTCTACGGTTTTGTGTCTATTTGCTTTTGGTGTGTGCAGGATATAAGTCGACGTGTATCTGCTCGAGCCTCCAAAAAAGCCAGAGGTTCCACCTCTTCGGCGCCACCACCACCACCGGCTTCCCCGTAGTACCCACCTGTATACTGCTTTGTCTCTTTTATTTTTATTTTTATTTTTCTTTTTAGTTCTTTCTTTTCTTCAACAAAAAAAAAAAAAAACAAACAAACAAACAAACAGTGTGAAGTGTGTATATGTTACTCTCCGTCTACCTGGATGTGCACCTACAATTCTGGTAATATTCTCTCATTTCTCTTTACTTTTCCATTGAGGACAATGTCATATTCAAGTTTAAGGATGAGGGTTATATTTTCTTTTGTGCATTTCTATTTGGCTCATAATTCATACTTATACTTGTTTCACTTGATTGCATTACTTCACTTGATGTGACTTTTTGCTAGTAGGGTGATGATATTTGCATATGTTAATTGGAGAGAATTGTAGACTTGTATGAAAAATGATTTATTGGGTAGATACTTGCATACGATGTTTGCACGAGGAGAGTTGTCTGTGTTTGTGGTATTAGTACACTTGTCATGAGTATGCCTTAATTCACATGAACACACTATCATAGCGGTGATCTTTTTATTATAATCCCTGGTGTACATCATTGATAATAGCTAGAGTTGCAAAAAAGAATAAATGAGGAGCCAAGATTCTTAAAAAATAAATAAATAAATAAATAAAACTTGACTTGTTTGGGTTCTTAACCTTTTTAACTCGAGTTATTAAGCCCGTAGGGGTGTCTCTACACCTAATGCCCTAAAACCGTCTAGTTTGGGAGTCATTGGCCCAAAACTTGCTACATGGGTTAATTAGAAAGCTTGAGGGACTTGGACATTGCACAGTTAAGGAAAAATAAGAAGAATGACTTGTTCAGATTCGTAACCTTTTCAACTCGAGTTATTAAGTCCGTAGGGGTGTCTTTACACCTGGTGCCCTAAAATCGTCTGGTTTGGGAGTCATTGGCCCAATGCTTGTTATATGGGTTGATTAGAAAGCTTAATAGATCAGGACATTGCACAGTCATAAAAAAAAAAAAACACTTTTGAGAATCTTGGCTGCAACAGGTTAGTTTTTCTGTATATGTTGGGTGTTATTATGAATTACACTGGGCTATTATAGTGGACAGTTAACTAATACGGAGATTGCACTTTACACTGAGGATACTCATGACTTGTCTACTAGCATGCACAAGTACAGGGGACTTTACTTTTGTATTAACTGAATTGTGGTTTTGACTCAATAGGTTCCTTCATGCTTATCCACTGTGCCTTTAATGACTCATTATGTCTCAATATTACACTATAGTGGCACATAGGTGGAGTAGTGTGGTCATTTGTTGTTGAGTATATATGAATATGTTAATGTTTGTGGGTCTCATTTTTGGAAACCCTTACGAGACTTTACTCGTCCACTTGG
The DNA here is from genome assembly GCF_004153795.1 of Camellia sinensis. Lineage (NCBI taxonomy): Eukaryota > Viridiplantae > Streptophyta > Magnoliopsida > Ericales > Theaceae > Camellia > Camellia sinensis. The sequence goes on along the minus strand of NW_021027936.1, from coordinate 319,201 downwards.
GGTAACCTTGTGGTTTCAAGGCTTATTGCATATGCTAAATGCAACCGTTTTCCCACGAAAGAGGAAATAGATAGATTTTGTTTTATTTTATTTTATTTTACTTGCTTGAGGACTAGCAAGTTGTAAGTTGGGGGATGTGATTAAGGTCAAATTGTACACCATTGAGGCCGTTAATTAGAATCTCTTAACTTCACTTACTGGCCAAACTGTATACTTTATGTATGTTGAATGTCAATCAGGTTGTACATAGTCGGAGTACAAAATGGGCAGAAAGACAGAATTTGGAGTGCGTTGACTTTTTCCGCACGTGCATTGACTTTTCCCGCACGTGCGTTGACTTTTTTTGGAAAAGTCAACCCGCCATTTTAAACCTGTTTGGACGAGATTGGAAGTATAGAAAGGCAAGAAAAAGGCTGGAATAGGGTTCGGAACTTGTTTGGACCTAAAGAGAGAGGCTAGGGTTTGGAAGGGAAGAAAAACAAAAAGCTTCAAGGATGTCTCCCATGGTGGTTTCTTCTCCATCTACCTCCTTCCACTCCTTCATGAGTGGCTAGTCTCCTTTTCTAGGGTTTTGATGAAACCCTAGTTATGTAATTATTTTGTTTTCTTTTTGATTTTTAATTATGTAACGATTTGAACATTTGTACGGTGATTTAGAAGTTACTTTTATATATTTTTCATTATTTCTTCGAATATTTGACTTTCTGTGATTGTTGAATGTTATCCATACATGAGTTTTCTATTCCTTCACATTCAAGGTATGAGACGAACCATGCTACGAGGAACGAGTCGTATCACTACCTTAGTTTAAAGTGAACGATTTGTATTACTTGAGATGGTTCGTGCTCGTACATTAAATGTGATGATCTTCTTGTTAAATGATTTGAGCTTGTAGTTGCGAAGCATTAATCCGTTCAAACCATAGCATAATTGATTTCAATTGGAAACCCTAATTACGTGGCTAGTGGTGGACTCTTTGCTCTAGTTTTTCCCCCAATTCAGTAAACCCAATTTCATTTATTATTGATAATTTAATTCCTTAGCTTAATTTATCTGTTATTAATTTAGGCTATGAACAATCAATCTTTTTATCAAAATTAATTTAAGAATTTAACAATTAAATTAGTTTAATTTCACAATTGTCCCTGTGGATCGATACCTGGACTTTCCATTATTCTAAAAGAATTTGGTGTAGTTTAGGGTTTATTTTTGGTGTGTTCAACAAGCCATCAATTTTTCAATCCATCTGTCCATCAATCAGTCATTTAAATTATATTTTTTCTATCAAATCGATTGAATCACACGACGTAAAACTCTAGTCCCACCACAACCGTACCACACACAACTCAAAGTCCCACCACGTATACAGTTTAATTTACGAGAATGACTCCTTTCATACTATTTTTTTTTTATTTGAAATTTTAAAAAAATATTTTTTTAAGTTTTAGTTTGTATTTTTTTAATTTTAAGAAATTTTTTAAATATTTTAATTATTTTTATTTTTATTTTTAAATACACTTAAAATGATCGGAATTTGCACAAAAATATTTTTAAAATTCATTAAATACAAAAAAATATATATAAGAATTCAATACTTTTTTTTTTTGCATTCAATAAATTTTTTTAAAAAATCATATAAATTTTATACTTTTTAAGTGTATCTAAATTAAGCAAATTTAAAATATATGTAAAAAAATTATTAAAATGTTAAAAAAAAAACCACCAAAATATATATATATATATATATATGAGCTCCGCCCAATCCCATCCTCCATTTCCTCCTTATTCTCCTTCTCCTCCTCCGCCAACTGGCAAGCTCTGCCCAATCCCCTCATCCACCTGCTCTTTCTTCTTTTCCTTCTCCCAAAACCTTAGATTTAGACTACTGCCATCAATGTGAACCACCATTTACAGGTCGTCAACCATCATCCAACCACTACTTTTGACCATTCAACATCTGCCACGACCACAACCAGATGGTTCACCATCGTACCTGTGATTGTCAAACAATCACCATTATTGAACCATCACGATTCTTGAATGAACCACCGTTTTTGCCAAGCCACCACTTTGTCATCGTACATGTAATCGTTGAACAACTACCATGGTTGAACCATCAGGGTTCTCAAACAAACCACCGCCAAAACCACCATCATGGTCATTTATGCTGTGTTTGGTTGGGAGATTTAATCAAGGATTTGGAAAAGAAAATAGAAAAGATAAGTGAAATATGAATAAAATATACTTACATTTTATCTAGTTTCATACACATTTTCCTTTTCCATTTCCAAATCCCTCTCCAAATCTGCCAACCAAATACAACGTTAGGGAAGATAATAATAATAATAATAATAATAATAATAATAATAATAATAGGAGAAAAAGAGAATGGGGGGCTAAGGAGAGAAGAAGGAAGAAGATGAGGGAGATGGGTGGAGCTTGCCGTCGATGGCAGAGGATGAGGAAAGGGTTGCTGTGCTCTACTCCTGCTGCTGTCTTTTTTCTTTTTTCTTTTTTATTTACTAATCAAAATGACGTCATTTTAGATAAATTTAGAAAAACTATAGAGAAACAACTGTAGAGGTTCCCAAAGCAATTGAGAATCAGAGTAAGCGAGAGTGGTGCGATGATTGGGTGTTGTGGTATTACTAATTGAGAGAAATGAAAAATTAAAGAAGATGAAATAATTATGTTAAACTTACGAGACTATACCTCGTTTGGGAATTCCACTTTTTAGCTTAAAAATTATTTATAAAGTCAAAATGTCAACAAATACACAAAAAAAGTTAAGGATTCATATTCATTCATTATACTTTTTTATATATCTTTTTATAAATAATAAAAAAATCATCTCAAATATATTGTTTTTTTTTTCCGTATATGTTAGCCAAAATTTTTAAAAAATCACTAAAAAAATTTGTTCCCAAATGACTGTTAATTATATATATTTTTAATGATTAGTTTAATTAGGGAGTTACCGATAAATCCTATATATTGGAATTATATTCCAGTTAATCCCATAATTTTTTTGTAATTCCTTTAGTCATTTTGGATATATAAGGACTCATTTTCTATTACAATCTCCTTAATTGTTACTGTTTGTTAGAGTGTTATGTTTGAGAGAAGTACGCTAAGGAGTTTTTAAGTGCATATTACATTAGAGTGTTACATTTGGGAGAAATACGCTAGGGAGTTTTTTAGTGTATATTACATTAGAGTGTTACGTTTGGGAGAAGTACGCTAAAAAGTTTTTTTTAGGGGTGAGCATGGTCTGGATTGGACTGGATTGGGGTAAAACCAAGACTAATCCGTTATCTACGGTTCCTAAAAAATTGGAACCAATCCAATCCGTTTAAATCTTGGAACCAATCCAAACCAATCCATTTAAATACGGATTGGATCGGTTTAGGACCACGGATTCACATAATTAAATAACAAATATATATATATATATATAACACTTTAATTTCATAAAAATATAAACATAGCGCTATATTAGTTCCACAATAGCAACATCTATTTCTATAATAGCGACATATTGTTCTAGAATTTAAATAACCATAAGAAAACTAGTTTCACCATAAGTATTTAAACCATTACAAATTAAAACTAAAAACTAACAAACAAAAGTAATAAAAGAAGATATTATATGGTTTTAGGTTTGAGTTTAGATTTTATATAAAATAAGAGAAGATACTATGAGGGAGGATGTATAATAAAAATATATACTATTTGTATACGGTCCGGATCGGTTCCAATCCGGAACTGTGGGGTTCAATCCAAAACCAATCCGTGTACTACGGATTTTTAATTCTTCAATCCGGAACCGAACCGCGGATTTAAAAAACCAATCCAAACCTATTGGATTGGACTGGACTGGATCGGATTACGGATTTTACGGATTCCTTGCTCAGCCCTAGTTTTTTTAGAGTGTTACGTTTGAGTAACGGAAACGTAATCCAAAAATTAGATTCAATTTCCCTAAGATGGCATCCCCTAATGATGAAGGGTAGAAACGTTGTAACGCCCCAAAATAAATGCCATAAATCCATCCAAGACCATATGTAAATAACAATATAAATTAGAGTATAATGTTCTTTTATTTCATGAGAATTAATAGTACAAAAGAGTTTAACTAAATGCCCTATATGCTTACATCTTTCCAATATCATGCTTGGTTACAACAAAAGCGAATATAAATCCAATACATGTAAAGCCCTTGGCATGAATCAAAAAAATAACAAAATACACACAAGAGAAGCCTTCAGCCCCGATTCCTCCCAAGCTATTACCTTAGCGGAGGCATATCATCAACATTTGAAAAGGTTTTTCCCAAATAAAATGTGTAATAACCCTCACCACTGATTACTGACAACCCCACTGATTACTGCTAAACTGAGACTGATTATGATAAGTAATTGAATTGACTAAAATACTGAACTGACTGACTGAAATCTGGAACTGAATTGATTGAGTGTATCTGTTTAATTGTATGTCTATCTATTGACCGTTAAATTATCTATTCATGTTTTATGTTTTAAATTGCGAATTGAAGGCCTTATCGGCGACCGAGTCTGAAATCGATTGATGATTTAAGATAATTAGAATTTATAAGATTTTATGGCATATTTATCTGAAATGTGATTTGGTATGATTAAATTAGATTGAATTGAGTTAATTGCAATAGTTGGCCTAATTACCAACATGCCACTTAGTGGACCACTTAGGCAACACATATGTGAGCTTTATTATACATTCAACAAAACATTTCATCAGCCTATTTGCTTGTTATTGCCGACTAGAGAATGAGAGATAGGGAGTTGGAGTGAGTTCATCTTGTATTGCTTGGAAATCGAGAAGATTGGTAAAGTTTGTGATCAATTGAGCTCCCTTGTCTTGCATTGGAGACCTAAGGTAGTATAATCACCCTCTTGTTTATGAATTGAGCTTGTTCTTGCATGTTTCATGTCAAAATTAGGGGATTGAGTCTAGAATTGGCTTAATGTGTTGAATTATAACATAAATCATGCATGCATGCCTATATCCTAGCATTTTGAGGTTGAATACATGGAATTTGGTACATGCATGTTCATATTTTTGCATTGGACCATGAAGTCATCTTGGTTTTGAAGGGATTGGCTCATTTGAGCAAGTAATTGAAGCTTTGAATTGGTCTAAACCCATGCATGTCATGTTTGAGTTATGTTCTTGAGTTTTGGTTTGAAATTGAATTTATTTGAACTACCTTTGGGCTTTGATTTTTACAATTGAGCTTTGAATCGTGTTAAACTATGAGTTTTGAAGTGGTTCCAGGAAATGGGTCCAAAGGAATCGAATTTGATACATTTGAAGTTGAATTTGAGCTTGAGGTTCAAATCTGGGAATTCCAAATTTTGGACTCACGCTTGAGCGGGGTGACTGGCGCTCGAGCGTGAAAATCGTACTCCCAGCATTTTCTTGTGTTTTGCATTCAGCTCGAGTGGGGTAATTTACGCTCGAGCGGGACCTTGTGTCTTTAGCTCGAGCGGGTGTCGAGCGCCCAATCGAGCGTGAATTTCACCTATCTAGCACTTTTGACTGTTTTGCAGTACGTTCGAGCATCTAAGTATGAGCTCGAGCGGAAACCTTTGTCTGCATTTACACTCGAGCGGAGTAACATACGCTCGAGGGGACCCCTGTTTTCTGAAAATTCTGAAAATGCTTTTAAAGTGCATCTTTACATCCTCATTTCATCCTAGGCATTCTTAGGCCTAGTTTAAAGCATCGTAATGAGAATATAGATGTAGAACCACACCGAGTCTAAGTAGGGACTAAGCCTGTGTTTCCCGAATGTGAACTTAGTGTGTGTTCATCTTGTAAACTGTGTAGGGTTGGCATCTGAGGACGCGCTCTAGCTTATCTGTAACCCAGAACTCTGTGAGTAATAACTGTGTAAAGATATGTTTAAATATGAATATCTTTTGAATAGTTAAACTGTACTGTTTTTGAATTGATACTGTTAACTGAATGAATATATGTCTTCTATTCTGAACTGTACTGTGGCATCCATAGCAACTATTGTTACTGTTACTGCTACTGTTACAGAGATCTCTATCGATTCCCACGTTGGAACCACTACTGTTTACTAATATGATGGCCATCATTGACTGTTCGATCTTTTAAGACCTACTGTTTACTGTACTGCTATGCTAATTAATGTACCACATATGACTATTATGACTGAATTACTGATATACTGAATCAATTGACTGTTTTCGATACTGAAATGACATTCATTCTTAACCTCTTTACGCATTATGTTATTCACTGGGCTTTAGCTCACTGTTTATATATATATGTAGGTGTTCAGGCACCAGACTGGAGCTAGGAGCGTGGGTTAGACTCCCCTTTTTGTCAAGCCAACCACTGTGCCTCACTGCGAGGTTCTGAGCCTGCCAAGCTATGGCTTAGGGGTGTTTTAATTTCCCCCGTCTGTCTCTGTATCTGTTTTGTATTATTGTATAGACTGATAACAGTGTACCGTACTGTCTTAATAAGGTTTAAGTCCCTGACTTGGATGATTGTAAATGTTGTACAAACTATTTTGCACTGATTATATGTATGTATGAAAAGTCTTTTTGCACACAGACTGTCATAGCTCATTGGACATTGTTCATTTACTGTTTTGGCTTCCGCCATGCCCCTGTACTCTGTATTATTGTCTAACTGTTAAGCAGGCCTTCGGTAATCTCGGATTACTAGCCGGTTACGGTGCTAAACCCATAGGGGCGGGTTTGGGTCGTGACAGAATGAGCCCAGTAGAAACAATCCAACACAATGCATGAATATTAACAAAGATATAAGTATGATATGCATATTCAATGCCCGTGATAAAATCATTTTGTAACTTTTTTACAAAACCATGCCATGTCGAGTTCCATATTTCAATTCATTTTATCTCAATTCATAATCCATTCACCATTTCATTCAGATAACCAAGCTAATGGTACAACTCAGTGGATCTCTAACTAAATACAACCATTATACAAATACTTCTATTTTGCCATTTTACGGATATTTCATCCACGAGAATTGGCATCTATATATACGCGTAATTTTCGGGACTTTCACTCTGGACACATAGACCAACTTAATTCAATGGAGTCCATCATCTTTCTCCTCCCAAACATAAAGTACATCATCTTTTTTCTCCTAAACATCATACATTTATAATGTATCAAGACATAATCATAATCAATGACAACGGATAAGAGATTAATTTCAATTTACCTAATCCTCATACAATTTCTACAATAATCATAGTTATCCTCCACTGATAGCCCAAAACAGATATTTCTAAACAAATATACAATCTCTAAGACAGATAAATTATCCAAATTTTCATAGGTGAGAGGTAATACATATCCAACTCCACCATTTATATGAACATTCATCCAATTTCATATTCTTATACCAATTTTGTTTTATTTATACAAAATAACTATTTGAGACATTTTAGGACAAAACTCTATTTTCTCCCAAAAATCCATGTCGGGTATCAAAATCAACAAATTTATCACAATGCAACCTCACATCTCCTCCCATAACCATTTTTGATACATGCATTTAAAAACCCTTCTTTTGATTTTAAACCAAAATCTTAGGTTTGTTCAAAATCATCTCAAATTCTAATATTCTTTACGCATCAACAAATAACTAAGTTAAAACTCATAGAAGGGTGTAGAGTCCCTACCTCAAGTTTAGAAGACAAGCAAGAAAAGAAGAAACTTCAAAGCGCTGAAACCAAGTTTTGTTCGAACCAAAGTGAAGCTCTTGAGATGCTCTACCTTTTTCTCAAAGACACAAGGGTAGAAAAACCAACAGATCTAGGTGAAAATGTAAAGAGAGAAAGTGAGAGAGATGCTTTAGAGAGAGGCTTTAGATCTAGGGTTTTGAGAGAAAAAGATATGAAAAAGTGATGTAAAAAGGTGTTGCTACGAACTGATATACGCACAGTCCGCTCAAGTGCAAAAAATGACGCTCGAGCGCAGAATGCACACTCCCAGTAGTTTTGTAGACAACAAACCAACGCTCGAGTGCAAGAAAGGCCACTCGAGCTGAGACCGGTCGAGTGTGGAATACACTCTCTTAGTAGTTTTACAGACCTACAAAAGTGCTGAGAGTTCACAAAGCCTGCTCAAGCGGAGGAGTAAAATTATGGGCAACAAAAGTTTGAAAACCAAGTAACCAACATGTTCAAAACGCAACCATTATAATCCAATAGCCAAACTCAAGGAAATATAAGGGGAGAAAGACATGAACAACACTACGAAACTATGAAACCCGAGTCCAAGATACAAAAGGGTCTGGTTAAAATCGAAATCGCTATAATCTCCACCTTTAAGGAATTTCGTCCCCGAAATTTCAAATCAAGTTTTAAAACGATGTTTAAACTGATCAGAATAAAGATAATTAATCAATTCCGTCACCATGACCCATCCTCTGGTCACCCATTCAATACACAAGTTCCAACATTGAAAGCCCAATTCACATTTTTCCAAAGTATATACAATGTTTATACTAGATCCGTATTTTCCAAAACATATACAACATATACAATGTGTCCATATTCTTAAAACATATACAATGTTTTCATATTTCCTTAACATAACAAATTTCAATACATGATCAAGCATCAACAAATAAATCCGGATACTTCTCACGGACCTCTAACTCACGTTCCCAAGTTGCTTCCTCAACCCCATGATGTTTCCACAATACTTTAACCAACGAAATTATCTTGCCTCGCAAGACTTGGCCCAGACTATCCAAGACTTTCACCGGTCTCTCTTCATATAAGGCATCCTCATCTACCTCTAAGTTGGCCCAATTCAACACGTGCGATGGATCTGACTGACACTTCCGAAGCATGCCAATATGAAACACATCTTGAACCCCGAAAAGCTATGGCTGTAAGGCCAAACGATAAGACACCTCTCCAATCCGCTCAAGGATCTCAAAAGGTCCAATGAATCGAGGGGACAACTTTCATTCTTTCCAACCTCATCAAACCCCTCCTAAGTGATATCTTCAACAAGACATGGTCTCGCACCTCAAAAGACAAGGGTCTCCTCCTACCGTCGGCATAACTTTTTTGATGACTTTGGGCAGTAGCCAACCTCTCGCGAATAAGTGCAACTTTCTCCGTCATTTCCCAGACTAACTTTGGACTAACATACGTGCATCACCTACCTCGGCCCAACACATAGGGGATCTGCACGGTCGACCATACAAAGCCTCAAACGGTGCCATGCCAATACTCGATTGGAAGCTATTATTATAGGCAAACTCCACTAAAGGCAAGTATCTCTGCCACAACCCCTTAAAGTCAAGAACACAACCGCGAAGCATATCCTCAAGGATCTGAATAGTACACTCGGCCTGCCCGTCAGTCTAAGAATGATACGCAGTACTAAAAGTCAATCTCATGCCCAAGGCACTATGTAGGCTCTGTCATAACCGAGCCGTGAAATGCGGATCTCTATCCGAGACAATTGTCACAAGGACCCCGTGCAACTTCACTATGTCTCTAATATAGAGATCGACAAGATAATCTACCGAGTTACTCACACACATAGGTATAAAGTGGGCCGATTTGGTCAATCAGTCAATTACCACTCAAATTGCATCGCTACCCCGTTGAGTCCTCGGAAGGCCCACAACAAAATTCATCGTGACATGCTCCCACTTCCACTCGGCTATAGGCAAGGGTTGCAACAAACCCGCTGGCCTCTGATGTTCGGCCTTCACTTGTTGACAAGTAAGGCACCTCGACACAAACACAGCCACATCATTTTCATTCCCCTCCACCAAAATTGGCAGCTATGGTTGTGACACCCTAAATATTTAATTAATACCATAATAATAATAATAATAATAATAATAATTAATGTTATAGTTGTAGATGATAAATGTAACCTAATTAGATTATTAAAACCTTGGGCATAATACGAATTAAATCAAAGGTTTAAAAAATAAATAAATAAAAAATAAAAAAAGAAGGTGCTTTATCACCATCCTAATGCAGAGGATGGTGACTAAGCGATTCACTAACTTGCCACGTATTAGTCACATGGGAAAGGGCAAGTTGACACATGTTCAACAGGTGGCCAAACCTAAGAAACCATATGTTGATGAATGATACAAGTTCACTGCCTATAAATAGGGAAGTAATTGACTGAGTTTCAACAAGAAAACAAAGGAAAAGTATATAAGAGGCAGGATACCAATCAATAACTAAGAGGTAGCACCAAGTAGCCGGGAGTTGGTCGGAGTGAGAAAATAAAAGTTAAGGGTCAATTTTAAGGTGAGTTATATTATACATTGAGCTACCAAAACATGTTTTAAATATGTCTTGAGTTACCATAATATATTTTATGAATGTTTAGAGCTACCATAATTTGTTTTATATAATTTATATTTTATGGTTATATTAATATTTCAATTACGTGGATTATTTTTGAACCTTAATTGCTTAAATTGAAACCCATGGATATGTTTGTTTAAATTTTAGAAATTATTTTGTAAACAATTATTTTCTGTAAGTACCACCACGGGAGTCTCATGCCTTGGGGGACTTAAATAACCATTGGCCCCTGATTGACCACATTGTGGTCCCCTGTTTGTCATGGATCCATTGACCCCTGCTCTGATTGTCACTCTAGTGACCCCTGTTATGTTTTGTTTTGTACTGTGGTTATAGTTATTTATTACAGTTTCTGCCACTTAATTAATTTGTGTATTCAACTCAAATTATATTAATATTTTAGCTTAAATAACTATCCATGCTTATTTTGTGCCCCTATACGTATAGTCTAATATTTCTCACTCTGCTATGTGTTTATAGTTGTTACCCCTTTCAGGTGACGAGGTTTAGCGGGATCAAGATGGGAAATGAATCACCGCGTTGTTCCTTTTTATTTCTTTTTTTTTAAAGATTTCTATCTGTTTTTTTATCAGACTCTTGTAATACAATAAAACTCAAATGACTATGTTTTGTTTCCTTTTAATAAACATTTGGTACCCAGTTATTTAATTTTAATTTGTTTAATTTATCCGCTTGCGCTACGACTATAAAATTATTTGAATTATTTTATTTTTATCTTGTCACGACACCGAGCCCTTGGGTACCAGGTTTGGGTTGTGACAAAAGTGGTATCAAAGCAATGGTTTTTTTTTTTTTAAAGAAAGAAATTGTATAAAACAAAATTGTATGTTTTTGAAATTTCCTGTACAATAATTCACATTAATTTTATTTACATTAATTGAAATTCACATTATTTGAATTGCAAAAAAAAAAATTATTAACCTTGTTTTATTTGATATTTTGTGGTATGTCTAACATAAGTAAACCATGTTATAATGTCTAGGCTAAGTTTTCCTGTGTTGTAGGAAATGGCCAACCTTATGGAGTTGTTTTGGTTCGAGCCCCCAGGAGCTCATCTTGTCCCAAACTTATTAGAGGGCTGGGGTGATTCGGAGAGTCTTGTCAGGCAAGCCCACACGGCACTCGACCGACTCATGGGAAAACCCGTGTATTTACAAGCCGACCCCGATGAGGATTTCTTATTCTTGAGACTTAGTCGAGGCAGCACTCGTGAGAGGTACATAGGACCGACCCATGTCGTTGGTCTTGCTCCAGACCTAGAACAACCGCATTTTCTGGTTGCACCTCTACCCCTAGGCTTTGCGGAGAGGAGGGGACATACGTATCCTAGCAGCCACATCCGCACCACGACACCTCCTCTACAGCACATTGTCCATGCCCCAACTGTGGACTTCACTGACAGTGCATCATACTTGGAGGTACCGGTACAAATTACTGGACGGGAGTTTTGGGGTTATGATCATGGTGTTCCTGTCTACATAGTCCAGGTGGTATGGAGTTGCTTTGGAATAGAGCACAGTGGGTGGGAGTTTGAGTCCCTCATGTAGAGTGAGTTTGCGGGGTTATTTCATGGGCCAGTTTTTCGGAGTCAGTTCTCATAGTGATGGCCTAACGACCCTTTCTAGATGTCCGACCAGGAGATCCTTTTGTGACCTGACCGTGATTAGCCTAATCCAATTTTGTATCAGTAGAATTAGACACTAACACTTGACCGTCATCTAAGTATGTTGTACTGATATCTTTTCCTTGTATAAGTAAAACCAGTATTATGTAAATGATGTATGTATTGGATATATATACTGTTATGGGATCGTTATGAATCATAGATATAATATTGCAATAATAATTGATTCAAAAAAAAACAACAACAACAAAAAGGGAAGTCCACTAACCGTTTTCACCTTGTAGTGATGGCTAATGATGGAAATGGAACCGGATCATCGGTCAGTGGTACTGATCCAATGGAGAAAATCATGGAAAGAGCAGTTACTAGTTTTCTGCGAGCCCTACAAACCAACATTAACAGCGGATTGCCTGAACAATGAGAAGAGCCAACTACTATAAAATAGTTCCAGGACTTGAAACCTACCATATTTACCGACAGCACAAACCCACTGGTGGCAGAAGCTTGGGTCAGAGATATGGAGAAAAATTTTCGTGCGCTACCTTGCACAGAAAGACAAAAGGTGACTTTCGCCACATTCACCTTCAAAGACTCTGCATAAGAATGATGGCTACTTATCCTGGAGAAAGAAGATATTGTGACTTGGGCCAGATTCTTAGAGGTATTCTATGAAAAATACTTTCCAGATTCTCTGCAGGAACAAAAGGCGTCAGAATTCATACATCTAAGGCAAGGAACCATGACAGTGGCTGAATACGAGAGCAAGTTCACGCAACTGGCCTAATTCGCGACATACGTCATCCCCACCGAAGCTTGAAAAGCCAGAAAATTTGAAGCAGGATTGGATCCTGAAATTAAGGACAGGCTGGAGGTTTTGAAACTACCAACCTATGCAGCGGTGGTAGATCGAGCTTACATTGCAGAAAAAGGGATTAAAGCCTTGCGCTCCAGGGAACCAAGCCAGAGGAAGTGATTTTGAGAAAAAGATAATAGAAGACCCAGTGTCGCACCTCCCAAGAGAGTAAATACGGGCACAACCAATTCAACCGGTCCAAGCAATCAAGGTCTTACAAATCCTAAAGGTGGCACCATTCCAGCTTGCTATACCTGTGGAAGGACTCATTGAGGACAATGTTGTCGAGATACGGGAGCATGCTTTAGATGTGGCCAAGTTGGCCATTTGCTGAGACATTGTCCAAAGCTCGTCAATCCTACAGCCGGTCCCTCTGAACCAGTCCGAAAACCCGCGGTGCCTGGAGGAGTGAGGAAGGAGAAAAAATGCCAATGAAGAGCCTTTGCCCTGGTGCCTGGAAACCCAGAAGTTACTAAGAATGTTGTGTCAGGTACACTTTCTGTTTGTGGTCACTTAGCCCATGTTCTCTTTAACTCTGGTTCAACTCATTCTTTTGTTACACCACACTTTGCTACCAAGTTGGCATCAACACCTGAACCCTTAGGATATGTATTGCCTGTGTCTTTTCCTTATGGTAATTCTGCCTTTAGTACTAATGTGTACAAATCTTGTACTATATCCTCAAAAGGTGAAACCCTATATGTAGATTTGATTCCCCTCTGCATTCGTACCTTTGATGTAATCTTAGGAATGGATTGGTTAACTGCCAACCATTCCTCTATCGATTGTGAAGCCAAAAAGGTCTTCCTCCGGTCACCAAACCAACTCGAACTTGTTTTCAAAGGAATTGGAGCCTCTCCTCCTCCATGTATTATATCCTTCATGATAGCCCAACGGCTACTAAGAAAGGGTTATTGTAGTTGTATCTGTTATGTGATCGATACTCAACAAGAGACCCCCACACTTGATGCAATCCCTATGGTTCGAGAATTCCCATATGTATTTCCTGAAGACCTGCCTAGTACCCCAGTTGACCAGAAAATCAAATTCACCATTGAAACCCAACCTGGTACACAACCAATCTCAAAGACCCCTTACCGCATGTCCATGACAGAATTAAAAGAACTAAAAACCCAACTCAAAGAACTACTGGACAAAGGTTTCATCCGACCAAGTACCTCACTATGGGTAGCTCCGGTACCGTTCGTAAAGAAAAAAGATGGTACAATGAGGCTATGCATCGATTACCGGGAGCTGAACAAAGTCACCATCAATAACCGATACCCTCTACCACGAATTAACGACTTGTTTGATCAACTGCAAGGCGCCCAAGTATTCTCAAAAATTGACTTGCGTTCTGGTTACCATCAACTAAAAGTCAAAACAGAAAGTATCGAAAAGACTGCCTTCAGAACTCGTTACGAGCACTACGAGTTTCTCGTCATGCCATTGGCGTCACAAATGCTCCAGCGGCCTTCATGGACCTCATGAATTGAGTGTTCAAACCCTATCTTGACGAGTTCGTCATTGTCTTTATTAACGACATTCTTATATACTCCAATTCGCCAGAAGATCATGAGCACCACTTGCGAAGAGTTCTACAGACACTACGTGATCACAAGCTTTATGCCAAGTTGAAGAAATGCAAATTCTGGATCACTAGTGTACACTTTCTTGGTCACGTTATTAACAAAGATGGTATCTCAATTGATCCCCAAAAGTTTGCAACAGTCGTGGATTGGCCACGACCTACTAACGTGTCTGAGATTCGAAGATTCTTGGGCCTAGCTGGCCATTCCCGGCGCTTCGTGCAAGATTTCTCAAAGATAGTTTTACCCTTGACCCAGCTAACTCAGAAGAATAGACCTTTTGAATGGACCGACAAGCAGGAACGTTGGTTCCAAGAATTGAAGAACAGACTCGTGATGGCTCCTATACTAGCACTCCCTACGGAAATAGAAGGGTTCGTAATTTATAGCGATGCCTCATACAATGGTTTGGGTTGCGTTCTTATGCAAAATGGGAAGGTCATTGCTTATGTCTCCCGCCAACTAAAGACTCACGAAAAAAACTGCCCAACTCATGATCTAGAATTGGTTGCGGTGATCTTCCCCCTCAAGATCTGGCGTCATTTTCTCTACGGTGCAACCTGTGAGATTTACACTGATCACAAGAGTCTCAAATATCTGTTTACACAGAAGGAATTGAATATGAGGCAACGCCGATGGCTAGAATTTATGAAGGACTACGATATAGAGATCCATCACCATCCTGGCAAAGCTAACGTAGTAACAGATGCATTAAGTCGAAAAACGACCAAAAGTTTGGCATGTACCCTTGTTTCCTGCAAGATCAATGGATTGCCCACCAACATAATCTTGGAACCCGAGTTGATTGAAGAAATTAAAATCCACCAATGTAAAGATAAACTTTTGAAGAAAAAGTACGAAGAACAAGGAAGCATGCCCGATCCTCACTTCACGATAAGCAATGGGATGCTAAAATTTCGAAATCGAATTTGCATACCCGACCTTCCAGAACTTAAGAAAAGGATATTGGTAGAAGCACATAGTTCGAGGTTTGCAATCAATCCTAGCAATACGAAGATGTATCACGATTTGAAGGAACACTTCTGGTGGACAGGAATGAAGAAAGACATAGCAAGCCATGTCTCCAAATGCCTACGTTGTCAACAAGTTAAAGCAGAACATCAGAAACTTGCAGGAATGTTGCAACCACTCCTTATTCCCGAATAGAAATGGGAGCATATTACTATGGACTTCATGACCAGGCTACCGCAATCAGTCTCGAAGAATGATGCAATATGGGCTATCGGAGATCAATTGACGAAGTCGGCGCATTTTCTACCAATCAAAATCATGTACTCCCTCTTTAAGTTCGCCACTCTATTCATTAAAGAAATCATTCGTTTACACGACACCCCAGTTTCAATCGTATTCGATAGAGACCCCCGCTTTGTGTCTCACTTCTGGAACAAATTACAAAAAGCTTTGGGAACCACTCTGAAGTTTAGCGCAGCTTATCGCCCACAAACTGATGGGCAATCTGAAAGGACGATCCAAACTTTGGAAGATATGTTACGTTTGTGTGTGCTAGACCTCAAAGATAACTGGGATGATCATCTACCTTTGATGGAGTTCGCGTATAATAACAGCTACCATGCAAGTATTGAAATGGCACCGTATGAGGCACTGTATGAAAGGAGATGTCGATCACCTCTGTGTTGGACGGAAATCGGAGACAGAAAACTATTAGGCCCCAAAATCGTGCAAATCACAAGTGATAAAATTCAATTCATCCAACAGCGAATTCACACTGTCCAAAGCCGCCAGAAAAGTTATGCAGATACAAGAAGACGGGACTTAGAATTTCAAATAGGCAATCATGTGTTCCTAAAGATCTCACCAATAAGAGGGGTTATCCGATTTGGAAAGCGAGGAAAGTTAAACCCACGTTACATCGGCCCATTCGAGATACTTGAAAGGATTGGTCCTGTGGCATATCGCCTTGCGCTTCCACCCGAACTGTCCAATGTGCATAATGTGTTTCACGTTTCGATGCTTCGTCAATATCTTCGAGATCTAGAGCATGTTGTCGATCATGAGAACCTAGAAATTCAAGAAAACCTCTCTTATAAAGAGCAACATGTACAAATTCTCGATCGCCGTGATCAGATCCTTCGAAATAAGACTATACCTCTCGTAAAGGCTTATGGAGAAACCATCGTGTCGAAGAAGCAACATGGGAAATTGAAAGCCGAATACGAACCAAATACCCACATCTTTTCGAAAACCAAGGTACGTCAAGTTTGGGGACAAACTTCTTTTAAGGAGAGAAGAAATGTGACACCCTAAATATTTAATTAATATCTTAATAATAATAATAATAATAATAATAATAATAATAATAATTAATGTTATAGTTGTAGATGATAAATGTAACCTAATTAGATTATTAAAACCTTGGGCCTAATACGAATAAAATCAAAGGTTTAAAAAAATAATAATAATAAATAAAAAATAAGGTGCTTTATCACCATCCTAATGCAGAGGATGGTGACTAAGTGATTCACTAACTTGTCACATATTAGTCACATGGGGAAGGGCAAGTTGACACCTGTTCAACAGGTGGCCGAACCTAAGAAACCATATGCTGATGAATGATACAAGTTCACTGCCTATAAATAGGGAAGTAATTGACTGGGTTTCAACAAGAAAACAAAGGAAAAGTATATAAAAGGCAGGATACCAATCAATAACTAAGAGGTAGCACCAAGTAGCCGGGAGTTGGTTGGAGTGAGAAAATAAAAGTTAAGAGTCAATTTTAAAGTGAGTTATATTATACCTTGAGCTACCAGAACATGTTTTAAATATGTCTTGAGTTACCATAATATATTTTATGAATATTTAGAGCTACCATAATTTATTTTATATAATTTATATTTTATGGTTATATTAATATTTCAATTACGTGGATTATTTTTGAACCTTATTTGCTTAAATTGAAACCCATGGATATGTTTGTTTAAATTTTAGAAATTATTTTGTAAACAATTATTTTCTGTAAGTACTACCACGGGAGTCTCATGCCTTGGGAACTTAAATAACCATTGGCCCTTGATTGACCACTTTGTGATTCCCTATTTGTCATGGATCCATTGACCCATGTTCTGATTGTCACTCTAATGACCCCTGTTATGTTCTGTTTTGTACCATGGTTATAGTTATTTATTTCAGTTTCTGCCACTTAATTAATTTGTGTATTCAACTCAAATTATGTTAATATTTTAGCTTAAATAACTATCTATGACTATTTTGTGCCCCTATACTCACAGTATAATATTTCTCACTCTGCTATGTGTTTATAGCTGTTACCCCTTTCAGGTGACGAGGTTTAGCGGGATCAAGATGGGAAATGAATCGCTGTGTTGTTTCTTTTTATTTCTTTTTTTAAAAGATTTCTATCTGTTTTTTTTTTATTGGACTCTTGTAATACAATAAAACTCAAATGACTATCTTTGTTTCCTTTTAATAAACATTTGATACCCAATTATTTTATTTTAATTTGTTTAATTTATCCGCTTGCGCTATGACTACAAAATTATTTGAATTATTTTATTTTTATCTTGTCACGACATCGAGCCCTTGGGTACCGGGTTTGGGTTGTGACAATGGTCGTTATACATCTCTGTGCCCTCCAAATGCACCGCAAGGCGTAAATGATAAAGCTCTCGGAGTACCTCCTCTCGGCAAGACTCCGGCACGAAGAGATGGTCAAGGTATCTAACATTCGAGTCAGAGTACACGTTAAAGCCTTTCTCCACCTTCCCACTAGAGATCTTCTCTCAGAGGGATTCCACTTCAAGGTCACCTCTCTATGCTTCTATCACTTGGTTCACAAGTGTAGGTTGTGTAACTACTAAAAACAAGGCTGCCAACTCAACGAACTCGCCGAGATGCAAGTCAAACTCACCGATAGCACCCAACATTTCCCATTCCGGATGGCAATACAAGTTACACTGCTAATAGATTTCCTACTCAATGCATCGGCCACAACATTGGCCTTTCCCGGATGGTAATGTAACTCAAAGTCATAATCTTTTATGAACTCAATCTACCTCAGCTACCTCAAATTCAAGTCTTTTTGTGTAAAAAGATATTTCAGACTTTTGTGATCAGAAAACACTTCAAACTTCTCACCATACAAATAATGCCTCCAAATCTTTAAAGCAAAGATCACTGCTGCTAACTCTAGGTCATGAGTAGGGTAATTCCTCTCATGTGTTTTTAACTGCCGCGAGCCATAGGCTACTACCTTCCCCTCTTGTATCAAAATACAACCCAAACCTTCCCGTGAGGCATCACAATACACCGAATAACCCAAATCCCTCTCCGGAATAATCAATACTGGAGCAGTGGTAAGTTTAACCTTAAGCTCTTGGAATGACTTCTCATAGGTCTCACTCTACACAAATTTAACTCCCTTCCTCGTCAATCTAATCAATGGTGAGGCTAATTTAGAGAAATCCTTCACGAACCGGCGGTAATACCCAGCCAACCCCAAGAAACTACGGATCTCAAAAGCATTCTTAGGTTGTCCTCAATCTTATACTACTTCTATCTTGGATGAATCTATAGTCACCCATTTCCCAAATATCACATGGCCTAAGAACTTAACTTCCCTCAGCTAGAATTCACATTTTTCAAACTTAGCATACAGTTTGTGGGCTTTAAACAACTCAAGTACCACTCGCAAGTGTTCCTCGTGCTCCTCCTCAGAGGGTGAGTAAATCAAAATGTCGTCTACAAAGACAACCACAAAATGGTCTAAGAACTCACAGAAAATCCGATTCATCAAATCCATAAACATGGCTGGTGCATTGGTTAGCCCAAAGGGCATCACTAGAAACTCGTAATGGCCATACCACGTACGAAATACCGTCTTCTGGATATCCTTCTCCCTTACCCTCAGCTGGTGATAACTGGATCTCAGGTCTATCTTAGAAAAACAGTAAGACCCCTTCAACTGATCAAACAAATCATCTATACGAGGCATTAGGTACTTGTTCTTAACAGTTACTTGGTTTAATTTCCGATAATCTATACAAAGTCGCAATGCACCATCTTTCTTTTTGGCAAAGAGAGTTGGTGCTCCCCAAGGTGAAGTACTAGGGTGGATAAAACCCTTATCTAATAATTCTTGGAGTTGAATCTTCAACTCACTCAACTCGGCAGGTGCAAATCTATACAGTGCCATAGAAATCGGTGTCATGCCAAGCACTAGATCAATAAAGAACTTAATCTCTCGATGAAGTGGTAAACTAGTAAGATCCTCAGGAAAAATGTCTGGGTATTCACAAACCACCCTTGGCAACTCAACTGGGACTTCATCACACTCCCTACTTAAGAAGTTGGCAAGAAAGCAACTAAGTTCACTCCGCCCACGCGAATCATACAAAGGTAATAAAACTCTATCAACTCGGTTCCCCAAGAAATAAAAACAATCACCGCTCAAGGTACATATAGTACGCCTCTGACGGTAGCAATTTATGATAGCCCGATATGATGAAAATCAGTCTATATCCAAAATAACATCAAAACTAGACATGTCAATCAACACAAATGCAAAAGGAAGTCGGTGACCGATAACTTCCAAGTCATAACCCCAACACCCCTACTTCAAAACAATCTCACCACTAATAGGTGACTCTACACAGAGATGGGATGCTAACCAAGCCAATTCTAACCCCAACACCGGTATAAATGCAGACGAGATATATGAATGGAATGCACTAGTATCAATCAACACATCAGCAATTGAATTGCAAAACAAGAAGGCACCGCTCACTATCGAAGGGGCTGGTACAAGATCCGGCGGGGTAACAGCATACACACGCCCCGTAGGTCTCTGCTCAACCTACTTACCCTTTAGGGGCATAAGCCTGATGCACTGACTGAGTCGAAGAGGCTCTCTAATTAGCCCTCGAGGCCTGTTCTGACTGTGCTGGCTGGTGACTTTGTGTCTACCTCAAACCAGACACACCAGGTGTGACGCCCAACTGAGGGCAAAACCTCTTCATGTGTCCCGCCTGCCCACACTGATAACAAGTGAGCGACTGGCCTCTCCCCTGACTCTAGCTTTGAGAACGAGCCGAAGACGATGCAGATCGCCGCCCTCCTCCTCTCTGCGGGCAAGCTGGAGACTTATGGCCTAACTGACCACACTTGAAACAAGTGACATCGCCCCAAAAACCTCTCCCAGAACCCGAACTCGGTACTGGAAAAGTGGACCTTGACTGAGCTCCCTAGGACTGCTGTGGGTTAGAACCCCTCTGTTTCTTACTGTCCCCCTGAATATCCTGACTCCTCCTGGAGCCCCTCATCATCTCCTCTTTTATCTACATTATGGTCTTCAAATGAGCCGTCGCCTCCACAAGGCGTCTATAATCTCTAATCATTGACCCGACCACTTTGAACATGAGCCCGATCCTCAATCTCTTCTCAAATGCTAAACAACGGCACTCCTTAGTCGCCACGAGTTCTGGTGCAAATCTTGACAAGCTAGTAAATGTGGCCTCGAACTTAGCCACCGGAGTGTTCAACTGCACAAGCTTGGAGAACTGATCTCTCAACTTCTCCTGAACTGTAGGAGGCAAGAACTTATCCTAGAAAGCACTAACGAAAGCCTCCTAGGTCATCCCAATGCGCCCACACGCAAACTTCCACCACTGACCCACATCTCCCTTCAGTTAGAAGGATGCCAAGGTCACTCTCAACTAGTCGTCCTCAATGCCAAGCATCTCGAACGTCTTCACTATTTGTTCTAGACACTCATCTGCCTTCAGCAGCTCCTTGGGATCACCCAAAAACTCATCCGGATTAGACCGGAAAAACTTCTGCTTCAAGAAAGACGGCCCTACCTCGGCTACTTGGGCCTGGACTTGATTCTCTACTCTGAGAATGTCCGTAAACTCCAACAATGATCTAGCCATTTCGCAAGCTAAGGCGCCCATGGCCTGCTGACCCACTGGTTCGGCCACATTGGCCTGACCAACCCGTTCTTCTTATGCTGGAATATCATCCGATAAAGGCATTTCATACCTCTTAGGCCTACCACGCCTACCACCACTACGTCCACATCCTGACATCCTAATGAAGGTAACACAAGAGATTAGCACATTTACAAGTGTGTCAAAGCTAACTCACTCACGTCCTAATGTGTTAGACAATAGTAATTCACTCTACCTAAGCACGTTGTCACATAAACACATACGAATTTCATTTCCAGATAATGACCGTCCCGCAGCGTTGCCAGAGTTCAAATTAGAAACAACAGTGATCAAATGCTCTTCTAATAGGACTTCTAGAAACCCGTAAACTCAATCAACATCCCATAAACTAAATCTCATACCCATATAACTGCATAAGCATGTTATCATGTAAACACATCGTACATACCAAAGTCTCTGTCAAGCGAGACAAACCCATTGTGGCAATAACCATTTCCCACATACCCAAAGTATTTAAACCCGGTACGCTCTGATACCAAATTGTAACGCCCCGAAATAAATACCATAAATCCATCCAAGACCATATGTAAATAACAATATAAATCAAAATATAATGTTCTTTCATTTCATGAGAATTAATAGTACAAAAGAGTTTAATTAAATAAATGCCCTATAGGCTTACATCTTTCCAATACCATGCTCGATTACAACAAAAGCGGATATAAATCCAATACATGTAAAGCCCTTGGCTTTAATCAAAATAATAACATAATACACACAAAAGAAGCCTTCAGCCTCGATTCCTCCCAAGTTTTTGCCTTGGCGGAGATATATCATCAATACCTTAAAAGGTTTTTTCCAAATAGGGTGAGCCAAAACCCAGTAGAAACAATCTAATACAATGCGTGAATTTTAACAAAGATGTAAGTATGATATGCATATTCAATGCCCGTGATAAAATTATTTATAACTTTTTCACAAAATTATGTCATGTCGAGCTCTACATCTCAATTCATAAGTCATTCACCATTTCATTCAGACAACCAAACTGAGGGTACAACTCAGTGGGTCTCTAACCAACACAACCATTATACAAATACTTCCATTTTACCATTTTACGGATATTTTGTCCGTGAGAATCGGCACCTATATATACGCGCGATTTTCGAGACTTTCACCCTAGACACACAGGCCAACTTAATTCAATGGAGTTCATCCCCTTTCTTCTTCCAAACATGGAGTACATCCTCTTTCTTCTCTCAAACATCATATATTTACAATGTATCAAGACATAATCATATTCAATGACAACGGATAAAAGATTAGTTTTAATTCACCTAATCTTCATGCAATTTCTACAACAATTATAGCTATTCTCCATCGATAGTCTAAAATAGATATTTCTAAACAGATATACAAACTCTAAGATAGATATATTATCCAAATTTCCATAAGTGAGAGGTAATACATATCCAACTCCACCATTTATATGAACATTCATCCAATTTCATATTCCCAACACCAATTTCATTATTTATACAAAATAACTATTTGAGACAATTTAAAGCAAAACTCCATTTTCTTCCAAAATCCATCCCGAGTATCAAAATCAACAAATTTATCACAACACAACCTCACGTCTCCTCCCACAACCATTTTTGATATATACATTTAAAAGCCCCTCTTTTGATTTAAACCAAAACTTTAGGTTTGTTTAAAATCATCCCAAATTTCAATATTCTTTACGTATCAACAAATAACTAAGTTAAAATTCATAAAAGAGTGTAAAAAGTCCTTACCTCAAGTTTAGGAGACAAGCAAGCAAGGAAGAAACTTCAAAGACGCCGAAACCAAGTTTTGTTTGAACCAAAGTGAAACTCTTGAGACGCTCTACCTCTTTCTCAAAGACACAAGAGTAGAGAAACTAACGGATCTAGGTAAAAATGTAGAGAAAGATAGAGTTGTAGAGAGAGAGGCTCCAGATTTAGGGTTTTGAGAGAAAAAGATATGAAAAAGTAATGTAAAAAGGTGCTGCTACGAACTGATATACGCACAGTCTGCTCGACCGCAAGAAGTGACGCTCGAGTATCAGACATAATAAGCTGTTCCATTCGAGCGCAAGAAGTGATGCTCGAGTGCAGAATGCACACTCCCAGTAGTTTTGTAGACAACAAACCAACGCTCAAGTGCAAAAAAGGTCGCTCGAGCTGAGACCGCTCGAGGACAAAAAACACAGCTCGAGCGTGGAATATACTCTCCCAATAGTTTTGCAGACCTGCAAAAGTATTGATAATTCACAAAGTTCGCTCGAGCGCGAAAAGTATTGCTCGAACGAAGGAGTAAAATTTTAGACAACAAAAGTTTGAAAACCAAGCAACTAACCTATTCCAAACGCAACCATTGCAATCCAGCAGCCAAACTCAAGGAAGTATGAAAGGAGAAAGACATGAGCAACACTACGAAACCCCAAAACCCGAGTCCAAGATACAAAAGGGTTGGGTTAAAATCGAAATCGCTATAAACGTCCGCCAAATCATACCAAAATTCAAAAGAGGATCTCACAGTGAGATAGTCAAAACAAATAGAACCTATCAATGTATTAGAAAATTATTCTCATATGACATTTTTTGATTTTCCCTAATTTAATTTACCCCCAAAAATTGCCATGATGTTCTTTCTCTAAAGCCAACAACATATCATCTTTAGTTTCAGTATTTTGAATCTACTTTTCTGAGACTTGAGTTTTTAACTTTTTGAATTTTTTTATTTTTATTAAATTTTTTTAATATTTTAAGTAAATATTTTAATTTTCTAGATATACCTAACATAAATACACATACAAAGTATAATATTTGTGTATATTTTTAAAAAAATTTACTAAATATTAAAAATACAAAAAAATATATATAAAAATTCAGTAAATTTTTATATTCTTGTATATTAATTGATTTTTATAAATATTTTATTTTTTAAGTACATTTAGATTAGGTACATTCAAAAAATTTACTTAAAATTTTAAAAATATTCGCTAAAAATAAAAATAAATAAAAAGCTCAATTCTCAAAAAAATAAATTTAAAGAATATGATAATTACTTAAAAAATGGATAAATTACAAACACTATCTCCTAAAGTTTACCTAAATTACAAATTATCTCTTGTGATTCTGGAAATTATATTATGTCCCTAAGGTTTGTAATTTCATAACAAATAGGTCTTTTTATTAATAAATTATCAAGTTAAT
Organism: Camellia sinensis; assembly: GCF_004153795.1. Taxonomy (NCBI): domain Eukaryota; kingdom Viridiplantae; phylum Streptophyta; class Magnoliopsida; order Ericales; family Theaceae; genus Camellia; species Camellia sinensis. The sequence continues at coordinate 294,526 of NW_021027936.1, read as the reverse complement.
TAAATTTTTTTAATAATGTTAAAATTTTATTTCAATTAATAATTTAGATAATTTTATTATTGTATAGGTGAATAATTAAAAATTTTACTTTTGCAATTAATTTTGTTAAATAAAAAAATTTTGACAATAAAATATTTAAAAATTTTAAAATCACAAAAATAAATCGTATTTTAAACAAAAATCAAAGGTTTGTTTGTAATTTACCTTAAAAAATTCAGTGAGTCGCACTGAACTCGTTGGTTTCATCCACCACGATCCCAAACTCCAAGGCTCTGCTTCGCGCCAAAGACTAAAACAACTCCAATTTGATTTCCTCAACAAAATCTCTCTGTCTCTCTCCTCGATTCTGAACACTTTTCCTCTGAAATTCAGCTTCAGATCGCAAAACCTAGACCTCCACAGACACCAATTCCACGATTCAGCAATGCCGACGACAGTCAAATCAAGCGCAAAGAAACGAGTCTCCGAATCGGAAGCTTCAAAACCAGAGAAACTGAAGCGAGACGCCATTGAAGACGACTTCGATGCAGCTCTCTCCGAGTTCCGTGTTCAATTCTCTCTCTCTCTCTCTCTGTGTTTGTTGCACGTTTTCTTCATATACTTGCTGTGATTTTTTGAAATTTGCTGAAAAGTATTTTTTGGAATTTTCAGTGACATCAAAGGAATTGTGTCCGCTCTGCAACTGATCAGAGAGAAAGCTCAGAAAGATGGACAGAAGAAGAATGACGAGACCATTTCAAGGTGAATTTTACAGATCCGAAACGAATTCACATTATACATGCAAAAAACGAAATCTATTTAGTGTTTTACAGTTCATCAGGAGTTGAATTTGAGTTATTTTCTTCCATATATAACTTCTTTGGAGAATTTGTATGTGACAGATTGCATCTCGTACATGATTATATACATGCATGTGTTGAACATTGAATCTGCATCTCACGATATGTATTTGGATCAGTAAGTAAAAAATTGTCAAAGTCGAATGTATGTGTCTCCCAATCATAATCGATACTAGTTTGCAAATTACTTTGTTGGTTCATTTGTGATTCGTAATGACAATGATGTTATCTGAATGAATTTCTCAAGTTTCAATAATTCCAAATGATATATTTGATGCATCAGTGATGCTTGCTTTGTTGCTCCGGTGGCCCTAATATGTTACTTATTCAAAATCTGTATCACAAATATCACAGGGCTTACTCTGTTGCTTTGTGTCCATCAATTAGGTTGATTTTCAACCCCAAGGGGTTGGCCTGGGGCTTAGGAGTGTGTTCCCTCCAAGATCTCAGGTTCAAAATCTCCTAGGTGCAAACAATTTCTCGAGGCTAGTTCATATGGGGCTTTGCCTCGGCTTTAATTGACCCCCTACTAGTGGATAGTAGGATTGGTCCCCGGATTAATCGGTCCAATGGGCTGGATACAGAGTAATAAAAAATAAAAATAAAAAAGGTTTGATTTTCAATAGAGACAACTTTAAGGAAACAGGAAGTTGTTTGGTACTGCTACTAGTTCCTACAAAATCAGACACTAGTAGGCTTAGGTTTAGCCAAAACAATTGCACAAAATCTTTTCAAGTTTTTTTTTTCTTTTTTCTTAATTTTTTTCTTGTTTTTGGTTGCATTTTATTGACTACAAAACCAAATGAAACAGGCAGTTTCATTTCACCTTTTAATTTCTTATACCCCTAATTATTTGAACCAAATGCCATGATTGATTTCAATCTTCTGTTCTTTTCCCATTCTTTTTTTCTCAGTGCGGTTATGACTTTTGAAGGTATTCTATTGTGTCTTACTTGCAGTGTGGCTTCAGAGATCAAATCTAAGCTTGATGAATTGAAGACCAAAATTGAAAAAGAAAGGTGAGGATGAATCCCAAGATCACACACGTTTGAAACTGAATTAACTGTACTTTGGGTTTTGTCGCTCTTTTATTATGCACAGAAGCCTTAATAGGGCATTTCATATCCTCAATTGTCAGGCAAAGTCTTGCCAAGGCACTTTCAAAGAGCTCAAAGGAGGTCTGTGCGAAACAAAGGAACTTAATTGATGTATTTAGCTTAATGAGATCAATGTTTTTCAGTTAAAACTTGAATGTATGTGATTGTATCTGCAGTGCGAAAACTTACTGAAGAATGAGACTGCCAAGTTCCAATCAATTTATGAGAACTTTTGCAAGGAGAAATCAGAACATCTACAGGCTTTAAAAGGTAACTTAGGTTACCCATGTTTTCAGTTGAAATGTATTATTCAACTAATGACATTTCTCCACATGCTATTTCGGAATCTTTTGAACTGCAGCTGAAACGCTCAGTACAATACTTATTGATTGTCTTTAACCTGTATGAAATAAATTTTTGACGTGATATTCCGATATAAAATAAATAAATTTACGATCTAAGAGTGAAAATTCAGCAAGAGATCAATGCTATTAACTCCAGTAGAAAGCATGTACCTTCACAGTTCTTTGTTAGAATTTACCATCACCTACCACCACTACCACCTCACCTACTCCACTCAACCTAACCCACTACACCACTACCACCATCCACTACACCTACATCTATATAAGGAACCATTTGTAATAGACAGAATATGAATCAGACAAATCAATCTTGTAATACATCAATCAATAATATACTTCAATATTTTTACAATATACTTCAATATTTTTACATTCTTTCATATCTCATTTTTAGGTAAATGCTCATGACTGTAATTTTAAATATCTTCAGAAAAGAAATCATCCATATCCTGAAAGGATCAGATTTAGCTTGCTCCAGAATGAGCTTATGAAATTTCACATATCCAAGCTATTCCCTGCTATTCTATATATAGAGCTTGGATTTTTTTGAATCACATCTGAACCTGGCAGCCCTAAAATAAGATGATTTTACTTTTTCTAGACTCACTTAACAAAATTAAGTTACACTTATGGAAGCATTGTACTTATAATCTTGGCATCTTCTCAAAAGAAAAAAAAGGAATGAAACCATTTTGAAGAGGCCTTCTATCCTTTCTTTCTTCATTTGAGTAAGCGAACAAATTCTAAACATTTTGGGTTTCTCTTTGAGCTCATAGAATCATATATTTTTTCTTTTAAAATTTTAAGATCAACAAGTTGGTGTGTGATATTCTCAATGCAGTAGGTGACCCTTTTCTTAAACATAAGAGCATATGCACCACCCCCAAATTTACAATTGAGAGCAACTTACTCTTACGCTGTGTTTGGTTGAGGGATTTGGGGAGGAATTTGGAAAGAAAAAGGGAAAAGATGTGTGAAAGTAGGTGAAATATAGGTATGTTTTATTCACACTTCACCTATCTTTTTCATTTCCCTTTCCAAATCCCTCCTCAAATTCTCCAACCAAACACAACATTAGTGAAATTCTTCAATGGGGTATTGTGTCTTTTTTTTTAAACCTCCCTGAAGATATAGAGTATTGTATTGTTCTCCTCCCCAAATATTGATGGAGAACCCCAGTTGAAAATGGTTACTTCAACTTGTATTTGGTGCTAACTGCCATTTGTGTTTGACAGAAACTATTTCCAAACATGAAGAAGAGAAGGAAAGGCTTTTCATACGATATGAACAACTGAGTAAGCTACAACACTTTCTTCACCCCTTTCAGTGAAACACAAACACACTAAGACTCTTGATGATTTCAGGGAAAAAAGAGAAAAGTATGATCTCTGAACATGAGAGAGACTGTGCAAATAGAATTGCCGAATTGGAACAGTCCTTGAAGAAGAAGAAACAGGTGAGATCATTTTATGCATCTTACTGCTGCAGCTCTCTCTCTCTCTCTCTCTCTCTCTTCCTAGTTTATAATTGTAAAATAATATACTGATTTTGAAAAACAGGGTGACAAAACTTTCAGCATTTTGAGAAAGAGACTGGGTTCATTCCTGGAAAATGCCTCGGATGAGGACTTCCCATCTGATGATTGAAATGTTGCTTTAAAATGTTGGTTCTGCAATTATGTGTTGGTAACAATTCTTTACGATTTTCTTGTCTATGAAACAAAAGCAGCTTGAACTTGAGCTACCGTTTCTTTTCTTCGTCTTTTTTTTTACTCTTCTTGGAATTGCTAGTTTGATTTCATAAATCACAACTATTTTTTTCTTATCAGTATATTACTCCATTGGAGAAGGGATTAAATCTTGTGCCTTCTCTCTCTCCCTCTCTCTCTCTCTTGGAAACATATTTTTGAATCCCTTGTTGGAATGCTTCAAAAATTAGCTTCAATTTTTAATGAATTATTTAACATTTATATCTAAATATATATAGTTTTTGGACCTAGTGGGGTCACTAGCAGCAATCCGTATGCATAATGTATACTTTTTCATGCCTTGACGATTTAAATGGCTTGGGGGTTACAGGAAATCAAGGTCAAAGGACCTAGAAGATTCAAATCTTTTATTGCATGTGTTGAATAAATTAAAGGCTAATTTATGGAGCAATTTATGGGATTGCATATTAGCCATTTCATTCCCTTTGATCTCTCTAACGTACACATTATATGCTATGCTCATATCCTGTATATAGATATATATACACTTGATTATTCATTGATCTTATTGGGCAATCTTGCTGTAAGTGCATGCAATCCAAAGCTTTGCCATTGTATCATTGAGAGTGACTGCCGGAGCCCATTGCACCAAAGACTACGTTCCTAGTGGGGGGCGAAATCACTTCTTAAGGGCAGTGGTTTATATCCATGCCTTGGCTTTTTAATTTTTAATTTTTATATTCGTTAATTTGTGTTCCTTTCTGTGCTTATTGTATAAAACCATTTTATTAGTCAATTAAAGCATCTATTCAAATATTTTCCGACATGGTGTTGTGTTGTGTCCCTTTCTTCTGCAAATGACCAGTGGAGCAAAAATAGAAAGGAAATGGAAGATATTAATATATGAATATGGCAATACCATTTGTGTGGAAAATTAAAAAAGGGCAAAGACAAGAAAAGAAATGGGTTAATTTAGACATTTTGCAAAAACCATTACATCCATACATGCTTACACTTTACCCCAAAAAAGGCACAAGCGTGGTTTTTAAATCCAAAAGAGTCGTGAGTAAAGTGAAATTAATCCAAAAATAAAAATAAAGTCAGGGAAATTACATTTTAATGGGAACAACTCATTTTTGTTTCATATTAGAATGTCTTCTACATGTTTCCCACGGTTAAATTCCACAAGATGCCCACTTCTTGTTCTAGGAACTCCAAAAATACTATAAATACGCACCCAATTGGCAAATCCGAGCAAAACAATAATAATAATAATAATAAAGAAAAATATTGGAGCAAAAATGTCATAAAAATGTAATTTCATGTCCCAACAGGGGAAGCCAATTAAACTCCTGCAGCATACACCAACAACAAACCGTATGCTATTACAAAGAGGCAAGAAAGTACAATATAACCTAAAATACATAAAAGTACAAAGCAAAAAATGCGACATTCTCTTCAATTTTTTTTCTTTTTCTTTTCCTTTTTTTTTTTTCCAACACATTTTCAGGACATGAATAAGATTAAAAGATAAGAATGTCATAAAAAAAAAAAAAGAGAAAAAAAATACACTAGAACTTTAATTCTTAAGAAGGCCAATGGTTAAAGACATTCAAACTCCTCGGAGGTCTCAAAACCAACAAGAAAATTGCAGCTAAATGAAGTTGTACGCTCGTTGCTACGTGCCATAAATAGGCGTCATGAAAAGTTCCATATAACAATCAGCCGGGAATTCAAGCTAGCCATCGATCCATCAAGCTTGGTAACACTGAGCTAGGACTTTCTGTCAGGTATCACTAATAGTTTATAAAACAAACTCGAGTACAGTGATAGGTCATAGCAATAAGTTACTCAAACACCAAAGTATTAACGGATTTTCCTCTCTTTTGATCTTCAGCGGCAGCTTAGCTTCCTGAAATCAAGTAAGATCAGGCTCCTTTCTTCTTTTGGTCTTTGGCTGGTTTAATATCCTTTGTGAGCATTCTTGGAGCTATAGCCATAGACATTAGCTCCTGGAAGAGCAGTTTACAAGCATAAGGAATGTGAACCTGCACATACAGTCGAGAAATGTCAAGCTCTCACCAAGATGAAAAACAAATAATGTGCGCATGCGTGCATGAGAGAGAGAGAGAGAGAGAGAGAGAAGCACGGACACTTCTATAGAGGGTGCCAAACACGACACTCTGTGGACACTTCTAAAATCATGTCCGACACTTCTTCAACGTTTCTTAATTAAAAACTTAAAAGTTCATAAAGTCAGACAATTTACAAACACTTTAGTGACACCTTTTAAACCATCCATATACAACTTATGTGACAAATCTCTTTATAGTAACTTTTTTTTTTCTTTTTTGCATTCTTTCAAATGCAGCTTGCACACTCCAAATTTATTTTGAAATATTTATAAGATGAATAAATCATATATATTTCAACGTTCTACGATTGTTTTGTATTTCTTATAATGCAATTGTTGCGTGAGTCTTAATGTTTAAATTATAGAATATGTCTTCTTAATTTAATTAGAGTTATGCTTCTTTTTGTCATTATCTTCGAGTAAGATATCCATACATCTTACAAGTTACATGTAATAAATTTTTAACATGTTCCAAACATATCTTATCTTGCATTTTTTGAAAATCAGGTATTAGTGTGTTTGTGTCATGTTGCATGTTCATGTAGAATCACATGGTCAAACCAGAAGTTGACAAAAAGTAAGCTTACCTGAACAATGTCAGTTTTGTTCTTGCAACCTCTGCACTCAAAAGAATTCTTCTTGAGGTTTGCAATGGCGATCAACCCACAACGCTCGCATACGTGAATTCTATAGGCATCACTTTGATCAAACAATCTTTCCTTGAGAAAGTGAGCAGCACCATGTGCAATCATGCAATCCCTTTCCATCTCACCGAATCGGAGACCGCCGTCACGTGACCGTCCCTCGGCAGGCTGTCTCGTAAGGATTTGTACAGGACCTCGTCCTCGGGAATGGATCTTGTCATCAACCATATGTTTCAGTCTTTGATAGTATGTGGGACCAAGGAATATCATAGCCGGTAATCGCCGCCCTGTGTGACCATTGTACATGGTCTCAAAGCCACGCATTTGATACCCACATTTATGGAGAGCTTTGCTGATATTATCGACCTGGAGTATCAAGTACAAGGAAATTGGCATAATTTAAACTTAAAAATTGAAAGAAACTCGAGAAAACAGTTCTACTTCGATGCAATTGAACATAAGCATTACCGTACTAAAAAAAAATTATATCAGAAAATAAAAATTAAGATAAAGAGTCCCATGGAAAAATAAAAGAATTCTGTATCAGAAGGAAAATCATAGACTACATCTAAAGCATCTAGACCCAAGACCGCAGAATAGTAGAGTCTGATACTGTTTAACTGAAGATGCCGAACATTCATTGATCAGTCGATACTAGTTTATTACATAAATTTCGAAATTGAGCCCTATATTGGACAGTAACAAGAATTATGTAAGAATGCAAGTGTAGATGCATCTCTTTGAGGCTATTGGAGTTTAGTCCTCAGAAGAATAAAATATTGGCTAAAACTAAAAACCCAATTTTTTTTCAACTTATTTTTGTCTTTACTAAACTTTTTTCGACTTTTGACTCAAATCTTTTTTTTAGTCCTGTCTCGAATAGATAATTCTAAAAATTAACAAATTTCGAGTCAATTTTGAACAAAGTTCACTAAAGATGAAAATAGGCAAAATTTTATATTAAAAAAAAAAAAAGCTTACAAAACTTGGTTTATTTTGTCTTTTCTAAACTTTTTTGACTTCAGGATTGTCTAGTCCAGATGGATAAAATGGAGTAATGCCTCTAGAAACAACACTTGTATAGCATTTATTATGTACCTCAGTTAGAATAAAAGACACTACTTATAATGTGTTAAATGGTAAGATGACAGAGCAAGTTCAATAAAGGACATAAATAGACTTCTTCTAAGACATTGATAGTACATTCATCTCAGTATCACCGGAACTAGAGATTCTAAAGAGGCGCAACTCACTGTAACATCCGTAAAAGGAGTAGCATCACCTTCCTTCCCCATGTGAGCTGCAACCTTACCCATGATACACTCAATAAGCTGCCCAATTGTCATTCGAGAGGGAATAGCATGGGGGTTCACAATAATATCTGGGGTGATCCCTTCCATTGTCCATGGCATGTCTTCTTGTGTGTAGGTCATGCCAACCGTTCCCTTCTGCCCGTGCCGACTGCTAAACTTGTCCCCAATCTGAGGTATCCTAACTGATCTCACCCTCACTTTCACAAATCTCAACCCGTCTGCGTTTGTCGTTAGTAAAACCTACAGAAGCACCATAGCAAAGACAATAACAGACCAATAGTATCAAGAAATTCACATTCCAACACAAAAAAGAAGCACAAACATATTCCAAATGTAATTCATTTCATCATAATATCCAAACATTAAAATTCTTGAATCAATCAGCTCCCAAACAGCAATCCTGAGTCTTACCTGATCTACCATCCCGGTTTCACTGTGGCGCAAGCTTGTGCTATGATCACGCTTTGTGTAACGAGCAGCTGGACCCTGAGCATCCTCTTGTGCAATGGGAGTAGTTTTTCCAATGATTACATCTTCCCCTGAAACTCTTGTTCCCTAACACAGGATTATAGCTCACTATTAGTAAATTTTTCACCCATATGCATGACAGAGACAGCATTGTACAAAAAAAAGGGCCCTAGATACTCACAGGCGGTGCAAGACCATCGTCATCCAATTTATCATAAGAACCATGCCGCATCCCCTATCAACCAGTTCGAGTCAGATGGCTATTATCCATAAAACATTAAAAACTAGCCATACACAGCTCAGCAATTACCATGGTATTGGCTCTATCTGGACGGCCAAAATCCTCCTTGACTAGTGTTCCCATCTTCTTCTCCTCATCCCTATGTACGAAAAAAGGTTAATAATACATCATCTCTAGAGAAATGTGACATCTTAATGGAGGCAAAATATTTTCATATTGTTTACCTATAAGAACGAAAGAAAAGCGATCGAAAGAAACCACGATCTATTGATGACTGGTTCATAATGACAGAATCTTCTTGGTTATATCCAGAATAGCAGGCAATGGCAACAATGGCATTCTAGAGCAAAGTAAAAGACAGAAAATTTTGAGAATCACCATCGAAATGAGGAAGAAAACATGCAATACAAAATCTGGAACATACAATGCCAGCAGGAAGCTGCCTGAAGTGCAGATGCTCCATGGCTCGAGTAGTAACAAGAGGCTTCTGAGGATAGTAAAGCACATATGCCAAAGTATCCTGAAAGAATTATAGAACAATAAGTAACCTGATGGATCATAGAAAACAAGACCATAATAGTAGAAGGGGTTAAAATAGATTCCATACCATTCGAAATTGGTAGTTGGTGACATAAATACCCATAGCCTGCTTACCCATTGCTGACTGATATGTATTACGTGGGGACTGATCAAACCAACAACAAATGAGTGAGATGGTAAAACAAAACCTTCAGATCTGGAAACATTCACGAGCATTGCAAACTTACTTGGTTATGGTCGGGAAATGGTATAATTGAAGCACAAACACCTAAAATCAAAGATGGGTGAATTTCACAATGGGTATATGTTTCAGAATAGGCCTCCTCTGGATTGAGCCTTGCCGTTATGAGATCCTAAAATAATTGAAAGTAAGATTCTGGCAAGAAATTCGTAGAAGTTTGGAGAGTATATTTATTGATTATCAGCCAACTGAAACCATACCACGGATACTCACATTTATGGTCATGGAAATCATAGTAGTCTCCTCTTCTTCTGTATCAATGTATTCAATGTATCCCTTAGCTACAAGATCATGCCAGCCACCATCTTCTGGGGTTTCCTGGAGGGAGTAAAAGGAGTACCATCGATGAAATCAGGACATTCAAGTAATCAAGGAGCACAATGTAGTGTGAAAAATATGTCAAAAAAATTCAACTAATGTTACCCTCTGTTGCAATGATTGAATATCCTTCTTTTTTATAAGAAGCCTTTGTTTCTCCACAATGAACAAGGGACGACTGCAACGGCCATAATCAGTATATATCCGCAGTTCTTTCAAGCGGATATCTCTAACAACCCCAACTTCAGTATTGACATCAACCTGTGCAATTTAAAACTCAGTTTTAACCACAGAAGATTTAGCTAAGATTGCAGACTCTTCCACCATAAGCTGACATAACAAACTATTTGTATATTTACCCGTCTCCTCAGTCGTCTTAGTGTCTTCACCAACATATCAGGATCACGATGAATACCAACCCAGCAACCATTGACAAAGATTTTCGTAGCTTGGGGAATAACCGCAGGTGATATTTCCTATAATCAGGGCATAAGGCAAAAAACTTGGAAAAAGGAAATAGAAAAATATAAATCTGTTCACAAATAAATCAAAAGTGATCACCTCAAAATTTTCAGTACCCCACTCTTCCAAAAACTCCAAAATAGGATATGCTGCTGATCCAACCGTAATATACACCATCAATGCAAGATTCTTTACCAGTCCACAAGCCTAATGTAACAGCCAGACGATACCCATAAGTGGAAATTAATAAAGGAGATCATACAGCACATTATGTTGCACAAATTTTCTTCATTATGCATGGCACTCACTTGTCCTTCAGGTGTTTCTGCAGGACACATCATTCCCCACTGGGAATTGTGCAACTGTCGTGGTTTTGCCAATTTCCCTGGTAAGATGCAAAGAGACGTAAAAATCAACAACCTAACAAAATAACAAAGTTGTGTGTGCTTATCTGTATAAGCACATTTTTTGTGTGTGTGAGAGAGGGAGAGAAGTTGCTGGAAAGCACAAAGGATACCATACAGTATCAAGATTCAAGCCCATAACTTAACCACAAAAACACATAAGAACTAACGAAAGGAATGGAGATTACCTTCACGTCCTATGGGAGAATTTAATCTTCGCAAGTGCGACAAAGTGGAGGCATATGTCAAGCGATTTAACACCTAAAACAATGCCATATCACAGTTTAATTCACAGTATTAGGCTTTTTTCTAATGACAAATAACACCACCCCACAAATGCTGTGTATGGGTTGGGTAACCCATAGATACATGCATGTCAGGTAAAATCAAGCATAGAAAGCAAGAGTCGAACCTAGGACATCCGAGTTTACAGTTTGTCCCAAGGCACACCCTTTACCATTGGGCCACCCATGCAGGTTATATTAGGCATTTTTAAAAGAAAAGGACCTCAAAAAAACTCATAAGCATAAATCAAGGAAGCAAAATTAGTTTTGACAGACAGACAGAAAAGGGAATATAATAACAACACCTGTGAAACTCCAGCTCTGGTACCAGCTGCATTTGCCTGACCCCAGTTCCCAGTAGCGAGTGAGTATTTAAGGCCGCTGGTAATCGTTTTTGCTTTAATTGCAAATTGAAGATTAACATCCTTCCCATTATCAACACACTGCATGATGCACAGAATATGTAAATACAAGTCCCAAGAAATAAAAGTGACAAACTCAAACCACATAAATGACTGTGTATCTAAGTGAACCTTTTGTACATAACCTCGGACATCTCTTGTTAGCTTTCTGAATAGCTGCATCATATAAAGAGAAACCAAGGGTAAAACCCAAGTTTTTCAAAAAAAAAAAAAAAAAAAAAAAAAAAACTCCAATTTGTAACAATGGATTGCTAATTTTCACATGACCACCAAAACATTGACCGTCTACAAACCATTCGAAACAGGCCACCAAGCAAAGGACCAGCAAGATCCAGTCTCTTATTGCCATAATGATCCCTATCATCCTCTGCCCTTCGGCCAAGTGCGCATAGCAAAAGCCGGTGAATGATGTATCTGATAGAAGCAATAATTTTTTTTTTTTAATTTAGATTTATTTTCAAGCCAACAAAGAGCATACATATATTCAGAGGAAAACCTACCCAAAATAGTAAGCTTTCTTTGTCTCGCAATATTCTCCAACCCCAACATGCGGAAGCATTTCCTTTTGAAGGATCTCTTTTGCATACCTGTAAAGTACATAAGTAAAAGATTCTTGATAAGCATGCAAAGAAGGATATCAGACAGCTTAAGATGTACATAGAACAAAGAAAATAAGACTGACTTAATCCTCTTTTCCTTTGTGACACCAACAGTGGCCCCTCGTTTCCCAATGTAATCTAATGCAACCTGCAATAGGAGAAGGAACAACAAACAACAATCTATGTAAGGGTGAACTGCAATTATCAACCCCATCTAAACAGGTTAGTGAAGATGAAGAGGAGAAAAAAGAAGGAAGAATTTGCAAGGCCAAAAGTTAAAATAGGATACACAGGTTAAGAACCAACCAATAAAGAGACCAAAATTTGCAATCTCGGAAATGAAGATTGAGCTGCTAAAGATCCAGGTAAGTATAAACATCAAAACAATGCCAGTCCTAGCAAGTGATATTGTGAAAACAAAAAACCAAAAAAAAGAAAAATCCAGCTGTCTTTATTAGCAAGCGTGTTGAAATGAAAGCTTGAATTTGTACATATTTTATGACCGAGACAGTGTAGACTGTTCTAACTAGTACAGGAACGGCTCAGACATTAAAGGAAAGAAGAACAAAAATTTATAGAAGCTTAGTAGAGTTCATTACAGAGTAAAAAGGACAGGGTCTTAAGCTTATTACCATAATCACAAACTTCAAAGAAAGAATACAAAAATACCTGCTGATTTTGTATAACAAATGCTTCTTCCAAGGAAGGTCGCAGCAACTCCATCATCTGAGTATCTGAGAAATCATAACATATATGTTCTAATATATCTTTATCAGCAACAAATCCTAACGCCCGAAATACAATAATAATAGGAATCTCTGTTCGGATGTATGGAAGGGTTGCACGAATATACTGGCCAGAGGAGCCCTGCAGTCAAAGAACAGATAGCAAACAATAAGAAACATAAAATTTATAACTCAAATTGCCGGGAAAAGAAAAAGAAGTCTTCAGACGATATGCCCTCAACACCAAATTTAATGCCATTACCCCTTTGGCACTAGTTCGCGAGAGCATTCGCACAAACATGGAACTGGGCGGCCTGTTTTGGGACTCTGCCATTGACCGAACTTCTCCCACATAGGCATACTTGTTTGGCTGCCTCTTCTTAAAAACGTAGACATGATTGGTGCTCATCTTCTCTTGAGCAATTAGAACCTTTTCACTTCCATTGATGATGAAGTACCCACCTTGATCATAAGGGCACTCTCCAAGCTCCGTCAAATCCTTCTCTGAATTCTGATACAACGTGCAGTAACTTGACCGGAGCATTATAGGAACCTTAAAATATAAGGCAACAGCGACGCAGAAGAGTCAATTTATGGAACTCAAATAATCAATTCATCAATTTGGTGTTCAATTCATATACCTTCCCAATGAAGACTTTAGTGAAATCCTGAGTTTCAGTAACTTCTTCACCATCATGTCCTTTCTTTATAACTCTCTTTGTCACATCCACATACAAGGGAGCTGAATATGTTAGATTCCTCAATCTCGCAGCTTTCGGAAACAAAGTTGCAGTTTCTCCATCCGACTCGGTCATCATTGGCTTACTCAAGTAAATCTGACCAAAGCTGATCTTATAGATGGTCTGCAAGTAAACTCATAATTACTACAATCCAAGAGAAAAGTTAAATCATTACAAAGCCATAAAAATTGCCCCAAATTCTTATCATTGTTATTGTTGCTTTTTGAACAACATCATTCCAACTTTTACAAACTTATGCTTTTTCTCTGTAACCACCCAAAACCCAAAAATCAACAAAGTCCAAGGACAACTATCCATGGCTACTGACAACTAATCCAGACTAGAATCACCTAAAATGCTGCTCTTCATGTCTCAAACTCTCAATCATACAATTATGAACCTTACCAACCATGCAAAATAAGTATCCAACTACGATAAATGCTTCAATTATGAGTTCATTCTAGTAATTACCAATTCTTTCCACGGGGTTTTCTGATAAGAGTAATCACATACTTATTAGGCATTTAGTGTTTCAATCTTTGGCAATCAAAAAACCAAGTACACAAAACAGAAATCAAACTAAGCTTCAACTTGCCGATTTCAAGAAAAATAAAAAATAAAAAAATTAATCTTCACAAACCACCCAAATAATTACAAATACTTCAATCTTCATTGCTGCTTCAATCAAATTATCACAAAGCTTTATTTTCACCACCCAACTGCAGCTACTAACAATTAACTCTGCTACCCCCAAAACCACAACAAAACTTTGATTTTGAGTTCAACTTCAGCCAACTATCACAAAACTAGATCCCCTGAAAACTACACAGAAACCCTGCAAACCTACACACTCAAAATAGAAGGCGGCAAAAACCCCAGTAACCCATACTGCAGATGATCAATGCACAATCAAATCAAACAAGTTGTTGTACTCCATGCTTTCAATCATATAATTATAACAAAATTTACTCTTTTTCATCCAATCATAGTAATTAACTACAATAACTGCTTTGTATTCAATTTCATCTGATTTAATTTCCAATTTTTTCAACTGGGTTTTCAACTACAGAACACATAAACCTAGTGATTTAAGAGTAGAACCTCAGCGAAATCGGCCTGGTGACCAGGGTTGTGCTGTGACTCGGGTCGAATCTCGATATCTGCGGACTCGTCAACAATTTCTTGCATAGTGTTCTGAATGAACTCATCGAAGGAATCGAGCTGTTGACGAACCAGACCCTTCTCTTCGAAGTAAGCACTAATTACAGCCCAAGCGTCTTCTTGAGTGATCTCATCTTCGTCTTCATCGTTGTAGCTTGGATCGTACTCTTCTTCTAAGTCCATTCTAGACAAAAATTTTACAGTTGGGACAGAGGAGAGTGAAAATCGGAGATGGGCTTCGGAGGGTTAGCTTCGTTGGGGAGTCTCCAAGGGTCAGAGAGAGAGAGAGAGAGAATGAAATGAGTTGAAGATTTGGGGGCTTTATAGGAAGGCGGTGATTTTCATTGACATCCACTTTTGTGGTTTTTTACACCATTTTTTTTATTTTTCTTTTAATTACACTTATTTAATAAATTTATCTATTTATATTTATCTATTTACACTTTCATAATTTCAAACATACTCTCATGTTTAACTTACTCTTTTTTTTTTTCCCTCTTTTCCCTCTATATTTGCTATTTTGTTGTTTTCTTTCATTACTATACCTATCTCTCATCTCTCTTTTATTGTTTCTACAAAGATGGCTAATGACAAAGTAGTCAAGAAAATAACGATGATGATGAGAGATAAAGGATTTAAGATTTTCAAAAGTAGAAAGTGAAGGGACTTGAGTGGTGTTGAAAAAATGAGAAAACGAGGATGAGGTGACAATTCTAGGTATTTAAACGATGGAGTGACAAGTATAAATGTACTACAGGGGCTGTTAAATAAGAAATAAAAATGGCGAAAAGGTGGCGAAAGTCGGTGGCGAAGTGAGCAAAATGTGAAAATGTGACAAATTTAGGTTTCAAAAGGTAAGGGTAACGAGGAGAAAGGAGCTAGAGACATGAGACGTTGGGTTAAGGACGGAAGAAGAAAGGGTGAAGAGTTGTAGAAGAGGTGGTGAGGGCACATTGGGATGATTAGTGATGGTAGATAGGTGGAGGAAGTAAAGAGGCAGTGGTTGGTATACAGTAAGAGTAGGTAAGGGCCAAACGAAAGAGGTGGGATGGGTCTGGAGAGAATTGTTTGTTTAAAACCTTAAGATTTTTTTTCTTTAACGTTAATTTAGTTAAAGGGTAGATTTGTAATAAACAAATAAAAAGGTTTAAGTATTTTCAATAGTTAGTGACATAATAGCAAACACGAATCTAAATTTTGGCATTCTATAATACTAAAAACTGTAATGTAATTCCAATCATACGAATGTTATTTATTCTATTTTATTCACAAAATATTAAATATAAATGTTATTTATGAGTTTCGTTATAAAAGCTATACAGAAGTCTTGTTAAATTTTAGAATTGCTATAAAGAATATCACACCAATAAATACAGATTTGAAAAATTATTGTCAATTTTTAGTTTTGACAAGCAAGAGAGCACACCATTAGAGATGCACTTAGCAACTAAGGGTAATGCTATGGTGTACACCTTCAAAAGGGTGTGTATTATATGTAAGTTATGTCATTTGTAAGTTTGATTATCATAAATGACATAACTCAATATTATAAGAGTCATAACTAAAAAAAAAAATTGAGTTATAACCAAACATTACATAAAATATAATTAAATAAGTTTTAGATCATAACCAAAATAATATCGTAACCAACATTACAATAAGATATAATTAAGATCATAATAAATCATAACTAAACATCACAACATCATGTACCATAGAATTTCCCTTTCAGTAGTAATATAGAAGACAAAACACGAGATTAACGTTGTCAAACTGGCAAAAATCACTTGAGATGCTTTTAGTTGCTGGAAAATGTTCTAGTAATTTAAATTTTTTATTCCAATAGTGTAACTATCATTTCTTTTATTTTCCTCACATAATGTCAGATAAAAATACTATTTATGAACCTATAATGTGATAAATAAAGATGAAAAAAATATTGTCAAACTGTGAAAATAGTAGTATAATTAGTAATTACACTTCATGTGAGGGACGTATATACCGGTCTAATGGGCTGAGCTAACTTCAGCTCGGGCTCAAGGTTACAACCGAATAGATGGGCTTGAAGCTTGGCCCGGAGAGAGAATGTCGAGGCCAGATAAATTATTTGTTATGGGTTTTGACTGGCCTAGTTGACTCTTTGACAGAGCAAAAATGGGCTAAGACTCTTGCCGGTCAGAAGGACTAACAAGCCCAAGTGCGATGTCGACCAGCCTGATAAGGATGTTGACGGGTCTAGCCAAGTCTTTTAACCAGCTAGACTGATTTGGTAAAGGCCTTGAGTGTTCAAATTGGGCTTAGTGACGTGACCAGGCAAACAGTTTGGTTGTATCAACTAGGCAAATTTAGCTCGCTTGATGTAAAGCTTTGATTGGCCTAACTATGTCTACGACTAATATAATAAATCTATTTGGGATATGGACTGGACAAAAGTAGCACAATGTTAGAGTTTAGTTTTCGCCCAGTTGTACTAGTCAGCGGTTAGTCATTAGCAGTAATGCAATTGGCGTGCAACCAAGCAGATGCCCTACTCGGTCCAGTTGCCAGCCTGGGAGTTAGGCCGTTATACTTAACCTTTGGAGACCAAGATGTTAAAAGAATTGACATTATCCTTTAAAAAGTAGACTCTTAGGACTCTATAGTTGTGAATTAGAGTCCTACTAGGACTCTATCATACAGAACATAAAAATTCAAAGTTAACCTAGAATCAGGTAATGCAATTTTGACTTTGTTTGGGAAGTGATTTGATTTTTTGATTTTTTTGTTATTTTAACCTACAACTAAAAAGTCTCGTTTGAGATGAGATTTTTGACTTTTTTAACTTTTGTAAAAGAAAAAATAAAATAATTATGATTTGGATGTGACATTTTAGATTGTTTTAGAAAGTTTGTTAAAAACTGACTTTTTAATTTTTTTTTTTTTAAAAATCTATAAAAAAGTAGAGAAGTGATGTGACCATAAATAGATTAGAAGCAAAAATTTGGCTCCATGTTCCCAAATTGGCCCATTGTTGACTTTTTAACTTATTTTATCTTTTTGTGACTATTTTAACCAAAAAATCAACCCAACTAATATGCCAAACGAATGCTTTGTTTATAGAATTCGTATAGAGTTTTTTTCATATTCACATTGAGAATTAACTTAAGTATTTGTAGGGGTTTCGACACACACACCCACGGATAAACTTACCTGAATTGTGTTTGCAAATCATTCAACATCGTTTGAAGAAATACAAACTTGATCACGAGAAATACGTATGCGACCAATACTTCGTAGACATACACTTCAATAATATGATTCTTCATTTTTCCGTTTTGTATCATAATGAAAGTGATCAATCTTTCCAAGATAGTGCAACTATGTGACACATGAATAATAACCTAAAGATTTTCCTCCTTTTAAATGCATCTCAAAACTTGCCTTAAGGCCTGGTTTGACATACTCTAAATAATTTAAAAAGTTAAAAAATTATCAAAAAAATTAAAAAGTTATCACTATTTATCAAAAAGAATAAAAAAATTAATTTTACACAAAAATTATTACAATTCAATCTGACTCTCCACAGACTTTTGTTGATTTTTTTGAAAAATTGTACAGGCGGGGTGCACAAACAACACGGTGTGGTTCGGCCCGTAGGGGCTAAATAGATAGGTGATGTGACCAAAAATTGATTAAAAGTCAAAATTTGGCTCCATGTTCCCAAATTGGCCCATTATTGACTTTTTAACTTATTTTATCTTTTTGTGACTATTTTAACCAAAAAGTCAACCCAACTAATATGCTAAACGAATGCTTTGTTTATAGAATTCATATAGAGTTTTTCTCATATTCACATTGAGAATTAACTTAAGTATTCGTGGGGTTTTCCGACACACATCCGCGGATAAACTCACCTGAATTGTGTTTTCAAATCATTCGACATCGTTTGAAAAGATACAAACTTGATCATGAGAAATACGTATGCGACGAATATTTCGTAGACATACACTTCAATAATATGATTATTCATTTTTCCTTTTTGCATCAAAATGAAAGTGATCAATCTTTCCAAGTAGTTCCGATTCATAACTCGAAATTCGGAGGCTCGAATTTGGCTCGACACCAAAACGACGTCGTTTTGGTATCTTTTTTTTTTTTCCCGTGTGTTTTCTGAAAATGAACAAGAAGAAGAAGAAGAAGAAAAAGAAGAAGAGAAGAAGAAGAAAGAGGAGGAGCTGGGGTCTAGCTGCTGGATTCATCCACAATTTTTTTTTTTTTCCTTCATCTTCAATCCAGATCAACATCAACAACAATCCAAATCACCCGAGCAGAGAGAGAGATTAACACACGGAAAAAATTAAACCAAATCAAACCCAAATCACCAGATCATCAAATTGTAAACAATCCAGTAAATGCACATGAATTTCTTCAAATCAAACCCAAATCAATCCTAAAAATTGGTTTGGTGATTGTAAACAATAAGTTGTTTGTAAATTGTAAACAATCCAGCAACCCAATCCATATCCAATAAGATGAATTTCTTCAAATCAAACCCAAATCAATTTACAATCCAGTAAACAATCCAGTAACCAAATCAAACAAAAACCAAACCCAAATCACCCAACAAAAAAAAAAAAAAAAAAAAAAAAAATCAACAACATATATATACTGTAGATCATCATCATCATCAACAACACCAAAAATTTCTGCCGATGGGGCCAATCGAGCCTCGGATACAAAGAGAAAGAAGAGAAAAAATTTCTGCAGATCATCAGATCATCAAATTTCTGCCGATCGGGCCAATCCTCCTCTTCATCGCCTCCCTTCATCTCTTCAATCCTCCTCTTCTTCGAAGACCTCCTCTTCTTCGAAGACCAAAAATTTCTCAATCATTAACAACACCAAAAGGCTTCAGTTCGTCGTGGTTCGTCGCCCTCCGTCCTCCGTCGTGGTTCGAACTTCTTTAAGAGACAAGTGAGAGAGGCGAGAGTAAAGAGGTAGAGAGGAGAGAGGGATGAGGCGAGAGTAAGAGAGAGGTTTGTTGAGAGTGAGAGAGGTGAGAGAGACGAGAGGGATCTGCTAAGGAGAGTGAGAGAGGTGAGAGAGGCGAGAGTGAACTGCTAGAGGGGAAGAGATCGAGAGGAGGGAGAAATTTCAACTTCCAAGCCATTCGAGCCCAAAACATTCGAGCTACCAGTCATTTTCCCTTTCCAAGATAGTGCAACTATCTGACACATGAATAACCTACGTAAAGATTTTCCTCCCAGTTTTTAAATGCATCTCAAAACTTACCTTAAGGACTGGTTTGACATACCCTAAATAATTTAAAAAGTCAAAAAATTATTAAAAAAATTAAAAAATTATCACTATTTATTAAAAAGAATAAAAAATTTAATTTTACACAAAAATTATTACAACTCAGTCTGACGCTCCACAAACTTTTGTTGATTTTTTTGAAAAAATTGTACAGGCAGGGTGCACAAACAACACGGTGTGGTTTGGCCCGTGGGGGCTCATCACGAGTCTCGTTTTGATAATTTGAACCATCAATATGTCGAACTCGTCGATTACTATACGTTATAAAAAATCACGTTAATCAGATATCGCTAACTACATGATCAAATCAGTTTTGTATAAAAAAAAATGGATGGTGTTATAGTTAACGGTTGAAAAAAAAAACTAATCCGATCAGATAGCTATCGATATTTGATCAAAGTGATTTTTTACAAGCGTATAGTACTCGACAAGTTCTACACATTAAACGATTCTGATTAGCAAAACGGGACCCATGGTGGGGCCCTATGGGCCAAACAGCACTGTCCAATGCAATGCAATGTCCGAAAAAGAGGCAACCATTTTTTATATCAAATCACTCTGCCCAGACGGTATAGACCGTATTGCCTACTCTCCTTAACTTCTTCTATACACTAATTTATATAATTTTTTAATACACATTTTTTAGTAAAAGTCAAAAAATTAACCCAAACAATTATTTTTTTTCCTCAAATTTTTAGTCCAAAAAATTAAAAAATATACTTATTTAAGACATCTCAAACAACCTATAAATGTTCAAAACTGCACATGCCTAGGGGTGACAGCTTGGGGTTTAAACTTGAACCCCTAGCTAGGAACTCGGGCTTTGTCGTGTTGTGTGATTATAGATTAGTCATAAAATCATATAAACACTAAGGTCTCATTTGGGAATCTTCCTTTTTAGTCAAAAAGTTATTAAATTAGTCAAAAAGCCAACAATCCATACCAAAAGTCAAAGATTCTCTTTTCTCTCTACTTTTTGCACATCTTTTCGTAAAAAGTCAAAAAGTCATCCCAAACATACTAGTTTTTTTTAGCTCATTTTTTTATCTAAATATCTAAAAAGTTACTAAATTAACATGTTTCCAAACGAGACCTAACTATTAATTTATTTGCGTTATATGTCATTTTATTTTTAATTCGTGTTGTGTGATTTTAAATTCATACTTAATTTGTATTATGTTAATATATAATATCAAAAAAATTTATAACATCAAGTCTATGGAATTAAAATTTATTTTTCCAAGAGTTCAATTTTCATAAAACCAATGTGTGCATTGATTGGGCCGGCCCAAAACAAAGTTTTCATGCCCCACATGGGCTTATATTGTTATTTTATAATTTCAAGTCCGCCCACTAAACTCACATATTAAATAAAAAATCAATATCAAAGTTTGGTGTCTGTATATTTTTATTTTGAACAAAATAAAACTAAATAAAGGATATATATACATTTATATAAATTATAGGACAAATTATACTAGTGATCCTTATACGTTAGCTTTTACATCATTTTGATATTTATAATTTTAATTGGCTCAATTTTGATATTTAATTTATGATTTTATTTCAATTTAATCCACGTGATTATAATTGTTAATATTTTTTTATAAAAAATGTGCACATAAATGGCATTTGTCATGTTTTTATAGGCAAAATTACAAACTTTATTAAATTTAGTGGATTAATCTCAACTAACTCGGTGACCATTTTATAAAAAAAATAAAAAATAAATAAAAAAAACCTTAATTGACGTTATCAATTAGACTATATTGACACAAAATCTAAAATTAAGAGTCAAAATCATGCTAATTAAAATCATAGGGACCAAAATGACACAAGAAGTAAAATACAGGGACTATCAATGTGATTTGTTCTAAATTATATAAAATTTAAGGATAATTACCAACAAGTATAGATTGGTTTATTTACTTATAAGTCTTGAATGAAATTTGTTTACGTATTTAGCCCTCATTTTGATGATGAGACAATTTTAAAATTTTTGTATGCATGTTTTGTGTTGTGGAATGATATTTAGTACTAGTAATGATACTGAGAAATCTATCAAAGTGATAAATAATTGAGACATTTTGACTTTTATTTGAGAGTTTTGATTTATTATAGTTTATGTGTGTTAGTTTGTATTGAAATATAATATGAAAAATATAAGTTGTTAAATTGTATTTTTTTAAACGGCCGTGCTTCAGGGCCCGAAAATTGGGGGCTCGAATGCCCCCAATTTCTATTTAAGGTAAAAAAAAAAAAAAAAAAAGGAAAAAAGAAAGAAAAAAAGAAAACAGTTTCCAAAAATGGAAATTAGGGGGATTAGGGGCAAGTTTTTTAGGGCCACCAATCATTTTCCTTTTTTAAATATATTTTTATAATGAAAAATTTATCATTAAAAATTGGAATAAGACTTATTAGTAAATAAACTCAGTCCATAGGATTGGCCCATAATTAACCTCAAATATATTAACAATTGAGTGTAGTTGGGCTCAATAATTATTTCCAAACATTTATTAAATAGACCTAAAAATTTGGACTACCCAGATTTTAAATTCTTCTAAATACAGATTGTTAGGTTGGCTACCAGATGCCCACCTCTATATGAAACAAATTTGTATTTGATGAAATTATTCACAAAAAAAAATTAATTGTAATTTTTATTATTTTTTCCCAATTTCAAAAAGTGAGATAATTTTTTTCATGGACTTGATTAACTGTAAAATAATAAATAATTTTTTTTAATAATCTCAAAATTTATTTTATATATTTTCTTATACAGCGAAATAATTCAAATATGCCATATACTCCTTAATGGTAAATAACATAAAAATATGTAATTAATAATTTATTAAATGAGTCATTCGTGTCAAGTTTTGTGAATTTGACTAATGAACAACTCGACTTATGTTATAGTGTGGAGTCACTTTCGGGTTTGTGTCAAATAACTAAAGAAGTGTTTGGCGAAATTTTCAAAATCCTTCATGATTAAAAAAGTATTTTAAGAAAAAAAATTGTGTTTAGTGAAGTTAAAAAAATCCTCTCTGGAAAGTAATGAACGTAAAACCCATTGTCTTATTTAGGAATTTAATTTTTTTTTAGTTAAAAAAGTGTTTACAATTTTTTTAAAAAATTATTCAAAAAGTCATTAAAAAAACAAGTCATACACAATAGTCATTCACATTTCTTTATCTAATTAAAAAAACTTATTCCCAAAGATATTATTTTTTTGTAAGGTTAAAATAATTAAAAATTAAAAAATTATTAAAAAAAATTAAACTCCAAACAAAGGCAGTGATCGTTTAGAGTTTACTTTTTTTTTTTAAGTAACTTTTTAGTTTTAAGAGCTAAAAAAACTAAGGTGCTTGAAAAGTTGATAGAAAAAAAAAAATTATGAGTAAAAAATTGATGCCACATTTAGCTTTTTTTACTTGATGGCCTTTTTTTTTACAACGATCATATTTATGTATCTAGTTATGATGATCACAAAATTTCTAATATTTGTGTAGATTTTTTTTTCATTGAATTTATCGAAGTTGCAAATATAATTTGTGTACATAAAATTTAAATTAAATGATATGATAGTAATATTTTTATAATTTTGAATTATAAGTATTTTGTCTTGAAATAAAAGTATCATTTCATATAAATTTTTTGTAAAAGAAAAATTTATTTGTGCTTATTTGTAGTCAATTTATAAAACTAGATGAAGAAGGAGTTTTGGTTAGTTATGAAGCACTTTCAAAATATGCCACTATCAGACCCTATTTCACTTTTAAAAGGCCTTTTGCTATCTAGATAAGTTGCTTCAAAGGTTCATCCTTATTTGTTAATTTTGTGTTTGATACTTGTTACCATTAAGGTCTCGTTTTGGAACATATTATTTTAGTTAGTTTTTGACTTTCTATAAAAAGACATACGAAAAAATAAAAAAAAATGATGTGATAATTTATGATGACTTTTTGACTAAAATATTAAGAGACCTAAAATAGTGAGACGCGAGTGTTTCCAAATAATGTGATTCCTTTTGTTTTTTTAGTGCAAATTAGTATATCAACAGATACTATGGCATTATAACTTCAAAACTATAGATCCTACACATACAAATTATAAAAACTCAAAACCATCAAAATTATGTCATATCATTCGTTAGTGCACTAAGGCCATGTTTGTTTGGGCGGATTGGATTAAGTTAGCATTCTTATAACTAATAGTTCTAGGATTACGAATCCTTTGGATTGTGTATTCTATCTTATATTTGAATTGAGTTAGGATTATAAGAAGGACTAATTGTCTAGACTTTGACTTAATCCTCCAATTTATATCTCACCCTCCTCTGTGGGATTCAATAGTCCATCATATGTGGAATATCATATCCAGATAGATTGTTAGTCCGTACTTCAATTGTTTTACCAAATATTAGATTAATAATTTTATTGGACTATTAGTCCAATCTCAAACTTATGTCTATTCAAACAAACATGACCTGATTGTTATACCAATTGCTAACGTGTTGCATTATTCTTGTTTTTTGGACTTTTTGGCTTTTTTTTTTGCTAAAATCTATAAAAGACAAAATAAATTAAAATAATTAATAAGATAAAATATCACATCAAACTCATAATTATTTTATTTTTTCTTTTAAAATATTATATCTAACTATAAAAAAATTCAACCATCTTTTTAAACACAAAAAATTTAACTTGTTATAATAATTAAAAATTAAAATAACTAATTTTCCAGACGCGATTGACTTAATTTTAACTCATTATTTAGTAGTAAATTTATTAATTACACATAATATCTCGAATGAGAAGAGAAAAAGTAGCGCACGACTGCTTAAAGAAATCAAAATTTCGGTCCAACACGATTACTAAAACTATTAATTCCGGTATTATTTTCCTTTTAGGTTCTACAATTTATTTTTTAATATTATGTGACACTTTTAGGTATGATAGAATTAAGGGTTATTTAAGATGATTTAAATAAATATATTTTATAATTTTTTATGAAAAAATATGTGAAAAAATAAAAAGGTAATGTAATCCAAATAAATGTACTTATTTAAGGAATGATAAACAAACTCTTAATTAGAATGAAATACTCATTTTAATTTTACATTCACTATCCGCTTCATAATAGTCATTTCAATATAATAGATATTCCAACAAAATATATAAATACATATTTCTTCATTCAAATTAAGGAATAAGAATTCAATTCAAACATATAATTACCATAAAATAGTATCAATTGCCTACCACCCCCTTCCACTACCTACCTCTACTACCACCACATCACCACCACCTTACTATAATCATCACTACAGCCATCACATTATCACCATTATTCATTCTATTACCACTGCCATCTCTACAACCAACCACCACACTACCATCATCATTACCATAACTACCATTATTACCACTGTTGTCACCACCACAATTATCATTACTATCATACTACTATCAGTCTATCACCATCGCTTTGTCACCCCTACCAATGCTACATTGAACTACCTCCACCACCATCCTACTATTAGTGTCTATCGCACTAGAATATCAACAGTCTTATGATTTGCATAATTTAAAAAAAGTTAATAAAAAAATAAAAAATAAAAAATTATTGTTACTGTAAATCAAAACACAAAACATGCAGCGGAATAAAATGTTTAGATCATACCTTTTTTTGATCTAAAACCTCGTGGATAAATCACGTGCTTCCAGAATCTAATCAATCAATCCCAGCAGTGGGGTGATATTACAATGGTGAATATCACCCACACAAACCACAGTGCAAATGGCTTTGATCGTTATTTTGGAAGAAAGTCAGTATCATGAAAAAAAACAAACATACGTTGTTTTTCCACTTAATCACCCATATCCCATATATCAGATATATAATCTATTTATCTCATTTATCCATTTGTTAAATGAGATAATATCTGATATCTATTATCTATATCATCTATCCATATCATGATATGATAGATATATATCCTGAGTGGCTATCCAAATAGGTTTGAATTCAAATTCAAAACCCATTTGGATGAGGTTCAAAAGGTTCTAAGGGCCATGCCACATGGGCGCCCAATTTCTAAAATCTCCCACTCGGACATGAGTTGGCATGACACTGCCACGTCTCAATCTCAATCTTCCCAAAAATAAACAATCTCATACTAGCCACTGCACCGTGCGACTGCTGAGAACACCTGCATGTGGGAGCTCTATACTAGAAACTCAAAATGAGCCAGCATAGAGACATCAACCCAAAAAGAAAAGAAATAGTGTCTCATATACCCCAGACCCATCTAATTACACCGGTCCAAAAAACATCTCTAATCCCTCAAAAAGAGCATGTTTGACCCTCTCAATTCTTGCAATATATTCACACTCAATTCGCCTCTCATACAAAGCGATATGAGTTGCCGGCAGTGAATACACAACAGTGGTGTAATACTAGATGATCTTCCCTTTGCACTCATGCCATTTAGTTTAGGATTGACCGCTTTCCCAGTGATGTCCCTTAAGGCCGAATCATACATGACCGCAGGCAACATACCAAAGTAGCAGAACATCAACCCCTTACCTTATGACATAGTCAAAAGTCACAAAAGGGTACATAAATGAAAGTCATATCAATAATGACACGTAAGACTCACACGGTGAGAAAACAGGGATCCATTCTCTCACCTCATTACTCGGTCGCCAAACACATATAGTATGAATACATGCTACGGTGGAGTAACTCTTCCATAAAGAGATTAACAAAAATCCATTTCCATTAAGAACAAGTAGAACTATACATACATTACCTCCATAAACAAATGAAAGTCTTCTTAATCGTACATATATAGAATGCAATAGAAATTACATGTAAACAAAATGCCTATAGGCTTACATCTTTACAATAAAAGTAAAGGTTTAACCCTTTTACAACAATGGCGTTTCACCAACAAGTATAGGCCCCGTGGCCAACAATTAAGGAAGATCACTGATCTTGAATCATCTCTCAACTTGCACCTGAAAAATATTAACAACGTGGGATGAACATAAAGTCTTGTAGAGATCCCAACATAATCCTAAACAATAACAACATACAGATATCTATGATCATGAATGCACCATGACATACAATATAAATAATGTGA
>NW_021027936.1:222686-262524 GCF_004153795.1 Camellia sinensis | reverse complement strand
AAATGTTTAGATCATACCTCTTTTGATCTAAAACCTCGTGGATAAATCACGTGCTTCCAGAATCTAATCAATCAATCCCAGCAGTGGGGTGATATTACAATGGTGAATATCACCCACACAAACCACAGTGCAAATGGCTTTGATCGTTATTTGTTTGGGAGTATCTTGGAAAAGAAAAAAAAAAACATACGTTGTTTTTTCCACTAATCACCCATATCCATATATCAGATATATAATCTATTTATCTCATTTATCCATTTGTTAAATGAGATAATATCTGATATCTATATCATCTATCCATATCATGATATGATAGATATATATCCTGAGTGGCTATCCAAATAGGTTTGAATTCAAATTCAAAACCCATTTGGATGAGGTTCAAAAGGTTCTAAGGGTCATGCCACATGGGCGCTCAATTTGTAACAGTTACTAGCTTGAATAAATAAATAGTTAATCTATTTCATCAGACATAACCAAACAAGAGAATCAGAATTGCCATTCCATGCTAGCAACCTAATAATGGAACGAGAGTGGACTTTTCATTCCATTCAACTTGTAATTCATTTTCAGTCACATTTTATTCTCACTTCATCATATTTCTTGTACCAAACATGTACAGGACAAAATATAGAGCGCACTTGATTAAAAAAATGCAATAGTTTTTGTTCCAATTCTTTGAATTTAATTTTTTTTAAATTGAGTTTTTTTTTTTCATATTTTTAGTTAATTTTTTTAATATTTTAAGTAATTTTTTTTAAAACTTTTTGGATACATTTAAAAAGTATAATATTTGTGAAAAAAAATCTTTAAAAAATTCATCAAATACCAAAAATATCAAAATTCAATACATTTCCGTTTTGTTGTGTATTTATTATTTTTTTGAATATTTTTTTGTACAAATATTTTATTTTTTAGGTACATATAGGTTAAGTATATCTAAAAAGTAAAAAGACTGTTTAAAATATTTTAAAAAATTATTAAAAACAAAAAAATATGAAAAATATAAAAATTTAATTTTAAAAAATTAAATTCAAAAAATGAAAACCAAACAAGTTGAATGATATTTAAGGTAAATTGTACTAACTTTTCAAATAATTACATGAGCTTCTATCACGGACTTCGTATATTTACTTTTTTACCCTCATTTAATTGTTAACTTAAGAATCAAAATTTGATTAGAGATTTTATTTTATTTTTATCAGTAAAAGTCAATTGCTAATTATTAAATTTGCTCATGAGAGAAGTTGAAACTCCTAATCTCTACCGTGCAAGCACGAACAGGTAAAGCAAAAGGGGAGGTTAATATTAATTTTTAGAAATCTCAAGAGAGGTCACTGAAAATGTTAGAAACCTAAGGGACGTCAGTGTCAATTATCTTAATAATAATTTTTTTACAAAACAAGAAAATTCATGTAGGAATTACCTTACAGTGGGCTCAGAAAAGGTAAATCACAAATCACTGGAAAATGTTAGAAAATTTCAACATTGACAAGTGAAAAAATATATGGAGATGGCTTCTCTCAAGTGGAGCGTACGGTTAGATCTATGAGATTTATCACAAATTCTGTTTAGACAATTTGAACTGTTCAATATATAGAGTTCATCAAGTACTTTATGTCTGTAAAAAATTACGTTAATCGGATATCAATAGTCTCTTGATCAGAACATATTTTGTTAATAATTTATTTTTAAAATCATATTTATCATTGACAAAAATGTATTCCGATTAAGGTGTTACCGATATTCAATTAATATGATTTTTATAGGCATTAAGTACTCGACAAACTCTACACATTGAACTATTCGGATCATCAAAGCAAGACCCATGGTGAACTCTATGGGCCCTACAGTATCTCCAATCCACAGTGTACATGACCGGGCCTGTTGTTTTCAGAAGTAGGTTGAGTGAGATTGTTAGTGATGAGATTATTAGTGAGAGAATTAAGAAAAATTATATTTGTTTGATAACCAGTGGACTAGCCATAATTCCTGTTTGTTTTGAAAGATAGAAGCGGAATTAACCATGTAAAATTTCACAAATACCCTTATTGCATTACTATTAAATTTGAGTTTATTCTAATTAATAAATGCATTACATATTCAATATTAAAATTATATTTCACAAATATATATACTATTGGTACTATTTCATTTTTTAATATAATACATATTTTTGGTACTATTTTATTTTTTTAATATAATTTTTTTTTATATAAATATTATTATATTATTATTTTTTATATTAATTTTTTTTATATTAAATTAACTTGATAAAAAGAATGGTGGAATAAAAAATAGTCACATAATTAAAAAATTTAATAGAGACAAAATCATACTAATCAAATTAACTAAAATAATAAAGCGCAAAATAGTAAATCCATCTCTAATCTCAAGGGATTGTTTTTCTAATGTGTGGAGGCTAAATATTGGGAGTCGTAAAGAGGCCGAATAGTTGAACTTGGAGAGTCGAAATATATATAGCACTCGGCCCCGTCTCGCATGTTCAAATCTTACCCTATTCGGCCAAATAGCCGGTTGAGCAAGGGGCTGAGTGAAAAGCGGTTTGCTACAAAAGAAGCCGAATGGCGAATTGAAAGTGGGCCCAATCCTGAGACCCAAGAAAGAAAAGATATAAATAGAAGAACATCAGCCAAAAAGAGGTATGTGAGAACCATTACGCTTAACTTAAAATACAAGTAATTCAGAGAGTAGAGATTGACTTGCCCGTCGGAGTGCTAATTCCGGCACCCCCGACCGGAGTGTTTATTCCTTTTCAAGTGACTAGCTGAGGATCACGAGCGTCCCTCAGGATCAGAAGAGTATTTCCAAACTACTTCTCCACAATTGGCGCCGTCTGTGGGAATACTCAAGCACATCTATGGCGGGCGTGACAGAAGATCCTCCGGCAGTCACTGTCGACCCTACGCCGCAAGATAAAACCACTCCAAGCAATATGCTTGGGCCAGAGAATATTACCTCAAGAAGGGCCTTGAACTTCGGTTCACCCTCGACATTAGCACATGAGGCAATGCTAGCGATTATGGAGCAAGCAAAGCAAAACGAACAGAGGTTGGAGAACATGATCGCTGAGAACGAACGTCTCCGTCAGGATTTGGCCTTGGAAATAGTGAAGTCCAAACAAGCTGTACGCCAAGATTCGGAACGACCTCTGAGGGCAGGTGGTCGACGACCTCAAGCTAGACAACAAGACACTGACAGTGACTCTGACTCATTATCCCCGGAGCCCAAAAAGAAGGGTCCACTCGAAGCTACCAGTTCTTCTGAAGAGAGTGTACGTATAAGGCATAAGCGAAGAAGAAACAGTTCAGACGAAGAAGACTAGCATAATCCCTTTGTACGACGGATCGCAAGGACGGTTCTGCACAAAAAGTTCAAAGCTCCGTCATTCACTTTCTATGATGGAAAATCAGACCCACCGATCACATCCATCACTACAAGCAAGCCATGACATTGCATGCAGACGACGAGACCCTCATGTGCCGAATATTTCCCAGCAGTTTGGGACCATTGGCTGTCAGGTGGTATTATAAACTGAAGCCGACTTCGATCAAGAGCTTCTATCAATTATAGAAATCCTTCAGGGCCAGATTCATCAGCAACGAGGTCCAGCCGAAACAAGCCGACTCTCTCTTTTGGCAATGCAAATCCAGCTAAGAGTAACACTAAGAGCGTATTCGACATGCTATTGGGAGTGCTTTAATCTTGTTGATGACGCTTGCAACGACTCCATGGCCATCACCGCCTTCAAAATGGGTTTGCATCCTAACAGTGCTCTCCGCAGCTCCTTGACTAGAAGACCTCCCAAAACAGTCTGGTCGTTGATGAAGAAAGTTAAGGAATACTACAAAGTGGAGGATGACGCCTTGCTAATTAAATCCAGAAACGTGGCCAACAAGACGGCCCCTTCTGAAATTGCTCAGCCGATAAATTCCGTACGACCTCAGAGCCCTGAACCGCGGCATCGGGCTAAACGAGACAAGAGACAGGATTCTCGCCGATCGAGCGACCAATGCCCCCACTGAGCAAATGAACAAATGCAAGTCGATGGCAGGCGCGCAAGGCGCACGGACAAAAAATACACAGAGTTGTCAAAGCCGATCAGTGCGGTTCTATCCAAAGTCCAACACCTTATGTTCTTCAAATAGCCGTCCAAAATAGTAGGACCTCCCGAAACGAGAAGACGGGATAGGCGGTGTGAGTATCACAAGGATCACGACCATGATACTGAGAGTTGTTACGCATTGAAGGATCACCTAGAGGAATCGGTACAAGATGGTCGGCTACAACAATACATCCGAAAAGGCAACTCAACCAAAGCAATAGCCTTGAGACAAGATTCCCCTCCACTCGGCGTGATCCACATGATATACAGCCTGCCAATGTCATCCGCGGTGCATACGATTCAGTCGAATCCCGACCCTCAAAATCAACTCACGCCGGCTAAACGGCCCCATGAAGCTGCGAGCATTGCTTTTGATGATTCAGATTTGGCTGGAGTGACGCTTCCTCATATCGATCCCTTGGTGATCGAGTTACACGTAAACCGATTCACCGTTGAGCGCGCACTCATTGATCCGGAGAGCACATCAGAAGTTATGTATTACAAGACATTCACCAAACTCGGCTTCTCCGAATCGGATCTCTCTCCGTCTCCTTATCCGCTATTCGGCTTTAACGCCAATCCGGAATACCCGTTGGGAAAAATCACACTACCCATTTGTAGACACCTCATTTTTGACCGTCCTCAAGACTTGGACGTCACCGTTTGAACACTCGGTGATCATCCATGTTTGTGTTCGTTTGGAGTTCCCGGAGGTCTCGGCTACGCGCCTTGCCTCAGGATCTCCGAACTTGACTGTTCAGTGTCTGGTTTTGCACCAAACACTTGCATTTTGCCTTGGAGGGGCAGGGAATGCCTTGTGAGGCATCCCCACACACCACCGGCCATGACCAGAGGCCACCGGCTGGTTTTTGCTGCCATTGGCAATGTATATTGCCGGTCGGCACTGTTTATTGTCGGTCGGCATTGTGTTTGGTCGGCTGGCCACTGTTTCTGATCAATCGGCCACTTTTCCTGCCCGAGACCTTTTCTTGAGGGAGCTTGACCCTTTTGAGCCCTTTTTTAGCTTCTTGAGGAAGCTTGAACCTTTTTAGCTTCTCCAAGAAGCCTGACCCTTTTTTAGCTTCTCAAGAAGCTTGACCCTTTTTTAGTTCTCCAAGAAGCTTGCCTTTTGAACCTTTTTTTAGCTTCTTGAGAAGCTTGGACCTTTTAGCTTCTCCAAGAAGCTTGACCCTTTTGAACCTTTTTTTAGCTTCTGAGGAAGCTTGAAACCTTTTTAGCTTCTCTAAAGAAGCTTGAGCCCTTTTTCAGCTTCTCCAAGAAGCTTGAACCTTTTGACCCTTTTTTAGCTTCTCCAAGAAGCTTGACCCTTTTTTTAGCTTCTCAAGAAGCTTGACCCCTTTTTTCTTAGCTTCTCCAAGAAGCTTGAACCTCTGACCCCTTGCCTAGCTTCTCCCAAGAAGCTTGGCCCTTTTGCTCCAAGCTTCTAAGAGAAGCTTGGCCTTTTTGGTCAAAGCTTCTAAGAAAACTTTGCCCCATTGGTTCTCTATATAAGGAGAGCTCTCCTTCCATTAGAGGGGTTAGAAAAATCTGATATATATACAATATATCACCCCTCTCTATATCTCCTCTCTCTCTACATTTTGTGTGGATTAGAGGGTCAAAAGGGTCTAGTTCTTGGCCATTTGAACTACACTCCTAGCACAACACTTCCATCATCACTTGGAGGTTCTTGGGTCTTGTTTTCAAAGGTTGAGGGTTGCATTTTTGGGTCTAGAGGCTGCTGTCCCCTTTTGGCTACAAAGGTAACCCATTTTCCCTCTTTTTCCCGTTTTTGCACACCATTTTAGCCTGTCTTTCTTGCTGATTTGAGCTTTATGTATAACAAAAAAATTTCTGTTTTTTTGGTGTTTAAGATACTTCATAAGGACACTTTGTGTTTGGGTCGTTTCCCCCTCTTAGGCCTTGTTTGGCCCCTTTTGTGCTATTTTTGGTGAACTTCGGCGACCACCTTGTTTGCGGCTCCTCACCACTGAAATCTTGAGGGATTTTAGTGGTGAGGATGGTGGTTTAAGGTCCTAAGAAGGAGAGGGCCATCCCCTCTCCTTGTTGTCTTGTTTGATGCCCTTTTTGGCCTTACAAAGGGGCCTATATTTGCACACTTCTTGAGCTCGGTTCAGGCATTTTTCAGTGGATTTTAGGACCCCCATAAGCCATTTCCAGAGTTGTTTTGGTCTTTCTAAATGTCTATTTGCATGTGCTTAATAACTCCTTGCATGGTCCTCTAAAGTAACTCATCATTTTTGTATGTCATGGTTGCGTATCAGTGGTTATTTGGGCCTATTTTCACATGTTTCATTCACTAATTTTTGATGGTTTAGTGAGATTCCATGTGCATCATACACTTGCTTTGTATTCCTCTATTTTGCCTAGAAATGCATCTTGCCTTTGGACCACCATGCTTGCATATTTTGGCTTAGCTTTGTGAAGTTTTTGGTCATGTTTTAACATGCTTAAGGTCTGTCTTGGGTCTTTAGATTCACATTTTCCATGTTTAGTATAGCCCCTTTGCATTTTGGCTTGTTGGCCTTAAGTATGTGAGGGTATAACATGTGTTACTTGCTTTATTTCAGTGGTTTAGCACCATTTGTAGCATCATTTCAGTCCCTTTAGCATGCTCGTATGCTTACATTGGATGCCTTCTCGATGCCTTATGAGCTTGTGTTGTATGCTCCTTGAAAGTGCATTTGTGCATGCTTTTGAATTCAAGCCATTTAGATGCCATCTAAGTGGTCTTTTGAGCTTTGTTTTATGTGCTAAAACTATGTTTTTGGTCATTAAATTCATGCCATGTTTGGTCTTGTTAAGTGTGGTTAAATACTTCATTAGCTTGCCTTGAGTACTTGGGCCATTTATTGCATGCTTAGTCTATTTTGTTTGCTTGGTTTGGCACCATCTTTACATGATTTTCAATGCTTACCTTGCATGCCATATGTCTATGATTATCCTCTTTCAAATGTGTTTGAGAGTTGTCCCATTTGTGCCTAAGTGTTGGCCCCTTTAACATGTGTCTGTGTGTATGTGTTTAGTCCCTTATCTTGGTCACTTTGGCCACTGTTTTGGGCCTTATTAGAGTTGCCCAAATCTTGTTTAAGTCCATTATTTGTTTGCTCGCATGCTAACCTTGCATATTTGTTTGCATGCTTGCATGTGCATCTTGCATTTCCATGTTGCATCCTTAGCTTGTATGCCTAGGTTGCATTGCACTTAGCATACATGTCTTGTTCCTTGATTTAGTGATAGGAATTGGACTTTGGTTTGTTGGTTTGCATTGCATTTGACATAAAAAATGTGCACACATGGTCCTTTGGGCCATCACGCATGGAAATGCACGATTGATGGTCCGAGAACCAATGAGCATGTCCCTTTGAGTCATTAACATGATAAGGGACATGATTGGTGCATACATGCCTTGAATTGTATGCCATGCTCTGCCTTGCCCTCTGTTCCTGCCAATTGCAGATTCTGCAGGAGCTTTCTGCCGACCGGCAGTGCTAAGTGCCGACCGGCAACCCTCTCTCTACCGATAGCTTCACCAATGGCCGGTGATCACATGCCACTGCCGGTGGGCATTCTACCCAGCCGATGGCATTCCCCAGTATCCAGAGAAGCAACCCTGAGGTTTTGGCAGCCTCCAGAGGAGTACATCAAGGAAAACAGAGGCAGCTTATGCATGGCGGTGCACTTCCGAGCTAGATCCGAGCACGCATTGCTTTGAGCTCTCTTCCCAAGGCGGTTTATTGTTTTTTCCTAGCTTAGTAGTTTGTTAGCTAATTAGGCAATTTGTAATAATTAATTAGCTTATAGGTTAATTATCTGTATTATTCTTTTGGTCCTTCCGAGCGAGGACGAATCTGTAATAAGTGTGGGTGAGTGTGTGAATGTCTTCCAACCCTTACTTCTTTCTTCCCTTTTATTTACCTGCTTATGATGGTAGATTAGGGCATGTTTAAATTAGCATACCTTATGCTCTGTATGCGTGCATCCATACATTTGTCTTGCATGCACCGGGCTCGGTACATCATGCTAACTGCATTTGTACTTCAATTCCAAATTGAATACGTGCATCAATTGATTACATTTCACATGCCATGCTTAAGTTAGCCGAGCCTACTCTAATTGCATCTTGCATGTGTTGCATTAGCCAACTTGACATGAATTAGGATCACGCATGTTTGTTAACTAGTTTATTGTTTTGGCACGGAGTACGATGTAAGTATTTATGCTTTAGCATCTCGCATGCGTGTGAATGTTAACATGATAGCATGCTTACCATGTGGCTACATGCTTATGTGTTATAAACTGTTTGAATGCCTGTGGGTGAAGGTTGGATTGTTTGAGTTGGAAAAACTCGTTGAAATCCGTATTTTAGCCTACTTGCGAGTAGCAAATTCCAAAACATTTTTCCAAAACAAATGGATATGCAATGCTTGTTTCCAAATAAGGCAATCTAGTCTATACTTGTTTGCTGTGCGCATAACATAGTAATTCTAGGCTAATAACCGGAATAAGAACACATAACGTTTTCAAAAACGGATATCACGGTTAGTAGAGGCCGATCTTCGGATCGGGCGAGAGGGGGTGCTCATAGCTGACCTTCCCCAATCGTACCCAAGCTCCCGAACCGAGGCAACTCTGGTGATGACGGACACGTGGCCTTTGGCACCGAGTCAGGGTTTCCTAAATTCCCCCAAAAATAAAATATTTAGGTGGCGACTCTGTATCTGGCAAAGTAGTCCATGTTTGGCACTTCTTTTTCTAAAAATCTGTTTCTCAAAATGATTTGCCGGATTTGGACTCTTTGGTTCAGATTAAGGACCGTGACACAAATCGAGTCCGAACTGTAGCGGGGCCCATGGGCGCGTCTACACCGTTCGAGCGGGCTCCTGAACAGTGGATGTGGAATTCTTGGTCGTCAAGCTACCATCGCCGTATAATCTCATCATGGGGCGAAGTTGGTTGCATACTATGCAGGCCGTGCCAAGCACCTATCACCAGCTGCTACGCTTTCCGACAGAGCACGGCATTGAGCAAATCTGTGACTCCCAAAAATCAGCACAAGTATGTTATCTCCTTGCTGAAAAGACGCCAAAAGAGTTGCAAGTGAATTCAATTGAGGTGCCAGATCGAGAGAGCCTCGACAATGTTGGGCGGCTCCCGAGTGAAAAGGCTACGGAAGCCCTAGATCGAGTTGAGATTGACGGCAACCCAGACAGGTTCTTCATGGTTGGCGCCTCCTTGAATCAAGCCGACAAGCAACAGCTAATTTCCTTCTTGCTCGGCAACCTTGACATATTTGCGTGGACTCCATATGAGATGCCGGGTGTAGATCCGTCAGTTTCGCAGCACCGTTTGAATGTTGACCTTAAATGCAAGCCGATCATTCAGAAAAGTTGGTGGTCAGCCGCAGAGCACACTGTCGCCGTTGTTGAGGAGGTTAACAGGTTGCTTGACGCTGGGGCAATTAGAGAAGTGACCTACCCTACATGGCTCTCAAATACTGTGGTTGTGAAGAAGAAAAATGGGACTTGGCGAGTGTGCGTTGATTTCACGGACCTAAACAAAGCCTGCCCCAAGGATTGTTTTTCCCTACCCAGAATTGACCAACTTGTAGATGCGACGACGCGCCATCAGCGTATGAGCTTCCTCGATGCTTACAGAGGCTACCATCAAATCACAATGCATGCAGAGGACCAAGACAAAACTGCATTCCTCACCCCAAGAGAAACCTACTGCTATAAGGTTATGCTTTTTGGGCTAAAGAATGCAGGGGCAACTTACCAAAGACTGGTCACTTCCATGTTCAAGGAGCAACTCGGCCAGACTATGGAAGTGTACATTGATGACATGGTGGTCAAGTCTAAAGAAGAGCAAACTCATCTAGCCGATCTGGAAGAGACATTTGTTATTTTACGCAAATACAAAATGAAGCTGAACGCTTCAAAATGTGCATTTGGGATCGACTCTGGCAAATTCTTGGGTTACATTGTCAACCACCGAGGAATCGAAGCCAACCCGAGGCAAATCACAGCAATCTTGGAGCTCGACTCCCCTCGTTTAGTGAAAGAGGTTCAAAAGTTTATGGGGATGGCCGCCGCACTCAACAGGTTCATCAATCGGTCCACAGATCGTTGTCGACAAGTCTTTCATACACTACGGCAGGGCAAGGCTTTTGAATGGTCCGCCGAGTGTGAAGCTACTTTCAACGGCCTTAAGACCTACCTCCGATCAGCACCACTCTTGACAACACCTTCGGCAGGTGACCCGCTCATTTTATATCTAGTAGTTTCTGACCGGGCCGTCAGCGTCGTACTGATAAAGGAAAAGCTGGGGGAGCAGCGGCCAGTGTATTATGTGAGCAAGGCAATGGTTGACACCAAAACACGCCATCTTCCATTGGAAAAACTCATCCTAGCTCTAGTCATGGCGGCAAGAAAACTGATGCATTACTTCTAGGGGCATAACATCGGGGTGCCAACAGATTATCCCCTTCGATCAGAACTACATAGTGCAGAAGCATCAGGTCGTGTTTCAAAGTGGGCTCTTGAACTTGGCCAGTACGATATTCAGTTTCTACCTAGAACCTCAATCAAGGGACAGGAGTTTGCCGACTTTGTTACCGAATTCACTGAGGGTCTTGCCGACCTCAAGTCTGATGAAATTCGACCGAAGCCGAACTGGAGAATTTATGTTGGGGACATTTGGTAGTTGTATTGTGATGGATCATCCAATTAGCGGGGCAGTGGAATCGGAGTAGTAATCATGGCTCCCGACGGCGCAATAATTGAGCATGCCGTCAAGCTCGGATTCGAAGCATCAAATAACGAAGCCGAATACGAAGCCCTTCTAACCGGTTTGCAGAATGCACATCTTCTAGGTGCTCGGCGTTTGCTTGTATTTTGCGATTCAAAACTGGTGATTAATCAGCTCAAGGGGGAGTACGCGGCAAGAAACGACTGTATGGCGGCTTACATGAAAGCAGCTAACTCCTTGCTGGAAAAATTTGACCATCATGAATTGAATTAGATAACACGTGATCAGAACACACATGCAGATGCCCTGGCTTGCCTAGCCTTCGCCATTAACTCAGAGATTAAACGGACCATCGAAATAGGTTTCATCTCGGAGCCGAGCATTAGCTCCTCGGAGGAAGTTCAGGTCAATGTCATAGAATCTGGACCGAGTTGGATGGATCCCATTGCTGCATTCATGTCTTCCAAACAGCTCCTAGAGGACAAGAAAGAAGCGTACAAGCTGCGAAACAAAGCCCTGCGATACTACTTGGATCCGCAAGGAAAGTTTTATAAAAAATCCATTTCTGGTCCATATTTGGAATGCGTGCATTCGGACAAAGTCAAAGAGCTTCTGACTGAAATACATGAAGGCAGTTGTGGCACTCATTCTAGCGGGCACTCTTTGGCTAATCGAGCCGTGACGCAGGGGTATTACTGGCCGACAATGAGAACCGATGCCGAATGTTACGTGAAAAAGTGTGAACAGTGCCAGAAGTTCTCTCTTTTGACCCACCTGCCTGCTGAAGAGCTAAGCTCCATAACCAGTCCTTGGCCGTTCGCTCAATGGGGACTTGACATCGTCGGACCACTGCCTCGTGCCCTGGGTAACAAGCGATTTTTGATTGTCGCGACAGATTATTTTACAAAATGAGTAGAAGCGGAGGCACTAACGCACATTCGAGATTCCGACGTGAAGCGTTTTGTTTGGAGAAATATCATAACACAATTCGGCATTGGCATTCCAAGAGCACTTATCTTAGACAATGGCACCCAGTTTGATTATGGCATCTACCGAGAGTTGTACAACAAGTATGGTATCCGGCTTTACTTTTCCACGCCAGCTTATCCACAAAGCAATGGTCAAGCTGAAGCCTCTGACAAATCCATCTTGGACTACATCAAGAAGAGGCTGGAGAAAGCTAAAGGCAAATGGGTCGAAGAATTGCCGAGTGTGTTGTGGGCTCATCGAACTACGCCAAGGCGGTCTACTAGGGAAATGGCATTTGCTTTATGCTTTGGAACCCAGGCAATCATACCCCTAGAGATCGGCCTCCCAACCTTGAAATCGAAAGCTTTTGACATGGGCCAAAATGATATGATGTTGGCCTTAGATTTGATTCTGATCGAAGAACGAAGAGACCGTGCCCTTGCATCCATAGCGCGATATCAACAGCAGCTTGCTAAGTCGTATAATCAATGTGTTCAGCTGCGCCGCAACACACCAGAAGAGGTGGTCTTAAAGAAAGTACTCCCAGTTGCCAGAAAACTGGCTGATGGAAAATTGAGTCCTAACTGGGACGGCCCCTATCAGGTTGATTCGATCGCGGGAGTGAGGGCATATCGGCTCAAAGACATGTTTGGAAGGAGTCTTCCACGGCCTTGGAATTCAACGCATTTATGTAAATTCTATCATTGACCTGACTTGTGGGCCTTGATACTTGTACATATTTCACTTTTGCAACGCAAAGTTTTTCATTTCTTCATCGCGCAATTCAGTTCACAAGTCTCCGGATTCGGAGCCCCATCGGCGCATGACACCTCTGGGCCGATTAAGTCTCCAGATTCGGAGTGCTCTTCGTGGATATCACGATTGGCCAAATAAAATCTCCGGATTAGGAGCCCCATCGGCGCATGACGTTTTTGGGCCGATTAAGCCTCCGGATTTGAAGCGCCCTTCGTGGATATCACAATTGGCCAAATAGTCTCCGGATTCGGAGCCCCATCAGCGCATGACGTTTTTGGGCCGATTAAGCCTCCGAATTCGGAGCGCCCTTCGTGGATATCACGATTGGTCAAATAAAATCTCCGGATTCGGAGCCCCATCGGCGCATGACGTTTTTGGGCCGATTAAGCCTTCGGATTCGGAGTGCCCTTCGTGGATATCATGATTGGCCAAATAAAGCCTCCGGATTTGGAGCCCCATCGGCGCATGACGCCTTTGGGCCGAAAAAGCCTCCGGATTCGGAGCGTCTTTCGTGGATATCACGATTGGCCAAATAGTCTCCGGATTCAGAGCCCCATCGGTGCATGACGTTTTTGGACTGATTAAGCCTCTGGATTCGGAGCGGCCGTCGTGGATATCACGATTGGCCAAATAAAGTCTCCAGATTCAGAGCATCAGTCGTGCATAACTCGTTTGGGCCGATTAAGTTTTCGGATTCGGAGCATCAGCCATGCATAACTCGTTTGGGCTGATTAAGTCTCCGGATACGGAGCATCATCGGTGCATGACACCTTTGGGCTAATCAATCCTCCGAATTCGGAGCATTAGTCGTGCATAACTCGTTTGGGCCGATTAAGGCTCCGGATTCGGAGCCCCAGTCGTGCATAACTCGTTTAGGTCGATTAAGACTCCGGATTCGGAGCCCTAGTCGTGCATAACACGTTTGGGCTGGATTCGGAGCGCCCTTCATGACGAAGGTTAAAGCATATAAATATTCAAAGTGGAATGTTTTGTTAAGCTGAGCCAGCAAAAAACCGTTTACACTTTAAAAGCATACAAACATTGAAAATGAAATGCTTGAATAAGTTGGGCCGGCGCAACCACATAAACAATTAAAATATGCAAACATTCGAAACAAGATGCCTAATTAGGCATGTAAACATTCAAAATCAAATACAAACATTTAAAATAAAATATTTTATTAAACTATCCAATAGATACATAGCTGACGCCCAATCTGTATTGGAACGTTTACAATATATGTTTAGTTTTATTTGGCATCGCCCTCGTCATCGCTCTTCTCAATTTCGAAAGCGTCAAAAGGAAAGTCGTGACAACGATACAATGGGGACGCCGATTCAACTCCTGTTTCTTGGAGTGCCTTCGAGGCTTGGAGAGCCTTAATCCACCCGTGCCTAAAGCCCCGATTCTCGCATCGACACACCTCTTCTGCGAGTTTCTCCTTGGTCTTGTCTATCCCGACTCTTCAGCCGTCGTGGAAGCCTTTTTCATAGCCCACGGTCCTTGCATTTTCCACGGCACTGATCGGCTATCGCATGACTTAACAGCCATTGGGTCACTCTCTTCTCCACGACCGGGTTAGATTGACCTGCCGCACGTGGCTCGGTGGTTTGAGCCTTTCTAAGTTCCCTAAGTTCACGATCGGCCTTCTCTGCGCGAGCCTTCAAGTTCCGAATTCGTTTGTTCTTTTTCTCTATTTCTCGTCGCGCGGCGCGCAGGCGTATGCCGACTTCATAGGCGGTATACAATCCTTTCACCGCCCCGTGGATGCCCTCTCAAAATACTTTGAAATCCTGTCGACTAACCATCGACTGTTGGACTTCCGGTGGAAAAATCTGTCGAGCAAACTCAACCTCTACACTTGGGTCGTTGACAATGGAGTCTGCCTCCATCATCGGTTTATTCTCCACAAAAATCGCAAAACTCAACGGTCGCGGCGTCGCGTCGGCCTCATTTTTCGATCGTGGTTGTGGGGAGCTTTCCCGTTGCTGTTTTTCCTTTCGGGGTGATCTACTTCGACAACTTGGAGGCTGATGTTTCCCGTTCTTTGGACGTCCTACCTCCCGCACGAGTGGGTTCACTGTTGCGATTCATTGCAGTGTCAAGCTCAGCCAATGTTAGCGCTTCTTCTCTGCTGTTGAAGAACAGTCTATTTGACATTCGCACTTATCTAACCTTACGCAACAAATTGTTTTAAATTGAGTCTGAACACAATAAATGGAGTCACTGGCGCGAAGAGTCCATCCCATTTATTTCTAATGCTTGCAGCACCACCGAGGCGATTTCATTAACCCTAAACTCCAAAAGACTGATGCCGATCGACGTGCACCGCAACCAGTCCATAAACTATTAGTATTCGACTTTTTGGAGTTCATGCATTGGCTGGGGTAAGGGCAGATTTATTAATCTGATCGGCCAAGGATCTAAGCCTGATGCCGATCATTGTGTGCCACAGCCACTCCATAAACTATTAGTATTCGGCTTTTCAGAGTTCATGCGTTGGCTGGGGCAATGGTAGATTTATTAATCTGATCGGCCAAACATCTAAGCCCAATGCCGATCATTGTGTGCTACAGCCACTCCATAAACTATTAGTATTCGGCTTTTTGGAGTTCATGCATTGACTGGGGCAAGGGCAGATTTATTAATCTGATCAGCCAAGCATGTAAGCCCGATGCCGATCATTGTGTGCCACAGCCACTCCATAAACTATTAGTATTTGGCTTT
The DNA here is from genome assembly GCF_004153795.1 of Camellia sinensis. Taxonomy (NCBI): domain Eukaryota; kingdom Viridiplantae; phylum Streptophyta; class Magnoliopsida; order Ericales; family Theaceae; genus Camellia; species Camellia sinensis. The sequence goes on along the minus strand of NW_021027936.1, from coordinate 247,175 downwards.
TTAGAGTTCATGCATTGGCTGAGGCAAGGGCAGATTTATTAATTTGATCGGCCAAGCATCTAAGCCCGATGCCAATCATTGTATGCCACAGCCACTCCATAATCAGTGTGTTTGGTTTGAATTTTTTGCATTAAGTTTTTTGAAAACTGAGTTTTTTGGTTTACGTGTTTTTTGTTTTTAGTGAATATTTTTAAAATTTTAAACATTTTTTTACATTTTTAGATGCATCTTACTTAGATGTATCTAAAAAGTAAAAAATTTGTGAAAAAATATTTTTAAAAATTAATAAATACATAAAAATATAAAAAAATGTACTGAATTCTCGCATTTTTTTTGTATTTTTGGTATTTAGTGAATTTTTAAAAGTTTTTTTTTAATTTTTTTTATTTTTAGGTATATTTATGTTCGGTATGTCTCAAAATTAAAAAAATTGCTCAAAATATTAAAAAAATTCAGTAAAAACAAAAAAACACGTAAAATAAGAAAGTAGAATTTTCTGAAAAGTGTTTTTGAAAAATGATAACCAAGCAAGTTAGTATTCAGCTTTTTGGAGTTCATGCATTGACTGGGGCATGGACAGATTTAGTAATCTGATCGGCTATTCAATGAGGATCAATTAAAATTGCCTAGTTATCTAATCGGCAAGGATACATGAATGTTTTATCCAAAATAGCAAAAAACAATACCATTCATCAATAACAAAATTTAGCACAAATAATAGCAAAGTACAAAGGAAATTTTCATTAGTAAATTGGGCACAAATTGTAGCCATTTTACATATGAAAACTACTAAACAAAAAGCTACAAGTTCTCATGAAAATGCCTAGCAAAAAACTATGACTGTAGCAATACATGAAAACTACTAAACGAAAAGCTGTAAGAATACATTCAAAATCCTAAAACAAAAACAAGGGTCGTCCAAATTAATCCTTGGAGTCAGACTCCAGCGGCTCAACATCCACTTGCTCGTATGGAATCGGCATAGCCAATGTCACATCAGCAGCAATAAGGGCTTTGAGCCAGCCGTGTTTGAATCCCCGATTTTCAAATTTAGGGACTTCTACCACATAGTTGGCGAGAGTAACACTTTGCCAGGCCTTGAACGCCTTGGAAGCCTCCAAGTCGGCTATTTTCTTCGCCGCCTTTAATTCTTTCAACTCAGTCTCCAGTTTGGCGATCGCCTCTTGGGCTAGCTTGAGCACGTCTTCACTCGCGTATGCCCTCTTCTCGGGGGCCAATCTCAGCTGATCCGCATTTCTCGCCCTCTCAATCTCGACCTCGGCCCTAGCGCTTTCCATTTTTGCCCTCGCCGCCTCGAAATCAGCCCTACTCCTTTGATCCTCTACCTCCGTTTATAAACAGCCAAGTCGTTCGACGATGTCATGCTGGCGGCGACCTATCTCAGCTACACTCCTGACCATCTACGAAACAGGAAATTAAAACCAAAACAATATCTGCATAAAAGGGAAAGACAAGGTCAAGGTATATACCAGGAGAGCCGATTGAGCGGCTAGTGCTATTGCCAGCATATTCGACTTCGCCTAGAAAGTCGCCTTGTCAGCCCGCAATGAGACAGACGTAACCATGCTGAGTGCGACGGCTGGTGTAAACACCCCATTTTTGACCGACCTTAAGACTCAGACGTCACCGATTGAGCGCTCGGTGATGTTGCATATTGTGCTCGTTCAGAGGTCGCGAAGTCTCGGCTGTGAGCCTTGCCTTCGGACTTCCGGATTCTTTCATGCTTTGCCTCTGTTTGCGAACCAGGCTCTATTTTCTTTGTTTTCTCTTCCCGAAGGGAGGGAGAGGTCTCGTAGATCATCTCTCAGTGGCCGTAGGCTACGTTTCGTGGTCGTAGGCCATTTTTCCCGTTTGGAGTCCGGTTTTCGATTTTTCGGAGCCGTTGGCCGTGTGCCTCGGTTCGGGACCGCTTAACCACCTCTGTTTGCCCCGATTTTTGGCATGCATCTTATTTGTTCCCTTTTGAGGGACACTGAGGTCTAAGAGACCAACTTCGTGGTCGAACACCACTTCCGATGCCTAACAGTCAGTTTTCGAGGCCTCGGGCTGCACATTTCGGCCCCCGAACCTTCGTCTTGCATCGGTTTGGGTTCATTTTTGGCATGGACCTCTGTTTCATTGTTAAAAAGGTCGTAGAAGGGTGGGAGGCCAGTAATTGTTATGACAGCCAGTTTTATTCCTTCGTCACCCTCCGTCGCCCGCTTTTCTCACTTGAAAGCCAATGTTGACCACCCTAAGGCCACTTTTTCTTGCCCCAAACCACATATTTGTGTTGTACACAAATGGGAGGCCACCAATATCACATGGCCGGCCAGTAATTCTGGTTGACCCTTTTGAACCCCTCCTAAAAGTGGCCTTTTCTCTCTCCTGGTTCACTTTCTCCAGTTTTTGACTACATGGTTGTGTTGTGCACACATGGGAGGCCACCAATCTGGGGTGGCCGACCACTAATCTTGATTGACCCTTTTGACCCTTGGCCGGCCGGCCATGGGAAGAGCCGGTCGGCCACCTGAACCCTAGATAACCAGCCGGCCATGATCCTCTCTCCAGGCACTTTACAGAAGTGTATTCTGTTTCCCCCTAGAATTTGTATCCGGGGGGCTGCACTTTTGGGGGGAAACTTGAATTCTTTCCCCCCCATTTTCCCCCCCCTTTTCTCCCCTTCTTTTGCCTATATATCAAACCCTCCAGCTCTGTTTTGAGGGTTACAAAAATTGCTTAGAGGCTCCCATATTGTATCTCTCTTCCTCTCCTCCAAAAACCCTCAAACCCTAAGCCCCTTTACACCATTTCCATACCACCACATAGCACCACACCACCATCATCCATTCCAGAAGCTTCAAGGCCACTTCCAGAGGTTGAGAGCCACCAAACTTGGTCCAAGAATTGTTGAAGACATAGTCTACAAGGGTGAGTCCCTATTCTCCCTCTTTTGTGCTTTATTTTGCTCAATATATTAGCCATACTTTCTTGCATATTTGGGCTCCGACCCTAACTGAAAATAGAATTATTTTGAGCTTTTTTTCATGTTTGTTTAAGGGCCTCTCCCTGTTTGAAGTTTCCTTTTTACACTTTCTTCTTTACCTCTCTTGTATGCCTCTTTCTTGCATAGTATTTTTGACCTATTTCTAAACTTTTTTGAGCTTGGTTATAAACTGTGAAGTGGCTCATTTTGAGCCCTTATTCAACATCGTTGAAGGGCTCTTCAGTGTTTGAGGCTTCCTTTTGGCACTTGCCTCTTTATCCCTCTTTTGGCCTCATTTTTGCATGTTTTGTTAGCCCCTTGTGCTTATATTTTTGGGCTCTGGTCCGTACTGTAAGTGACCTCACTTTGACCCCCTCTTCATGTTTGATCAAGGGTCTTTTGCTGTTTGAGACTCCTTTTTTACACTTTGTGTTTAAACCTCTTTTTAGGCCTTATTTTGCATAGTACTTTAAGCTTGCATGTATACTGTTTTGGGTTTGGTCACTAACTGTAAAATACCATATTTTGGGCCCCTATTCAACTTTGTTGAAGGGCCCTCCTTTGTTTGAGGCCAGCAACCATTACTTGCTTCTTTGTCTCCCTTTTGGCCCATTTCTTGCATAATAGTTTAGCCATACTTGTGTTTGTTTTCGTGGCTTATTGTAAAATGTAAAGTGCTTCATCTTGAGGCCCTCTTCAACTCTATTGAAGGGCCCTTGGCCATTTGGGGCCAGTAGCTGCTACTTGCTTCATTACCTCTCTTTCGGGGCCATTTTTGCATGCTAGCTTAGTCCTGTTTGTGCCCATTGTTTGGCCTTGCTTAAAACTGTAAACATGCTTTTTTTGGGACTGTCTTTCTTTTGTCTTCATACTTCATGATCAAATAATGCATACTTTGTATAGCTATAAGTCATTCCATGCGCCTAGTTTCGAGTTTCGGGTCTCATTTCATGCATCGGGTGTCATGTTTCCATGATTCGGGGCTGTTTTTCATCATATTTCGGTACTGAAATTTTCATGTTTATATGTCATATTCCATGCCTTGCCATGCCTTGTTAGAGTAGCATTTGTGCCTTAGGATCGGTCCTCGGTTTGCGTGCATGCGTGCACGCATCTTGAGTGTCTCATTTTCATCTCATGGCCTCTTATGTGAGTGTGGATGAGGTCCACTCATATTGGTGTAAGCCCATTGTGCATTGTGTATGCCATTTCATTTCATAGCATTGCGTATGCTAGGTTGTATGTTAGCGCATTGTGTATGCCATGTTATCTCGTGCATCGTGTATGCCATTTCATAGCATTGTGTATGTTAGGTTGTATCTTAGTTGCATTTCATGCATATCATGCATATTGCATTGTGCTTGGAATAGGTGTTAGCCCGAGCACGGGAAACGAGGGACGTTTCGTACTTCGAGTGACGGAACGTGTCTCAATTCCCAGTCACCGACACTCCGGATTATCCATGATGGAGTTTAGGTTTTGTTGTGTTTATATGTGCATTCATTTCATATTGAGTCATGCAATTCGACTCCTCGGCCATCATGCATCGATATGCATGATTGGTGGCACGAGGATCGAGGCATGCATACATTTGTGAAAATACATTACCATGCCCTTCTTCTGCTCTCTGTTGCAGGAAATCAAGAATCAGTAGCCTTTCAAAGGCCTTGCACAGCATTCCGGCATTAATCGCAAACAGAGGCTAATTGGGGCATCACAATAGATTTCCGCACAAAGCAACCCGGACATGCATCATTCATCATCCGAAGCAGCATCGAGGCAGTCCTTAGCTTGCATGCTAGTTTACAGCTTACCTAGTTTAATTTATTAATTAATTAGGATTTTGTAATTATTTGGACTGTAATTATTTATTCGGGACTGTATATTATTTTATTCGGACCCTCCGAGTGAGGGCACAACTGTAATAAGTGTGCGTGTGTGTGATGTATGTCTTCCAACCCCACGTCTTTCTCCCTTTTATTTATCCACTTATGATGGTTAGATTAGGGCATGTCTCAATTAGCATACAGTATGATAGCATGTTTGCATTCATTCATCTGTCTTGCATGCACCGGGCTCGGCGCATCATACTAACTGCATTGTATTTTCAATTCCAAGTTGAATACATGTTAGCTGTAGCATTTCATATGTCATGTTTAGAATAGCCGAGCCTGTTATAATTGCATTTTTGCATGTGTTGCATTAGGCATTTCTGTATAATTAGGATCATGCATGGATTTCTAATTAGCTTCTGTTTCGGCTTGGAGTACTCAGTAAGTTTTATGCTTTAGCATCCTTGCATGCGTGTGAGTGACTGCCATGAATAGCATGCTTACCATGAAGCTATGTGCTTATGTGATATAACTGCCTGAATGCCTGTGGGTGAAGGTTAGGTTATTTAAATTGGAACAATTCATTAATTGTGAGTTTTAAGCCCACTAGATAGTGGCAAAATCATGTTTTCTAAGCCCACCTGAGGGTGGCAAATCCACGTCTTAGCCTACTTGCGAGTAGCACCATCAAACCATTTTCAAACAAACAAACATGAAATGTTTTGTTCCAATCCAGGCGATCCAGTCTATACTTGTATGCTGTGCGCATCACATAGTAAATCTAGGCTAATAACCGGAATAAGAAGTGCTCACTTGATCTTACAAAAAAAAAATAAAACAAAAAGAAAGAAAAGCAGCAAAAGTCTAGATCAACGTCAACTGGTCTCAGGCATGAGAGTCCGTCCTCATCCTTTTCTTGGACAAAGGTCCAGGAGCATCATCGTTGACCCCACCATTTGAGCCCAAGCCTGAGTTATCTCCAGTCTCATCCTCAGACGACGGGGGGTGCTCACGAAGTGACCTTCCCCAATCGTACCCAAGTTCCCGAGCTGAGGCAACTTTGGTGATGACGGACACGTGGCCTTAGGCAAACGAGTCAGGGTTTCCTAAATTTTTCCAAAATAAAATATTTAGGTGGCGACTCTGTATCTGGCAAGGCAGTCCATGTTTGGTACTTCTTTCAAAATCTGTTTTCTCAAAACGATTTGCCGGATTTGGACTCTTTGGTTCAGATTTAGAACCGTGACAAATTGAGAGTCCGAACTGTAGTGAGCCCAATATCGAATGGAACGGGGGACTCGTTCCCCCCGGGACGTTCGGGGACGTCTACAGTTGGGTCTTTAATTGCCGAAGCATCAGAGGAGATTGGCGTGTTTTTTTATCTTCGGTTGAATGACAAAAGACACAATCACATCCGATTCCTCTAAATGAGGCCGTTTGTCGGCACAGTTTTCTTCTTAGCCGGCCTCGACCTCGGCAGGACGCTTCTCTACCCTTTGCTCAGCCTCTTGATCGGCCTGCACAACCACCTCGGACTCGGCACTTTAGTTTTTTGTTGTTTCCTCCCCAATAACAAGCAAGGAGGGCTAAGATTCGGCAACAGACAGGGAGGGCTGAGATTCAGCGGCAGGTGGCACTTCAGATCGAATGGCCACTGCTCTTTGTCGCGCGACCATCCTCTCCGCGTTTTTCTTTTTGGAAAGTTGTATGAGGTTTAACCCAGCCATGTCTTCGGGGTATGTGCCGAGAAGGTCCTCTAAACCATTAAAAACGTCGTCAAATAAAAGGTCCCCTCGGCCCAAAGTGGACGGAGGGTTGGCTAAATTGTGGCCGGCTTCCTCAAAGGCCAACTTCAAAGCCTCATTTACTTCCGCTTCAGACTGAACTGACTCGGCGACCTCAGCTACTTCCGCTCGCTCCGAATTGGACCCCTCGAAACCAACTTGCCGCAATTTTTTGAAGTCAGTCAAAATAAGAGCGGTAAGAAACTCTTTACCCTTCGGAATTGGGATGTTTTCTGCCGCCGAGAAGGTCGTATATGTCGGCTCGTAGCGAAGCAGAACGTGGGCTGCCCTCCTCTGTTTCTGAAGACTCGGACGACCGAAATACTTGAGCGCAACTTTGATTTCCGAAAGAACGGCGTCGTCGGTTGAAGCTAGGATTTTCTTCAAATCGTTTCCTGCACAAGCAAAACCATGAGGTCTCAAAAATGAAGCTTTATAAATATAACAAAAAATAAACACAATAAGCTATACGGCCACCTGGTTCGCCCCTCCATCTAGGAATAGGGTCGAGGCGATCCTCGCCTTTGGAAAATTCCCAGTTACCTTGGACAACGACCATAACATCATCGACTCGCTTCCCAGAACTGGAAAGCATAGTCACTAATTGATGGTCGGTGTCTTTGGCCCTAAGGAAATAACGCATGCTGACCAGAAGACTTCGCCAAGGCGTAACAATGCCGAATAGCAGGTATGCCGAGGTTAATCCTAAGGCGACGGTTTAGTTCTATAATCCCCATTACGATTCTAAAAAAGTTGACATTGGGTTGGAAAGGGATTAGACCCCAATGGAAAAGCACAGCCCTAAGGAATGGGTGAAGGGGGAAACAGACACCACCCTCTGCGATTGATAGAAGAGGGAAGACGATCGTGGTCTCATCAGCCCTCTCCATATCGAGGGTGTCGTCCGTCACGAGTGACAGACGGACGTTATCAGGAATGGAAAAATGGCGTCGGAAGCCAGAAATTTGATCCGAGGAGAGGAGATCTTTCAAATGTTCTGCCATTTCCTTCAGCCTATATGAATATGCTAAACCAAAAACAAATTAGGAAAAAAGATTCGAAGCAGAGAATGAGAGAACTTACAAGAGACGAAGAGGATAGTGAAGGAAAGGAAGTTGCAGAGGTAATTCGGAAGGCAGTCCAGCGACAAGCACCTAAAAATGTGTATGTATTTGAAAAGACGTCGAAATTTTAAATCACAATAAATAGAAGTGTACGAAGGGGCGGGAAGTTGAAATGATAACTGAGAGGCGTGTGCTCAGACATCTGCGTTGGAATGAGGTCAGCCGCCAAATTTCGGCTCTGACTTTTCTAGTTCGAAACCAAACACTCCAGCCAATTGTCGTTAGTGGAGTGCTTGGAGGGCAATTGTGGGGGCCGGATATTGGGAGTCGTAAAGAGGCCGAATAGTTGAACTTGGAGAGTCGAAATATATATAGCACTCGGCCTCGTCTCGTATGTTCAAATCTTACCCTATTCAGCCAAATAACCGGTTGAGCAAGGGGCCGAGTGAAAAGCGGTTTGCTACAAAAGAAGCCGAATGACGAATTGAAAATGGACCCAATCCCGAGGCCCAAAAAAGAAAACATATAAATAGAAGAACATCATCCAGAAAGAGGTATGTGAGAACCATTACGCTTAACTTAAAATACAAATAATTCGAGAGTAGAGACTGACTTGCCCGTCAGAGTGCTAATTCCGGCACTCTCGACCGAAGTGTTTATTCCTTTTCAGGTGACTAGCTGAGGATCACGAGCGTCCTCTAGGATCAGAAGAGTATTTCCAAACCACTTCTCCACATAATGTCATCTCATATGAAGGACTACTAATTCCATTCATAAAAACAAACATATATTTCTTCTTCAGTAATGATAGAGATTCTCACAAAATACAACCTCCACAATTTTTAAAATGATTTGAATTATTCATATGACACAACTCTCAAAAAAATTTAAATACATCAATAATGAATACATCAATAAAGCCGTGAGAATTCTCCTTATGTCCCAAACATTTTCCTTTCATCCTAATCTAATTCCATCTCCAATAACCGAAAACAAAGGGGACCATAACTCTCAGGCCTCGTTTGTTTGGAGAGTTAGAGGAGGGATTGTGATTGATAGTGAGGTGACACCCACTAACATTGTATTTGTTTTGAGAGATGGGGAGGGGATTGTTAGTGAGCTCCGGATTCTCATGGGCCTCCCCATGGGGATTCGGATAAACTTCCAAGACTTAGTGTTAGAAAAATAGTCCACCGAACTAGAAATGTTTTATTTTTATTTTATTTTTTACATGTTGGGCATTTTTTTTGAACATTAATGTTTAATTTTTTTTATATTTTTTGTTAAGTAAAAAATCATTATTTTATTTGTTTTATTTTTTTTTAAATTTTTATTTTATTTTTATTTTTTAAAATTTTTTACAAACAACGGAACCAAAATGTCTATAATACAACTGCATTTGCATCCAAAGATAATTGAAATAGTGAAGATTTTTATTTCACCAAATATATTTCAGACAAACGATGAGAACAACAAAAGCCAATCAAAGTTAATTACAAGAAGTTTGCACATTACATTAGAGGTTCTTCTGTGCAGGAATGAATATGGGATGTTTACAACTACTGAACAAAGTACCTCTGGTACCTAGTGAAGATAGGAGAGACAACCTTGAACTTGAAGTTTTCTTTGATATGGTAGCTTTGGGACTATATGTACTATGATTGTCTACCCCTCCTCCGTAGCTTTTGCATGACTTCATTTTCCTCCTACTGCATGATTGTCTTCCTTTCTTTGCAAGATCTTCAAGGCTCTCCACACAAGCCAAGGATCCAAAAGTTTGAGACTTACCTTGATAATACTTTGAAAGACCCCTCCTACACATACATCTAGATACAATAAATATATATGAAAGGATAATTCAGTGCATAAGACTCTTGTCATTGTGCAGCAAATCATGATCACTTATCCCCTCTCACGCTCCATTCTATGTCCTTGTCAATTTTATTGGTTCATAGTTTGTCTAGATGAGCAATGAACTAATAAAATTCAAGAAGACAAAAAAAGGAGTATGGGAGGTGAATTGGATTCCCGTCATTGACCCATATATTTTGCAAAGAAGAAGCTAAAGTAAAATTAAAATTACATAGATTAAGGGGCTAAAATACAATTTTTTTTATTATAAATAAATACTCAAAATGCTACGTGGTAATTAGACTTTTTGAAAGTTTATGACCCCTTATCCGCCCTCCTTGTTTGCTATTAATTGAGGATGTAGAAAAAATTAGATATATGCAGTTTTATCTGGCGTGTGAAGATGTTTCTAAAGTTTAAAATCTATGTCACTGATCAATATATATATATATATATATCTATTATATTATGTTACGCAAGTTGGTGTAAACTCCGTCACACTATTTTTGCTAACAATTTGTCCTACAAATAATAGTTGCACAAATTTTGGGGCAAACTTGAATCTAAAATTTTGCATCAACTACAAGTTCTACACAATTGAAAAACTGTTTCAGTTTTTAGATTAAAAATTCTTTCATTTTTTAAAACCCCCCCCCCCCCCCCCAAAAAAAAAAAAAATTGTCACATATATTTTAGCATTAAAAATAGTTTTAAAAAATTTGGATATGAGAAATTCAATTCATCATATTTAGTTGAATTTTGTCTTCTATTTAAAAAAATAAAAATAAAAACTAGTTTGTAAAAAAATATCAATTCCATATGATTCTATTTTTTTTGGGAGAAAAATATTTTTTAAATTAATAAATATTTTTTATGTTTATTTATTTTAATAAAATATAAATTAGTTTGACAAAAAAAATTATAAAAATACTACAACCTATGCATAGTGCAAGTTTGATCTGTCCAGTGTGCAAGTTCTAGCTGTGTGGGGTGCAAGTTAAATCTGTGTGGGATGTAAGTTACATCTATGTGGAGTGCAAATCAAACCTATGTATGGATGCAAATCCAATATATCTAGGGCGCAAGTCCCATATGTACGGAGTGCAAGTATAAATTGTGTATGGGTGCAAGTTTGACCGGTGCCATATTATTATTTTTGAGAAAATTAGTCTAAGGTCTCTCTCCTATTTTTAGTAATGGAAGAGATCTACAATATTATTTTGTGATGTTTAAGGTCTTTCAACCCACACCCATATATCACAGAGAAATTTGACTCTCCTAAATCAAACATCATTTCTCTCTCTCTTTCTCTCTACCAACTTCTCCATTCTCAGATCTCTCCGATTCTGCCAAGAAATCCATGTACAACATTGACCTAGGCTTGTTCTCCAAAGTCGATTTGGTCTCTTCCAAGAAGCAGAGTCTTCATCCTACCAATTCCATCAATTCCATTGCGAGCAACAAGATTAACCATCGTCTCCTCTTCCGTAACAGCAACAACAGGAGTTTCCACTGAGAAAGCGACGACGACGGCGACAGCGATGGTGAAGGCGGAGAGTAGCAGTGGTAAAAGAGGCGGAGCTAGTGATGGTAGAGACAATAATTTTTACTAACATGATCTTAGTCCACGACCTATAAATATACATCTCTCGTCACGCACAGTGAAAATCATTCATCGGTTTCTCATTGAAGTCGCCTTTGAAATTCCATGTAAAGAGAGATAGAGAGAGAGAAAAAAAAAAGGGCAATGTGAAGCTTTGGAGTCGAGCTTTGACCATCCGTGGCACCTTTAGGTTATGCCATTAACACCACAAGTTCCCTTAATTTCTCTCTCTCTCTCTCTCTATATATATATATATATATATATTCATTTTTGTATATGTATATATGTATATGTGTAATTGAATTGTGTATATGTGTATATGATTGTGTATGTATTGTTTCATGTACGTGGAGGTGTTGAAGATTTGTTTTGGAATTTATCTGGAAGAAGAAGATGATGAAGGCTTGAGTTAGGAATTTCTCTACGAAGTCCGTAATTTCTCCGGAGAGAAATTTCAATTTTCTCTGAACAAAGTCAGAGAAATTTGTGAACAAAGCTAGAGAAATTTCAATTTTCTCTGTGTTGTTCAATTTTCTTTGGTTTGAACCTAGAGAAATTCTTTGGAAAGTCTAGAATTTCTCTGGGAAGAATTTCACTGGATTGAAATTTCTCTGAATCAATGTTGAGAAACTTTAGACATTATAAAAGTATTAAATGTCTTTTATGTTATAAAATTTTAATATCAGGGGCCCAAAAAAAAATCCCCTTATTTTTATTGTATGTTTTGAGTTAAATGTATGATTGAATATTATTGTTTTTAGGATAAACTACCATTCACTGCGTTTTGTTTCAAATTTCTAGATTAATTTTATGAAAATTAAATATTTTTTATTTTTTGTATTTTTTATTTTTATTTTTATTTTTGGTGAATATTTTTAAAATTTAAAGTAACTTTTTAAAAATCAATAAATACACAAGAATACAAAAAATATACTTTTTATTGAATTTTTTAAAGATTTTGTTCACAAATATTATACTTTTTAAGTGTATCTATCTATCTATCTATCTATTATATACGGAAAATGGACTTTTTAGTGAGAAGCCTTTTAGGATTCTAAATCCTCATTTTAATTTTCTTAATTTTAAACAATTAAGAAAATCATTATTGGCTAACTTTTATTTGATAATCCCACATTAGGAAAAGAAGGGAAAAAATGAGATGTTTTACTCATATAATGTAAATTTTATACTTTCATCCTATTTAATGAGGAGCCTTGTGAGAGTTTCAATATCTCATATTAATTTTTTTGATTTTCTTAATTTTAAACAATTAAGAAAATCTTAGTTGACTAACTTTTATTTGATAATCCCACATCGGAAAAATAAGGAAAAAAAAATGAATTGTTTTACTCATATAAAATGAATCTTATACTCCCATCCCATTTAATATGGTAGTGTTGTACATGGCTCAATTCAATATAATTTAAATTTTAAAAGTTTTAATTAATTAATTATGAGATTATTACAATTAATTAATTAATTAAAATGACAATTTTAAAATAATTAATTACTAAAGTTTTAATTAATTTTTTCAAAACTTTTATGAGTTTCAAATTCTCATTCTAATTTTCTTAATTTTCAAGAATTAAAAAAATCTTCATTGACTAACTTTTATTTGATAATCCTACATCGGGAAAAGAAAAAAAAAAGTTGTTTTACTCATATAAAATAAATCTTATACTCCCATCACATTTAGTGAGGAGCCTTGAGAGAGTTTCAATATCTCATATTAATTTTTTTGATTTTCTTAATTTTAAACAATTAAGAAAATCTCCATTGGCTAGCTTTTATTTGATAATCTCACATCGGGAAAATAAGAAAAAAATGAGTTATTTTACTCATATAAAATAAATCTTGTACTCCCATCTCATTTAATATTGTAGTGTTGTGCATGTTTCAATTCAATATAGTTTAAATTTTAAAAGTTTTAATTAATTAATTATGAGATAATTATAATTAATTAATTAATTAAAATGATAATTTTAAAATAATTAATTACTAAAGTTTTAATTAAAATTTTTGCCTCATATTGTAATTAAAAATCAAAAAATTATTAAAAAATTACTTCTCAAACAACTTCTTAGAAGTCTAAACAAATTTATCAAAGATTTTAAACAATAATCATATGAATAGAAGTGATACTTTATGAGACTCACACGTCATATCACTATTGTGTAGAAATTTTGTTTTTTTGAGTATTTAACATCTATATATTATATAACAAAAATAGACTTTTCAGTGAGAAAGCTTTTTAGAAGTTCCAAAACATCATTATAATTTTCTTGATTTTCTTAATTTTTTTCATTAGCTAGCTTTTATTTCATAATCCTATAAATATCGAAAAAAGAAGAAAAAAATGAGTTGTTTTATTCATATAAAAGAAATCTTATACTCCCATCCCATTTAGTGTGGAGCCTTGTAAGAGTTTCAATATCTCATATTAATTTTCTTGATTTTATTAATTTTAAACAATTAAGAAAATCTCCATTAGTTAGCTTTTATTTGATAATTCCACGTCGGCAAAATAAGAAAATATAAGTTGTTTTACTCATATAAAGTGAATCTTATATTCTCATCCCATTTAATATTGTAGTGTTGTGCATGTTTTAAACAAATCTATCAAATATTTTAAATAATAATCATGTGAATAGAACTTATACTATATGAGACTCACATGCCATATGACTATTGTGTAGAAATTTTGATTTTTTTTTTCTTTTGAGTATTTAACATCTATCTATCTATATATTATATAAGAAAAATAAACTTTTTAGTGAAAAGCCTTTTTAGGAGCTCAAAATTCTCATTCTAATTTTCTTGATTTTCTTAATTTTAATAATTAAGAAAATTTTCATTGGTTAACTTTTATTTGATAATCCTACACGAGGAAAAGAATGAAAAAAATGAGTTGTTTTACTTATATAAATTAAATCTTATACTCCCATCTCATTTGAGTGAGGAGTCTTGTAAGAGTTTCAATATCTCATATTAATTTTTTTCATTTTCTAAGTTTTAAATAATTAAGAAAATCTCCATTGGTTAGTTGTTATTTGATAATCTCACATCGAGAAAATAAGGAAAACAATAAGTTGTTTTACTCATAGAAAGTAAATCTTATGCTCCATCCCATTTAATATTGTAGTGTTGTGCATGTTTCAATTCAATATAATTGAAATTTTAAAAGTTTTAATTAATTAATTATGACCTAATCGATCAGGCTAAATTATTTTTGATTTGATTGATTCGTTGGTTTAACTGTGATTTTAGCGATTTTATATTTTTATTTGATAATCCCACATCGAGAAAAGAAGGAAACAAATAAGTTGTTTTACTCATATAAAGTAAATCTTATACTCTTATCCCATTTAATGAGGAAATTAATAAAATTTCAATTGGTTAGTTTTATTTGATAATCTCACATCGGAAAAATAAGAAAAAAATGAGTTATTTTACTCAAACAAAGTGAATTTTATACTCTCATCGCATTTAATACTATAGTGTTGTGCATATTTCAATTCAATATAATTTAAATTTTAAAAAATTTTATTAATTAATTATAATATAATTAATTAATAAAAATGATAATTTTAAAATAATTAATTACCAAAGTTTTAATTAATTAATTATGAGATAATTTTGATAATTGTAGTGTTGTGCATGTTTCAATTCAATATGTTTCAATATCACTCTTACTCCTCCTTAATACAAAAATTATGAGATAATTATGATGATTTTAAATTTGAATTTAAAACTTATAAATTACGAGATAGTTATGATGATTTTAAATTTGTATTTAAAACTTATAAATTATGAGATAATTATTATAATTTTAAATTTATATTGTGTCAATTTTAAATTTAAATTAATAAATTGTTTTTCATATTTAGTGATAGTTTAAATTTTAATAAAATAAAATTTAAAATTTTAATTAATTAATTTTTGTGTAAGCTGGTTGGCCTTTTGACCTAACTAATTAAGCTAAATTATTTTGGTTTGAATGATTTGCTGGTTTAATCGTGATTTTAGCGGTTTTACTAAAATATATTGGTTAGATTTATTTGATTCGAAATAAACTAAAAAACTGAGATTGTTTGATTAGAAATAAATTTCTCGCCTAAACAATTGTTAATTTTTATTTTACAATTCCACATCAGGAAAAGAAAGAAAAAGTGAATTGTTTCACTTATATAAAGTGAATCTTATTAAGGGGGTTTTGAGGGAGAAGCTTCTTAGGAGTTCCAAACCTTCATTCTAAAATTATTAAATTTTCTTAATTTTAAATAATTAGAATATTCTCATTGACTACCTTTCATTTACCTTTTATTTTACAATCTCACATCAGAGGAGGGGAAATTGAATTGTTTCACTTACATAAAGTAAATCTTATATTCCCATTTATATAAATTATTGAAGTTTCCATTTATATAAATTATTGAATTTTCATAATTTTAAACAATTAAGAAAATCTCCATTAGCTAACTTCCATTTAACTTTTATTTTACAATCCCATATCAGGAAAAGAATGAAAAAATGAATTGTTTCAACTACAAAAATTGAATCTTATATTACCATTTATATGAGCAAAAAGAGATTTTTAATGAGAGGCCCTATGATCAAAATCTCAAACCAATTTTTTTTTTTTATTTTCTTAATTTAAATTCTTTTTTGAAAATTCTCATTGACTAGCTTCCATTAAACTTTTATTTTACAATCTCATATATTGGTTTTGATTATAAAAACAATTTTGTATGAGATTTTTAAACTCTCATAATATTTAATATTAAAATAATTACAATCTCACATCGATAAAAGAAAGAAAAAAGTGAGTTATTTCACATATATAAACTAAATTTTATACTCCATTAAATATTGTAGTATTGTGCATGTTTCAGTTCAAGATGATTTAAATTTTAAAATAAAATTTTAAAATTTTAATTAATTAATTTTGTTGTAAATTGATTGGTCTTTTGATTTAGCCAATTAGGTTGAATCGTTTTCGGTTTAACTGATTCACTGGTTTAACCACAGTTTTAGCTGTTTTATCAAAATATATTACTTAGATTTGTTTGATTTGAAACAAACTAAGATTGACCTGATTAAAAATTGAACAACTAAACTTGTTTGATTAGAAATGAACTTTCTATCTAAATAACTGTTAACTTTTATTTTACAATCTCACATCAAGAAAAAGAAGAAAAAATGAGTTGTTTTACTATATAAATCTTAGGCTCCCATTTAATATTGTAGTATTGCGTATATTTCAGTTCAAGATAGTTTAAATTTTAAAATTAAAATAAAATTTAAAAGTTTTAATTAATTAATTTTTGTATAAGTTGGTTAGTCTTTTGACTTAGCTGATAGGGTGAACTGTTTTCTGTTTGACTAATTCGCTGGTTTAATTGTGATTTTAGCGGTTTTATCAAAATATATTGGTTAGATTTGTTTGATTTGAAATAAATTAAAAATTGGCCTAATTAAATATTAAACGGCTGAGATTACTTGATTCGAAATAAACTTCCCGTCTAAACAATTGTTAACTTTTATTTTACACAATCTCACATTAGGAAAAGAAGAAAAAGTGAGTTATTTCACTTATATGTAAAGAAAATGAGTTTTTTGATAGAAACTTTCTACGAGTTCCAAACTCTCATTCTAAAATTATTAAATTTTTTTAATTTAAAATAATTAAGAAAATTCTCATTGGCTAGCGTCAATTTAACTTTTATTTTACAATCTCACATAGGAAAAAGAAGGAAAAAATGAATTGTTTTACTTACGTAAAGTGAATCTTATGCTCTCATTTATATAAATTATTGAATTTTCTTAATTTTAAACAATTAAGAAAATTTTCATTGGTTAACTTTTATTTGATAATCCCACATCGGGAAAATAAGGAAAAAAATGAGTAATTTTACTCATATAAAGTGAATCTTATACTCCCATCCCACATCGGGAAAAGAATGAAAAAAATGAGTAATTTTACTCATATAAAGTGAATCTTATACTCCCATCCCACATCGGGAAAAGAATGAAAAAAATGAGTAATTTTACTCATATAAAGTGAATCTTATACTCCCATCCCACATCGGGAAAAGAATGAAAAAAATGAGTAATTTTACTCATATAAAGTGAATCTTATACTCCCATCCCACATCGGGAAAAGAATGAAAAAAATGAGTAATTTTACTCATATAAAGTGAATCTTATACTCCCATCCCACATCGGGAAAAGAATGAAAAAAATGAGTAATTTTACTCATATAAAGTGAATCTTATACTCCCATCCCACATCGGGAAAAGAATGAAAAAAATGAGTAATTTTACTCATATAAAGTGAATCTTATACTCCCATCCCACATCGGGAAAAGAATGAAAAAAATGAGTAATTTTACTCATATAAAGTGAATCTTATACTCCCATCCCACATCGGGAAAAGAATGAAAAAAATGAGTAATTTTACTCATATAAAGTGAATCTTATACTCCCATCCCACATCGGGAAAAGAATGAAAAAAATGAGTAATTTTACTCATATAAAGTGAATCTTATACTCCCATCCCACATCGGGAAAAGAATGAAAAAAATGAGTAATTTTACTCATATAAAGTGAATCTTATACTCCCATCCCACATCGGGAAAAGAATGAAAAAAATGAGTAATTTTACTCATATAAAGTGAATCTTATACTCCCATCCCACATCGGGAAAAGAATGAAAAAAATGAGTAATTTTACTCATATAAAGTGAATCTTATACTCCCATCCCACATCGGGAAAAGAATGAAAAAAATGAGTAATTTTACTCATATAAAGTGAATCTTATACTCCCATCCCACATCGGGAAAAGAATGAAAAAAATGAGTAATTTTACTCATATAAAGTGAATCTTATACTCCCATCCCACATCGGGAAAAGAATGAAAAAAATGAGTAATTTTACTCATATAAAGTGAATCTTATACTCCCATCCCACATCGGGAAAAGAATGAAAAAAATGAGTAATTTTACTCATATAAAGTGAATCTTATACTCCCATCCCACATCGGGAAAAGAATGAAAAAAATGAGTAATTTTACTCATATAAAGTGAATCTTATACTCCCATCCCACATCGGGAAAAGAATGAAAAAAATGAGTAATTTTACTCATATAAAGTGAATCTTATACTCCCATCCCACATCGGGAAAAGAATGAAAAAAATGAGTAATTTTACTCATATAAAGTGAATCTTATACTCCCATCCCACATCGGGAAAAGAATGAAAAAAATGAGTAATTTTACTCATATAAAGTGAATCTTATACTCCCATCCCACATCGGGAAAAGAATGAAAAAAATGAGTAATTTTACTCATATAAAGTGAATCTTATACTCCCATCCCACATCGGGAAAAGAATGAAAAAAATGAGTAATTTTACTCATATAAAGTGAATCTTATACTCCCATCCCACATCGGGAAAAGAATGAAAAAAATGAGTAATTTTACTCATATAAAGTGAATCTTATACTCCCATCCCACATCGGGAAAAGAATGAAAAAAATGAGTAATTTTACTCATATAAAGTGAATCTTATACTCCCATCCCACATCGGGAAAAGAATGAAAAAAATGAGTAATTTTACTCATATAAAGTGAATCTTATACTCCCATCCCACATCGGGAAAAGAATGAAAAAAATGAGTAATTTTACTCATATAAAGTGAATCTTATACTCCCATCCCACATCGGGAAAAGAATGAAAAAAATGAGTAATTTTACTCATATAAAGTGAATCTTATACTCCCATCCCACATCGGGAAAAGAATGAAAAAAATGAGTAATTTTACTCATATAAAGTGAATCTTATACTCCCATCCCACATCGGGAAAAGAATGAAAAAAATGAGTAATTTTACTCATATAAAGTGAATCTTATACTCCCATCCCACATCGGGAAAAGAATGAAAAAAATGAGTAATTTTACTCATATAAAGTGAATCTTATACTCCCATCCCACATCGGGAAAAGAATGAAAAAAATGAGTAATTTTACTCATATAAAGTGAATCTTATACTCCCATCCCACATCGGGAAAAGAATGAAAAAAATGAGTAATTTTACTCATATAAAGTGAATCTTATACTCCCATCCCACATCGGGAAAAGAATGAAAAAAATGAGTAATTTTACTCATATAAAGTGAATCTTATACTCCCAAATTTCACATTTATGATTTGAATCAATGTCAAATTTAGGTAAACATTCCATATTAATTAATCTACGCAAAGATCCATAATTAACATGTTCCATATTAATTAATCTACGCAAAGATCCATAATTAACATGTCCTAGTCTACCATGCTATAAATTTGAAGACTCAAGCAAGTAAGAAGAAGATATGTCTTTATTAATACCAGAGGGTACAACAGTCATTACCTTCATCTTGAAAAGGCCATCAGACATATAATCTTTTTCTACATACATCCCGTTTTTGGTAAGTACAAATTTGTCACTTTCAAAAACTAGCCTAAATCCATTCTTACTCAGCAAAGATCTGGAAACAAGATTTTTGTGAATGTCCGGTACATGCAACACATTGTTGAGAGTGAGTTCCTTTCCATATGTCATTTTAAGTTCAATCTTTCCTTGTCCTTCAACTTTAGAAGTTGAGGAGTTGCCCATAAAAAGTTGTTCACCATTGTCCACTGTAGAATAAAATGTGAACATCTTTTTGTCAGCACAGTTATAGCGAGTAGCACCAGTGTCCACCCACCATTCTTTAGGATTTCCGACAAAATTTGCCTCGGAAACAATTGCAAAAAAATTTATGACATCTACACCATTGGAAATTTTATCCATTTCAGTCATTTTGGCTTTAGCAACCTTCTTACTTGATCTTTCTTTGCCTTTACGTTTGTAACGGCTATCTTTGGCCCGATGTCCCTCTTTGTTACAAATGTAACACATGCCATTAAACTTGTATTTCTTAGTTTCCCCTCCTGTAGATAGCATTTTCTTCTGCCATCTTTTAAAAACAGTTCCTAAGAACTTCTCTGATTTTCACCATGATTCACTGGCACAGTTCCAACATAAGGAGAGGTTGGCGTAATGGCAATCATCATATCAGTACTGGTTTGAACATTAGTTTGACCAGTTTTAGTAGGCATAAATTCTAAATTATAAAATAAAATTATAATTAGAATTTTATACTCCACAGAAAATTTAAACCAAAAAACACAGAATTTTAAATTCTGTAAAAAATAAAAGAAACAAGAATTATAACTTTTATTTCCAATTAATTTGAGAATAAAATAAAATTTTATTTAAACAAATTAAACCAAAACTACAGAAATAAATTCTGTTAAAATAAAAGAAACAAAACAAAATGTAACTTTTATTTTCAATTAATTTGGAAATAAAATAAAATAAAATTTTATTTAATCAAATTAATTCCACAAAGAAAACTAATCCAAATTCACAGAATTAAATTTTGTAAAAATAAAAGAAACAAGAATGTAACTTTTATTTTCCAATTAATTTGGAAATAAAATAAAACAAAATTTTATTTAACCAAATTAATTCCACACAGAAAATTAATTCCTGTAAGATAAAAGAAATAAGAAAAAAACTTTTATTTTTTCAATTAATTTGGAAATAAAATAAAATTTTATTCAACCAAATTAATTCCACACAGAAAATTAATTTCTGTAACACTTCAATAATTAAAATACTAAAATAGAATTTTAAGTAATGAAAACTCAGAAAATAATTTCTAAAACCCAAAATTAATTTCTGAAAAAATTTCACAAAAATATATTCTGAATTGTTAATGACACCAATATCGTACTACTAGTTGTCAAAGAAAATAGATTGTATAGTACTACTATCTGTCAAATATCATATAAATACTATTTGTTTTTCTAACTAGAATATTATTTTATAAACCCACATAAAATAATTTTCTTAAAATAAGAAAGAGAAAAGGAAACGAACAAAAAATTCTGTAAACAGAATAATTGGAATCTGTCTTAAGATTGTTGGAACAATCTCTGTGTAAATAAAATAAATTGAAACTAAATCAAACAAAATAAATAAATAGCGTACCGAATTTATTTATCGAACCGAATTAAAATTAAAAGACCAAGTCGAGTGTGTGACACTCTGTCCTTAAGACAGATTCGCCCCGTTACGGTGCTTAGGGTTGAGTGGCGTCTATCTCCCAAGATACAATGATCTTCACAAACTTGTAGTAGCACTCCACATAAATTTGTACGGTGAACTAGAACCTTGTGTTCTTATACTCTCTTTATTTTATCTCTAAAACTAATATGAAGAAATAATGCAAATAGGAAAATCTGGACAGCAAGAGAAAGGATTTGCAGACTGATTTTTGGATTTAGAACACTGCTGGAAATGTTGGTATAAAAAGGCACAAAATTCTGTCCCAACAAGTGTGTAAACTGTCAAACAGATATGAAATTGTTTTACAGATTCAAAATGAAAACTGGACAGATCTTGAGTCTGTCCGAATTTCAACAAACCTCTGGACAGAATTTAGGATGTGTTTTTCCAACCAAAAAACTGCTGGAACAAGTCTAGTATAAATAGACCCGAACATGTATGTAATTAACTTGAACAGGTGCATTTTTGAAATGAACAAATATCATTCAAAATTCAAACAGATTGGAACAAAACTGTCCAGATTGAATCTGTTCGGACAATTAAAAATCTGTCTGGTTTTAAACAGTTAGAAAACTTGTTTGAATTGAAAATCTATTGTGGAATATTTAGACAGGAAAAAGTTTATTTGGACAAAAATTTAAATTTAAATTTGAATTAAATTTCCGCAATAATTTTTGAAAAAATTCAAATGAATTTTGTCCAAAAAATTAATATTAGAACCGACCCACCACCCACACCCGGCACGGCTCGGCCGACGGTGGCGGCGCCCGCGCGCGCGTGTGGTGGTTTGGGCTAAGGTTCACTTTGTCCATAACTCTTCCTTTCTACAAACTTGGGGTGCCCCTTGGGGCCCAACCCAAGTGTTGTAGGCTAGAGCTTATAAACTCAACAAAACTCTCTTAAAGTTTCAACGTGGGACAAGCCCCACAAGGAAACCAACATTTAAAACTTAAATGTTCAATTCTACGAACCCGAAAAACGACGTCATGTTCCCATTCACTTATAAATGGTTTTGATGAACCGTCTTCACCGTGTGATTTGCCACGCGGCAAGGAACACTTTACCTCTTCGGACCCGCCCCAAAAGATATTCGGGGCCCACTCAATTTTGGGCTCAAAGTTGGCCCAAAATATGCCTATATAAACCATTTTTCCAATAATCCCCCATATGAATGGAATTTGACAGAAAGAAAATGCAACAACATGATCTAAATACAGAGAGTACAGAAATTGAAAATATTCTGCAAAGGATAGGTAGCTTTTGGCTTTGAACCTTCCTTTGTGAGACACTATCGGATTTACTAGTTAACCAGTGAGCATGATGTCTTGAATTGTTCAGCCGTTTGTGTAAACCAAGAAAATAGAACTCACACAGTATATTTCCAGACATAGTTTAATTCTCACTATTGTGTTCATTTTGGCCCTGAACAACCTGGTCTTTCATGAGTACTCTAGAGAATTGTAGCCCTTCACAAATCTCACAGAACCGGCTTAGTTCACACTCACATAGGTGATGCTTATGAAGAGTATCCTGCTATACTTCACTAAGTTTACCTAGATATAAGAATCATTAAAATTTTACTTAACCTCAAACGCTGCAGACATCACTATTTCATCAAAGAAATGGGTAGGAGTTAGACTCCCCAGTGATCCTTCTGAGTCATTCACAACTCGGTTGCCCCTTTGAACCTAGATCTTGGGATCTCCAGTCAACTAGGTTGGGTTATCGTTGTGGTAACTCTTATTTAATAGGCTTAAGTCCCATTCCCCCCGATGAATTCTCGACTAACTCTCTTGTTAACCCTTTGGTTAGTAGATTAGCTATGTTGTCTTTAGACTTAACATATTTTATGGAAATAATTCCATTAGAGAGTAGTTGTCTCACGGTGTTATGTCGACGACGAATGTGTCGTGACTTACCGTTATACATATGACTTTGTGCTTCACCTATAGCTGATTGACTATCGCAATGTATGTATATAGCAGGCACCGGTTTTGGCCATATTGGAATATCTTCAAGGAAGTGGCGAAGCCATTCTGCTTCTTCCCCTGCTTTGTCTAAAGTTATGAATTTTGATTCCATAGTAGACCTAGCAATACATGTCTGTTTGGAAGATTTCCAAGATACAGCCGCACCACCAAAAGTAAAGACATACCCACTGGTGGACTTAGAGTCTCTAGTATCCGATATCCAATTTACATCACAGTATCCTTTAAGTACTTCTGGATATCTAGTATAATTAAGCCCAATGTTACGAGTAAATCGGAGATATCTAAGAACCCTTATAATTGCTTTCCAGTGTTCTATTCTTGGGTTACTTGTATATCTACTTAATTTACTTACTGCATAAGCTATATCCGGGCGAGTGTAGTTCATCAAGTACATTACGCTTCCAATAATTTGGGCATACTCTAATTGAGAAATACTTTCCTGTACATTTTTAAAAAATACAAATTAACATTTACAGGTGTTCTAGCAAGATGATCATCATCTTTGCTAAATTTGTCAAGTATTTTCTCAATGTAATGAGATTGTGACAAAGCATATCCTTCTGATGTTTTGGTAATTTTCATACCAAGAATTACATCAGCAATGCCCATGTCCTTCATGTCAAAATGTTTATTCAACATTTTCTTGGTAGTTTTAATCATATCATTATTACTACCAATGATGAGCATATCATCTACATAAAGACATACAATGACATAACCTTTATCTGTGTTTTTAATATAAACACATTTGTCACACTCATTAATTTTAAATCCATTTGACATCATTGCCTTGTCAAATTTCTCATGCCATTACTTTGGCGCTTGTTTTAAACCATATAATGATTTAACCAATTTACACACTTTCTTTCATATAATGATTTAACCAATTTACACACTTTAAACCATATAATGATTTAACCAATTTACACACTTTAAACCATATAATGATTTAACCAATTTACACACTTTAAACCATATAATGATTTAACCAATTTACACACTTTAAACCATATAATGATTTAACCAATTTACACACTTTATTTTCTTTTCTTTTCTTTTCTTTTCCTGGAATAGAAAAACCTTCTGATTATTCCATGTAAATTTCTTCATTTAACTCACCATTTAAGAAAGCGGTTTTAACATCCATTTGATGAATTTCTAGATTGTATAAAGATGCAATGGCAATTAACATTCTAATGGATGTTATTCTAGTAACCGGTGAGTATG
>NW_021027936.1:196715-221140 GCF_004153795.1 Camellia sinensis | reverse complement strand
TTGCAGTAAGGGTGACTTATCTGTCAACTTTTCCACTATCACCCCCAAAAAACCAAACTCTGCCTTACGTAAAGTTGCCAGAGTACGATTAACCTCTGGATTTGAAATCGCTGCTTATATACCTGGTATTGGCCATAATTCTCAAGAACATTCTGTAGTCTTAGTAAGTGGGGGAAGGGTTAAGGATTTACCCGGTGTGAGATATCACATTGTTCGAGGAACCCTAGATGCTGTCGGAGTAAAGGATCGTCAACAAGGGCGTTCTAGTGCGTTGTAGATTCTTATCCAAGACTTGTATCATTTGATGATGCCATGTGAATCGCTAGATCTTTCCCATCTGTCATGGTTGATGTTGAGAGGCATACATGCTCATGTTTCCAGTGGCAAATCAAAGGTTTTCCTTGCGCTTATGTAGTTGTTGTCATCCGTAACAGTGGCAAAGACCTTTACACTTTTGTTGATTTGTACTACCATGTGGCAGAGTACCGATGTGCATATGCACACAACATTATCCTAATTTCAACTGTTGAGAAACCATCATTTAACGTGGATGATTTTGTCATACAACCATCGATTGTCAAAAGACCACCGGGCAGGCCCAAGAAAAAACGGATGCAAGTTCATCAAATTCGGTGTAGTCGGTGCCAATGTTTGGGGAACCATAATAGAAAGACGTGCAAGTTACCAATCTAGCATTCAAGTCAGCCATAAAGTTTTAGAATATTTATTTGCTACTTTTGATTTCATTTAGTTTAAATAAGGGAATGTACCAAACACACCCATGCAGACATGTGTGATTATTACATACATCGTACTTCTCAATTTTAATTCTCATTTCAACATTTCTAACTTTCCATGTTTCCATTAAAGCTGATTCTACCATTTAACACGGTTTTTTATACGTTCACAAGCTTCTATATTTTTTTCCTATCGACTGTGCAAACTGTTACACAACGACACTAGTGCAACTTTTGCATTGTTCCGCACACCCACCCTTCTAATGATACCCACAACCCATATTACCATAATCCAACTCCGTATTGTCGAATGTTTTGTGACTTACGACACCACTACACCTGTTCCAACAGCACCAGCACCAATATTCATCCAAAATTCACTTGCTGTCTTGCTCCATAAATTTCTTGTGCCTTTTGACTTATAATTTTGTCAAAAAGGAATATATAAGTATAATGTGCTCATTTGAACTGTTGCAACATACTGAAACAACATTTTCCCATTCAACATTGCTTATTTCATTTTCATCAAGCTGAAAGTGTCACACCTCGATATTTATACACAATCAAAGTAAGGTGTATTTACAATCCCAACAAAAAAAAAATGACATGTACTGTTACGTATAACCGAATTCAACGTTAACAAATCAAAAACTAAACAAAATGAACAACCTTCCAATTCAAAACAAATACAACCACGACATATTGTTCATAGTTGGTTGTAAAGAAAATTCACCATAACACAAAACAATTCAACTACATTCCTTAATTCCACGCACTGGGTCATTAACAAAACCCTTGACCATGTTTGCACGCAACACGCTACAGTTAGTTCCTTGCAAAGACTAAGCCACGTCACACTGATGCACGTACTGCCGCATGATAGCGCAAACAATTATCCCACAATCAAGTCTGCGTACAAAACCATTACATACAATATAAGTCACACGTCGAGACAATTAACATTCTACACAAATCGGATTGCAACAACAATACAACACAGGATTACTTACATGTTTGCTTTTCTGCTGTGGACACTGTGCGACAGCTTCTAGAGGTTGGCTAAAATCTACTTCATTCCCTATCTCATCCATTCCAAATGCACGTAATGATTTCTTCATTACGTTGGACACCCGTTCTTTATGCCACACATAGTACAAATCCAAAAAAAAAAAAAACCATCAAACCAATAAAAAAGAAATCATTACTCAACCACCCCATGCAACACTTTATCATCAAAATGTGTGCTCATTTTTACCAGCATTAGAGCTTCATTGTAATGTACGTCTGTACGTACTAAACGTTGCCTCGTCGGGTTGAAATGCTTCCTGAAAAACCTAAGTGATTCGTGATTAGATCAAGATTTAATTGTATCAATTCCCAAGGAATTAAAACTAACAATCTAAATCATCAAGCGCGTACGAAAGTGATTTAGATTGTTGTTTCTGAAACAATAGATAGACACAAACGATTTTTACGTGAAAAAAATCACTATTGGAGCACCTCCAATTGTGATTAAAAAACCACGGCGAAACACCAAAAATCAATCCACTATGAAGGAAAGAAAGAATATAAAATACCTAAACAAATTACCCAACTCTGTCAATTTGTCTTCAACGCTTTGTATATCTTCCACCACAACCTTTGTCTCAGGATCGATTAGACTAATGTTGATTCCACAACATCCACGTCGACTCAACGACCGCGCACAGCTTCGAACGCCTTCGAACACTCCACGCTTGAATCTCTGGATTCCACTGAAGAAAAACGCTCTTGAAAATGATCACTCAAACAACCCTTTGATGTGAATTATTAAACCATGTGAGTTTAATACTCAAGAAAACATCAAAGAAAACTAGTAAAATAGCTTCTAAAGAAAACCCTAGAGCTTCCAAAACAGATCTAGAAGACTTAACCCTTAAAAAAGATTTAAACACATATATATAGAAAACAGGGGCCGCGTACCTCGCTCGAGCGCAGAACTTGCCGTTCGAGTGGAGTCACTAAAACGCGTGCAACTAAAACAGGTCTCCGCTCGAGCGCTGGAACTTTACGCTCGAGCGCAAAAACACACCTTCCAGTATTTGCGTAGACAAGCCAAACTACTGAGAACGTGCAATCTCCGCTCGAGCGCAAATGTTCCTGCTCGTACAAGAAGACCAAAACTAAGGAAAAAATTACAACTCCATTAAACTGAGTTTGTTCGCGGAATTGGCGACTAGGGACCTAACAATCTCTCTCTTTATCAATTCATGGACAAAACTTTTCTAACAATTTTTCCTAAAAACACACGCACTAACACAACCTATCAGACACAAAAAACACTACTGCAAAAACACAAATGCTATGCTGATCTGATAGAGAAACATTTTGAACAATGTAGAACCATTCATCACAAAACCATTTGGAACAATATAGAACCATCCACCTGTGAAACAACGAGCAACATACCACAAAAACCAAAACCGTGGAACTCAATAAGATAATAAAAAGCAACCAATGTACATGAGATATGAAAGCTTAAAATCCAACTGTAGCAGTTCTAAACCAAATGAAACAAGTATCCAAAAATTAAAAATGAAAACAAGTAGTGCTAAACCAAATGAAACAAGTATCTGAAACAATGTATCCGAAAATGATAATGAAATCAATGTATCCAAAAAAATTCTCCCCTTTTTTGGTCGGAAGACAAACAAGAACAAAGATATAATCAAGGATTAGCTGGTGATGGATGAGACGACTGTAACTGAAGCAAAGATATAATCTGATCCAACTGGAGAGTGGTTTGTGCAGCAAACTGCTCAAGATCGCCAAGCCAACCACCGAAAGTATCGAGATGGGCATCCATGTGAACCAACCGCTGAGTTATGGACTACTCAAAATGGTGAAGCTGATCATGCATAGTCCAGGGTAGGACAGCTGGCTCCTCTACTCCTGTTGCGGCAGCATCAAACTCGACCTCCTTAGCCATAAGATCATTATCATCTGCAGAAGATGGACCTGCCCTAGAAAACTCCCCCTTAACATGTGCCCGACTTTGGGAGACAATTTTTTTGGTGAAAGGTTTACTAGGGAAGGCAAACTTATCATCCTTAGAAATTGGGACCTCAAGCGGAGACAGAAGACGGTTGATCAGATATCCATAAGGCAATCCTATCTGTTTATTCCCAAAAACGACAATCATTTTGCGAAGAATAAGAGTGGCAATGTTAATGGAGAGATGGTAAGCTATGCAAAAGAGAGCAAAACCTTGTTCTTGATTGATTTCAGAACAATGAGTGGTGACGATGATATTTGCACAGACAATAAGATTGAGCAGACGAAACTGAGGAAGGAGTTCAAACTGTTTAATCAGAGCACCCTTGATCTAACTACGAGGCGTACCACACAAGGCAGGGGCCACCTCATTGAAGTCACATATGGGTTGGATAGGGAAATGATAGTGCTCCGGAAAAACACAGTCAATGCCTAAGAGCTCTCTAATAAGATCAAGGGGAACAGAGATAAACTTAGAACGAACCCAGGTTTGGAAGGAAGGGCCAATATCATCAATACCCTTAATATTACAATAAAACTCGCGGACCCAATCAAGGTTTTTACGGTCGGAGAATGACAGAATTAAGCCACCTTCTAATGGATCGAACAATGGTCGAATGAGAATGGACGCAAAAGTGTTTGGCTGGGCATGACGCTCTAGATGAATTGTCCTGGAGGAGAAAGACTCTCTAAAAGACTTAGCTTTATCAGCAGATGGAAATCCTATATTTGGCAGTGGACATTGCTAACACAAGGTCAAAACAAATACTAACCAAACTGAACATCCCCAAAACGAAATCCAAAACAGTTAAGAAAAAAAACATTAGTAACCAAAAATTAATTAGACAAAATGCAATGAAATAATAGCAATACCTAGAAATGTAAAATCAAATTTCAAAATGCATAATCCAACAGAACATAATCCACGTGGAAGAAAAAAATAATCACAATAACTCAGTAGCAACAAATAAGCACACAGGGTAGAAAAAACTCGACAAAGAGATAAGTATGAAAACAAGCGCATCATGGATCAAAACATGCCCAATCTCACCAACAAGCCTAAGAACCTCTATGAAAGTGTCTGAATCAAGTGAATGAACCAAGCACTAAGCACAAACCAAACCAAAGTGAAAAAACCAAACAAACCCCAAATTAGTCTGAAAGAGAGAGAGTGCAAGAAAAAAAACTAAGAAATTTGGGGTGAGAAAACTTACCAAAGATGAATCAGAGGAGTAAAGAAAGAAGACAAACCCCAAATCACAGTCCACACTGGTCGCAAGAGAAACCATAGGGGGGAGAGAGAGAGAGACAATCGCAAAAAGAGGGGAAAAACTGAGTCTGAAATGACGGGTGAAGGAATTTATACTAGGGGATTACGCTTGAGCGTGAGACTCAATGCTCGAGCGGACTCACTTATACGCATCTCTCTACTCTAGCGCAAAAAAGTAAGCTCAAGCTTAAAAGACCTGCTCTCAGAATCTCGCGTATACTACAAAAGTGCTGGATGAAGTGAAAAAGTGCTCGAGCGCTATAAGCTTCGCTCGAGCAGATAAGAAAAAAACCAAAGACCAAAAAAACCCCTTTCTGAGCAGTTAAAACCAGCTCACACTACCAAGTGGGACCTGAAACAAAAGGAAGTGAGCATACTAGCAAGTATGTGACACTAAGATGGGATAATCTACAAACCATGAAGCCTGTAAACTCGCAAATTTATGAACCACAAAATCATGAGCAAATCTGACAAAAATTGATCAATGAGTATAAGCATTATGGGAATGCACAACTCAAAAACAAACATAAGAGCTCACATAATGAATGTGTGTGTGTGCAATCCTTGAAAGGCCACATAGTTGGAGTTAATCCTCGTAGTGATCGGATGGTTGGACCTCCGGCAAGAGTAACTAAACATCACAGAAAAAAGTCAAACCACTGGAAATCAAGGGGTATTTGTTAAGTAAACGCGGAGGCACCCCCTCAATCAATGAGTTTTTTTTTCTTTTTCTTATGACTTTTCTTTCTTGTGGGCACTCACTGGTGGCATTCACACTCAAGAGTATGGAGACCAAACCAGTGAAGCATGAAATCAGTAAGGATAGCCTGGTTGGTGCCTCTGAGGTAGCCTTTTCCTAATACTCGGATATCAATGTATTGAAGGAGGAACCGTGGAAGTGAAAAAACGATGATAGATGATTAAGAGACTCAACATCACCCATGATATGCCAATATAGGTCAATTCCTCTGAAAATGTAAAAATGACATAGCTAGAGGTCCATAGAGAACTTTGATCACTTGTGCAGAAACCCCTGCAACAGCTTATCTCAAGAATGTATACAGAATGAGATCATGAAGTCAATGAGCATGGGCATTTAGAATGAGCTATGAACAAAGAAGAATGAAATCTTGCAAACAGCATGAGAGGTGTTCATATGAGTCTAAATGCAGAGATGGCAATGTCAATGATAATGAGATTATAGCATCCAAGCACACATAAAGCCAATCACTCACACCCACTCAAATAATTGGTAATACCCTAGTGACTAAGCACTACACCCAAGGTCTTTCTAAGGAACTCAAACCTAAGAAGATCAAGGGATTTTGTAAAAATATCAGCTTTTTAATGCTCAGTGGGTACATGTTCAAGAACAACAAGGTCTTCTTTCACTAACTCTCGAATAAAATGATGACGAATGTCAATGTGTTTGGTGCGAGAGTGTTGGACTAGATTTTTAGAAATATTGATGGCACTAGTATTATCATAGAAGAGGGTGAGAGTGTTCTGGTCTATATCATAATCATGAAGCATTTGCTTCATCCACAACATTTGGGCACAACAACTCCCTGTAGCAATGTACTCAGCCTCAGCGGTCGAAAGAGAGATAGCATTTTGCTTTTTGCTATGCCAAGCAACCAAATTATTCCCAAGGTAAAAATACCCGCCAGATGTGCTCTTACGATCACCAACACACCCTGCCATGTCAGCATAAAAAAAACCAGTGATTTCAGCTGTAGTGTCGGTTGAGAACCAAATCCCATAACCCAATGTCCCATTAACATACTTAATGATGCGATTGACTGCAAGAAGATGAGACTCTTTAAGACATGCTTGGTAACGGGCACAAACACCTACACTTAAAGAAATGTCAAGACGACTGGTTGTGAGGTACAAGAGACTCTCTATCATACTCCTATAAAGGGTAGGATCAACATCAGTACTAGAGGAATCTTTGGAAAGGTGAAGATTGGTGCTCATAGGAGTGCGAGCATGTTTGGCAGACTCGAGACCGAACTTTGACACAAGGTTTTTGGCATACTTGGTCTGAGAAACAAACATACCCGAAGAAAACTGTTTAATTTGAAGACCTAAGAAATAAGACAACTCTCCCATCATACTCATATCAAACTCATGTGTCATGTAGTCCGAAAAATATTTCACAAGATGATCAGCAGTGGATCCAAACACAATATTATCAACATAAATTTGAGCAACAAGTATATGAAACTTAGTATGTTTCACAAATAAAGTCTTGTACACATTACCCCTTTGAAAATCATTATCAAGTAGAAAGGTAATAAGTCTATCATACCAAGCCCGAGGGGCTTGTTTCAACCCATACAAGGCCTTGTCTAACTTGTAGACATGGTTTGGACATTTAGGATCCTTAAACCCTTTGGTTGCTCAACATAAGCCTCTTCTTTCAAGAACCCATTTAGAAAGGCACTTTTCACATCCATTTGAAACAATTTGAACCCAAGAAAGAATGCAACACCAAGTAAAATATGAATAGATTCGAGACGTGCAACAGGGGCAAACGTCTCATCATAGCCAACACCCTCTACTTGAGTATAGCCTTGAGTAACCAACCTAGCTTTATTTCTAACCACAATACCATTCTCATTAGATTTATTTTTAAAGACCCACTTGGTACCTATCACAGTCATGTCTTTAGGTCTAGAAAAAAGAGTCCAAACTTTGTTACGTTCAAATTGAACTAACTTTTCATGCATAGCATTGACCCAACTATCATATAGTAAGGCCTCTTTTATATTCTTAGGTTCAATTAATGAAGCATGACACATATGAGATACCTCTTCCCGAATTTTTCTTCTGGTTTTCATTCGATCTGAGACACTTCCAATCACTTGTTGAGTTAGATGATTCAGTTTCATTCTTGTTGATGGTTTGAATTTTGGACTTGTAGTGACAAGAGCATCAGAAGTGGTGTCTCTTTGTGCACTCCTTGGACTTTGACTCACCTTAGAAGTTGGTGCTTGCTCACTTTCCAGAGCTTGGTCCTCTGATTCTCCTTGACTTTACGGTTTAGTATCCAGGATTGGAGACTCACCATTTTTTTCCTCATTTAACGCTGAAGTAGGAGAACTTGTGTCATCTATAACCACATTGATCGATTTCATTATAGTCAAAGCATGCAGGTTATAGACACGAAAAGCTCTACTTGAGGTTGAATACCCTAGAAAAATGCCTACATCACTTCGGGAGTCAAATTTGCCCAAGGGCTCTCTATCTTTGAAAATGTAACATTTACTCCCAAAAGTTTAGAAGTATTTTACATTAGGTTTCAATCCCTTCCACAATTCATAAGGAGTTTGTAAAATGTCGGGCCTTAAATACACACGATTTATAACATAAATAGCAGTATTTAAGGCTTTAGCCCAAAACTTTGGAAAAACTTGCATGACCCTAGCCATTTCTTGAACAACCCTGTTCTTCCTCTCAATAACTCCATTTTGTTGTGGAGTAATCGGTGCAGAAAATTCATGCTTAATTACATGCATATCACAAAAATCCGAAAACAAACTATTTTTAAACTCATGACCATGATCAGTTCGGATTCTTATGATACACCCAATAGAAACACCCTGTTCATTTTGGATTTTAAGGACTAAGGCCTGGAAAGCATCAAACATATCAGATTTTTCTCTTAAAAAATTTACCCATGAAAAACGAGTGAAATCATCAACGGTTAAAAAAATATATCTTTTACCTCAAATATTTTCAGTGCGAGCGGGTACCATAAGATCCATATGAACTAATTCAAGAGGACGTTTGGTTGTAAAATTGTTCACCTTTTTATGAGGAGCATGAGTTTGCTTCCCAAGTTGACACAGGCCACACACATGGTTCACATTCTTACCCATTTTGGGTACTCCTCTCACAAGTTCTTTGTTGGCAATCTTAGTTAGGTCTTTGAAATTCATGTGACCTAATCTTTGATGCCCCAGGTCAATGTTACTTATGACGGCCGAGTAACAAGTAAGTTCATTAGTGGTAACAATCCCATAGCAATTGTCAGATGTGTGAACCCCATGCATGATAGTATTTCCTTTCTTATCCAAAATTTCACATTTATTTTTTGAAAATAATACTTCATAATGGGAATCACACATTTGACTAATGCTTAACAGATTAGCTTTAAGGCCGTTAACAAGCAAAACATTTTCAAGTTTAGGAAGACCAACAACACTTATAGAGCCCTTACCAATAACTCTAGAAGTGCCACCATCTTCAAAAGTAACAATTCCTCCTTCATATTTATCAAGAGATGTGAAGTAGGATTTATTACCAGACATGTGACGAGAGCACCCACTATCAAGATACCACATGTGTGAGTCACGTGTTTTCAGTGCAGTGTGAACAACGAAACACGTTAAATCGCTCTTTCTAACCCATATCTTTTTGGTCTTAGTGGAAGTAGGACTGGTAGTCTTGGTAGACGTCTTAGCGTTGTGAACACCCTCACAAATCTTGGTGTTCTGCTTAGACATATAAGGTTGTCTCCTAACCCAATAAGTATTAAAATTTCTACCCTTTTAGACACTTGAACAAACAACTCAAAACAATAAGGACGAATGTGGCCATACCTCCCATAATGCTGACAAACAAACACAGGTTTTACCTTCAGTTTGTTGATCTTACTCCCTTTGGGTTGATGAAGAGAAGTATCAACCTTGAGCTTTCCCTTTGCTTGAGTCTTCAGATCATGTGATGTAGAGGCCTGTTCGTTTGAAGTGTTGTAACAGTATAGCCGATCCCACTTTTATCACCACTCATTTGTTGAGACCCGATGATGCCTTTAAGTGTCTTTGTTAGAGTTCTTCTTCTTTCTGACCAATCAGCTCTTCCAACGTGGCTTGTGACATCTCAAGGATTCTAATCTTCTCTTCAAATGTAGCATAGATGCTCAGAAGTTTATTCCTTTCGATTTTACAAGCTAGAAGCTTTCTGCAGAGGTCTTGCCTGTCATTTGAGATCTTGATGACATCCTTTTTTCCAGCTTCAATCTCTTCCTTTAGCTTGGCATTCTCGCTTTCACATGCTTTGAGCATGAGAGTAAGTTTGTCATTTATCTTGGACAAATTCAGAGGTTCATCGTAAAGCTTTTCATAAGCTTGTTGTAGGTCATCGCCATCAATCTCATCATTGTCTTCCGAGGTTTCATCATCTTCTTTTTGCTTCTCTTCTTCTATACCTCATCCAGTCGAGCAACTAAGGCATGAAAATTGATAGATGATGGTGAAGATGACTCTCCTTTTTGTTGAAATTGACTCAGAATTTCTCATGCATCTTTGGCCTTTGTGCAGTAAGCAATCCGTTGCTGTTCTTTGTCGGAAATTGCTTCATGCATGGTAGTCAGAACTCTTTGATTGGTCGGATTATCAATGCTTTCAACATCCTCTTCAATGGCTTGCTATTCCTCAGGGTTATAAGCTCTCAGAAACATCCTCATTCTGATCTTCCAGAATAAGTAATTACTCCCATCAAAGGAAGAAGCACGGTGCAGATTCTGACCACGAGCAAATTTCACTGCCTTTGGAGGAGGTTGAGTGATAGTAGACCAGAATGCTGTGTAAGTACTAGCTCCGTCTTCACCAAATTCGGTTTCTTCGGGTTCTTTGTGACGCCGCAAATCTACACTAAGGGTTGTAGTCAAAGGAAAGTCACTAATGAGTCCTATGGCCAATAACTAAGTAAGATCCTAGATCGCCGGAGGAGTCAAATTAGCCTCCCTGCTAAGTCCAGCTTTTTTAGGTAGCACACTACCTTTTTGACAGATCTTAAGAGGTATTGACACAAGGTCTCATAAGCAACGTCAACGATTATATTGGTGTTAGAATAGAAGTACATAATAATAGAATAGTTACGAATATCCTTAATTACAAAAGCTCGTTCCATTAACATTACATCCCAAAAGAAAATTTAAAATTTCATATGAGCCTTACAAAACATCAAAGGGGAAATTTCTAACTTTTCTAAGATAGCCAAATGTCTTCGAAGGTTTCCGGTTCGTCGTCTCCTACTACAAGCTCCTCTTCGGCACCTGGCATGATACGCTGTGAGCTTTGAATGCCCAGTAAACGCACACACACCCTATCCCTTTTTCCCAGTCCAATACACAACAGCATTTACAAAGACAGAGGAAAGGGATCATAACATTTAAGTTCATAACACAGATTATATGGTTAGTTGTTAATAGTTTAGAAATCCCCCAAAGAGATT
This sequence comes from Camellia sinensis, assembly GCF_004153795.1. NCBI lineage: Eukaryota > Viridiplantae > Streptophyta > Magnoliopsida > Ericales > Theaceae > Camellia > Camellia sinensis. Next base: position 209,854 of record NW_021027936.1, on the reverse strand, counting down.
TCGTCCTCCTAACTCCAAGAATTGGACGCAAATTATTCGGTATGCCCCATCTTTTGCTGTTTTGTTGCAGACCTTACCTCGAATGCCTACTAACTGTTATATGTCGGGTAGCACCACCCGCAGGGCCTTAAAAGAGATGGTAGTGATGGGCCTTGCCCAAATCACTCCTTACACCGAACTACCTGGGATCCGAATATAACTGCTCCATTCCAAGGTTTTGAAATAACTACTTGCGCAAGACTTGCTCATTTTAATCCACTACTAATATCAACTTAACATTCTCATCATTTACTATGTATAACTAGTGCGGTCGTCAACCCTCTTTACCAACCCATTTAGTTTTCCCCTTTTCACATTAGTGGTTTGCACAAGTAAGAGCAAAATAAGGCCATTCAAGGTGAAACTCAAGCATGCAAGTATAACATATATTACAACAAATATGTCATGATAGCTGTACGGGAAAGAAATAAACCTTCTCGTATAATCCTGTTGACCAAGTCCACTCTCCTCCGTAAGTCGTTGCTTTATCACCTGAAAACACAAACGTGAGCTAGCCGACGGGTGTGTGCCGGAAACCTCTCCGATGCCTAAGTCAGTAAACTTGACAAATAGACAAAGCTCTGCGTATTCAGAAAACAAAGTGGTGTCGTACCTCTTCATAGGTGATGTTTGTGAGCTTTTATAGATTTCGTGTGGCACAATCCTAGTAGGACTTCTACTCCTCCATGCAGAGTCCTCATAGGATTCTTACTCCTGAAAGATAATGCTTATCCTTCAACACCCCCCTCGCTGCTTGAACCAAGTGAGATGGTTTTTACCATGGCCGAACTCCGACATGACCGAAGTAATTATGACTATGCCAAGCCTCAGAGTAGGCCGAACTAACTCTTCCTTTTACTTCTCGTACGTCAGCTTCTCATGCACAACACACGGCGTGGTTAGGCCAAACTAACAAGTCGTGACCAGTATAACTCCAAGACCGGTCTAATGCAAAGGTACTGTTAGACCGATCTAACTTCGTTTTTACGTCGGACCGGACTAGCTTCGCAGTCTTAGGACTGGACTAACTTCGGAATATCCATACGACCGGAGTGACTTACGTGGCCCCTTTACTTGGCCCTTTATACTTTGGCTCATAACGGCCCATTACCCAGCTCGGCCCAATTTTCACATAAATTACCCTCTCAATAGCATAAAATCATTAATTACAACAAGAACCACACTGTTCAGATTTCCAGCACTGCACCAGTTCAAAAATAAATATAGAAAAAATATTTTTTTAGGGTTTAAGAAATGTGGCTTCTTGAGGATTTGTAGAGAATCAAGTCTAGTTTTAGAATCATTTTACGAAACTAGGGTGGCCCTTTTTGATTTTTAGATATTTAAGAAATACACAGACTCTGTCCAGATTTTACAACTGTTACAAAGTTTGGTGTTTCTCTTAAAATACGTATTCATTTTCATTGAAATAATTTTTTTTTAAAGTTAACATTCAGAGGAAGATTTTGATATAAAAATGAACGTGAGACCATTTTTCTAAATTTTCTAGAATTTTCTAAAGTTCTCTGTTTTAATAGGTTCTTTGCAGCAAGTATTTAGAAAAATAAAAGGAGTCATAAAAACACATCCATGGTCTTAGCCAAAATTCTCACATACTCTATATATGTCAATTAATACCCCTTTAAAACATATTTTGAGTTGGTGAAGGTTTGTTATGGAAATAAAATCAAAAACCTTGAGAAAAGCTTACTGGAAATTACAAGGAAGAAGAAGAAGAACATTTCATTTTCAAACCATACATCATCTAACAAATGTAGTAACTCTTAGTATCATATGAAATACATTTTTAGCATGTATTATGAAGGGGAAAAACATGATGATTCATTGAGAGAAGAGGTGTATGAGATTTACCTTAGTTGCTTAGAGTTTTCTTCCTACTTTCCTTCTTCTTCTTTTTCTTTCTCTTTCTCTCAAACTTACAAGCTCTCTCTCTCTCTCTCTCTCTCTCACTCTCTCTCTCTCTCTCTCTCACTCTCACTTCAGCATGTTGCTATGTGTGTGAAGTGTGAGGAATATGAGTTGCTAGAGCCTTGTATTTATAAGCCAAGGAAGAGAGAGAAAATGATTGAATGATTTGGTTAAATTTCAATACAATTGATCTAGTTTGGTTGGTTTGTAATTAGATCCAATTAGGATTAGTGTTAATTAATCTTGATTAAGAAAAAGTGATCCTATTTATTAGTTAATTGGAAGACAAGAGTACATTGCATTTATTGCTAGACACTTCCTTTTATTTATTCAAAGATATGCCAATATAAAATTTAAGATATTATAAATAAAAAATTAATTTTCCTTGTCCCTTCTACTATTCACAACCGGTTGGTTTTCTACACATGTGGGAAATAAATTTTTTTTTATATTATAATATAGTAGATATTATGTACAATCAATATAAAAATAGTTGTACCTTATTTGATTAAAATATTGGGGGTTTTGGGGTGAAAATGCAATAATAAAGAAAGAAAAGGGTTGAATTTGAAATTTTGAAATAAGACATATATTTAAGTCATGTATTTAATAAAATAATGATAGGAAAAGTATTTCGGGTCCCGTGATGCCGATTCGCAACAAAAGGCGAGATATCGGGCTAAAACAACGATTACCGAAAACTAAGGTTTTTCTTTTATAAATTTTCAGTCTAGGGTTTCTAAATTATTAATTTAGGGTTTTAGAATATTTCCTAAGTTCTCAAAGTCGATTAGGGTTTTCCAGTTAGCTCGTGCAGTTGTTCTTGATTTATAGGGTTTAATTTGCAAGAAATAAATAAACAAGGTTTCTTATTGAAATTCTTTAACTATAAGAGTTTGGAGAAATTATAAAAAGTTGGGGCCTCACATTCTTGCTCTGACCCGCTTTCATTATCCCAAGTTACTGTATAGACTTTCTTCTAGTTCTTTTTAGATGGACATTCAAGAGCAATATGTCCAAACCCTTGACATTCGTAACACTTAACCCCTTGTCCCTTCACAGTCTTCTTTTCAGTTTTTGGAGCAATTTTTGGTGGAAAAATTTTAGGTTTTTCATTACTCTTATCTTTTGAAATAGGGTCCTTGAAATTAGGCTTCTTTTTCTTTAATTTTTTTTAACTGTTTAGTACATAGCTGTCATCTTGGACTCTAGATCAAACTGAATCTCAGGGGCCTTTGCAGTCTTATGAGCACTAGTGAAAGTCATACTATCTTTTTGTTTTTTCTTAGATATCTGGTGGGCTGCATAAGTCTACTAGTTTCTAACCAACTGATCAAGCTTGAGGGTATCAACATCCTTAGCCTCCTCGATAGCTGTAAGTTTTGATTGGAACCTTTCGGGTAAAGACCTCAAAATTTTTCCAACAACCTTAGCTTCAACGATTTTTTCACCGAGTGTGAAACAGGAATTCACGATGTCATTAAGTTTAGCATAAAAATCATCAAACGTCTCATCATCACGCATAAAAGAGTTTCAAAAGCGGAGGTGTGACGTTGAAGTTTTGACCTTTTAATAAAAGTAGTACCATCGTGAATAGTTTCAAAAATATCCCAAGCCTCTTTTGCTACCTCACAAGTACAAAGACGACGAAACTCTTTTGATGTGATGAAGCAAAAGAGGGAGTTGAGAGCCATATTTTCCAACTCGAATTTTGATAGTTGCATGCGTTTCATTTATCAAGAGGTTTGGGAATATCAACACCATCAATGGTGATAATAGGTTCATTCCACCCATAGATCATATAGTGCCAAACTTTCTCATCGATAGATTTTAAAAATGCTCTCATACGAGCTTTCCAATAAGAATAGTTTGTACTATCAAGTAACGGAGGTCTATGGGTTAAGTTACCTTCACGAATTGAATGCATATCACCAATCACACAAAATCACACTCCTATAGTTTTGATAAAAACAAAGAGTGATCTGCTCTGATACCAAATTGAAAAACCTAAGTGATTCGTGATTAGATCAAGATTTAATTGTACCAATTCCCAAACAATAAAACTAACAATCTAAAGTATCAAGCACGTACGAAAGTGATTTAGATTGTTATTTCTGAAACAATAAATAGACACAAACGATTTTTATGTGGAAAAAATCACTATTGGAGCACCTCTAATTGTGAGTAAAAAATCACGGGCGAAACGCCACAAATCAATCCACTATGAAGGAAAGAAAGAATACAAAATACCCAAATAAATTACCCAAACTCTATCAATTTGTTTTCAACGCTTTGTATATTTCCACTGCAACCTTCGTCTCAGGATCGATTAGACTGATGTTGATTCCACAACATCCACGTCGACTCAACGATTGCGCACAGCTTCAAACACCTTCGAACACTCCACACTTGAATCTCCAGATTCCACCGAAGAAGAACGCTCTTGTAGATGATTACTCAAATAACCCTTTGATGTGAATTATCAAACCATGTGAGTTTAATACTCAAGAAAACATCAAAGGAAAACTAGTAAAATAGCTTCTAAAGAAAACCCTAGAGCTTCCAAAACAAATCTAGAAGACTTAACCCTAAAAAAAGACTTAAACATATATATATATATATAGAAAACAGGGGCCACGTACCCCACTCAAGCGTAGAACTTGCCGCTCGAGCAAAGTTACTAAAATGCATGTGAGTAAAATAAGTCTCTGCTTGAGCGCTGGAACTTCACGCTCAAGCGCAAAAGCACACCTTTCAGTATTTGTGCAGACAAGCCAAACTACTGAGAATGTGCAATCTCCGCTCAAGCGCAAATGTTCCCGCTTGAGCGAGAAGACCAAAACCACGGAAAAAATTACAACTCCATTAAATTGAATTTGTTTGCAGAATTGGCAACTAGGGACCTAATAACTACCGTCATCCGTATCATAAATGACAAGCGTCCAGTGTTCGTCATGACATATGGGGAAATGAATGTATCTGCATGTGCTTCCCTCCGTGACGCTTCTTGTCACATACCTCTCCATTGCACGGACGTCGTTGTTTTTCACCATGTCTTACCACACATATGCCACCCATGTCACAACAAATACAGACACACAGCAAATAGACATCCATCGTCCACCCCAAACTTACTAGGCAAATGCTACTGAAGAAATACGACTAGTCCGCTGTCTCATCATTTGCATACATCTTATACTGCTCAGTTTTAAGAACCTCCGAATAAGCATCGATCACCTAACATGTACCAAAACCAATTTCACCGTATTAAAAACATATGCAACACAGTAACCAACTGCCACCATATTTTAACTTGTACACACATGCAAAACCAAACCAAACAAAAACAAAACAAACAAAACAACAAAACTTACATTGCCACAGATAGAACTTTGCCTAACAAGGGCCTTCACATCGTTGAAATACATTGACACTCCATTTGTACTGTCCCCCTAAATGACAGCCCTACACAACAACACAGGTCAGACACATCAATCTGCCCATGTTTACATAAAGGAAAATGTATTAAAATACGTACCCGTCTCCGTGATACTCATACGTGTTGTGATTTTTGCTTTATCTTCAATCGTCATCATTTTCCAAACACCCAACCAATTGTTTATACCAAATCCGAACCACTTTTTCCCAGGTAACACAATTGCATCCACATCTATAATATCATCTTCAATAACAACACAATTATCTTTCCCTCCGACATTGCCTATAACCAAGCCCGTTATTGTCCCACGCCCAGCTACTAATGGGTACTCAAACTCAGATAACTTCCACTATTTCCTCACTTTATTCTTAATGTTACGCACATAAGACTTCTGCACACCAAACCCTGAAGTAGCCTGCAACACATCTGATTGTTTATGTAGCGAACAAATGTTGTCAGTATTACGCCAGTCCAATCATACAATCGAACTATAGTGAGGTTTTTGATGTAGCGAACAAATGCCCAGCTGATTGTTTTCCCCGTGTTGGAAAAAAATAGTTTGCCACACATGTACAAAGCTAACAACTTTGTCGTGTCTTCCTCATCCTGCGTTGTGTGATCCCTAGCTGCCTCTAAGAACAAAGTCTTCACCAATTTCGACGTTACTCGAGAAATATCACGCGCCCTTCGTTGCACAAAATCTGACACTGGCCGTTGACTGGATGACAGATCAATTCACCTCTTCTCGCATTGTAATCCAAATAGTAACCTTATGTCGCAGCTCTCAAGCTTCACACTTGACCCACCAATGTTGAACGCATTTTCCTGGGGATTGTATGCGTTTATAATTTTAAATATGAGCTCGTTATACTTTCTAAATTTGTTGTGATTCAGGTTATTCACGCGTATTGCCTCGATCATGATCCAGAATGGCGTCCTTTTCAATTGTCGTAAATGTCCCTCCCTCAACTTTGCTGAGTTAACAAGCTTAACAATGCCAGCTATGTTAGACCGGAAGTTTAGCCTCGTTTTATGTTTACGTTGCCCATCGGCAGCTGCCTTTCCCACACTACGGTCCACCCCATGTGTGACAACTTTAGCCTGTTTGAAGAGTATACGACCTTGCATTTTCACGCCAAGTTTGTTTGAATTCGAACCAATACCCTCCTCAGCTCGTTTTATTTCACATGAACGAGTCCATGGACTCGTTCCCTTACGAGAACCTGAAACAAGAACAACACAACCTTTTTAGTTTAAATGTAATTTCCAATAACAAAACAAACTTAAAATGGTACATGTCACACGTACACCATGTGACACCCAGCCACATCAATACATTCCATAAAAACATACACAACAGTACACATCGTATTCCTTCCCTAATTTTTCCAACAGCAAACACCCAAATTAAATAAGATGTGCACATGTGTATTCACAACACCACCCATACACCCCACAAATCACATACGAAACTCCGTTACCAAACAACAAGTTCTTGTTTGTGTGAGTACATGTTATGCATATTCACTATAGCGCCAACACGAAACATGTCATAGCGTCTCAGACGAATTTTAATTTTGTGTCACTTATACGCAAAGTACATCACACGTCCGTCACACATACAGGCTTCACATTTACAAAACAAACACTCGCCACTCTCCACCCAAAAAATAAAAATAAAAACAACCAACACCTACATTTACTACGTTGCGTACAATTTTTCCACAATCCCACTTGTATTGCACACACACACCAAGCTTACCTTCGTGTGCGTACATTGTTTGCAGAGTCATTATAAGACCAGCTCTCAATATGTCACACTAGCCCCCTCTAACATTCATCATGTACAAAAAATCATAAACCATTCGACATCATAACCATTACACACAACACACACACTTCATATCAAACAAACCCAAATCCCTACCTCCAGCCCCTTACCCTCACACACCATATGTCACATACACAACACAACACCAATTCACCGAAACCATTTACAACAATCATCATACATTACAAAATTCCAGACCAACTAGCAACAAATAAAGTAAAAAAAATGGGACCCCAAACATCACAACCAACTGAAAACACATACACTCCGCAAATTGGACCCCATACTACAAACTCTTCTGACAACACATACACATCCAAACCCTACACCAACAAATAAAGTCAGAAAATCGGACCCCAAACATCAAAAGCAATTGACAACACACACACTTCGAAAATGGGACCCCAAACTACAAAAACAACTGACAACACATAATCTCTGAAAATATGTCCTTACATATCCATCTAATAAACCAAAATCAGCAGCAGGGTCTTGCCACATACCTTTTTTCGCCATCAATTTAGTCCATAAGGATGAACACTGACACAATAATGCTTTCGATTCACCATCTTCCGCCCACCATCCTCTGAAGTGTGACGGCATAATCAACAAAACGATACACTGTTTCAACGTGACAATCTCGCACCTTCAGGATATTCCAATCATCCCCTCTAAATCATGCATAGAATCGCAATTCAAATTTTTTGAAAACGTAAAATTAGGGTTTCACACAAAACAGTAAACCTCCCCTAACAAAATGGGGATCTATGCTTCGGGTATTGTGATTTGATGGCGTCGGGTCGGATTGTGTGATACGCTAGACCTACACCACTAAGGCAAAAACCACAAAAAGCCTTTAGTGTGCTCCCCTACTATGTGGCACCCACCACGTGTCACGTGCCTAGACCCACACAACCATACAACACATACACAACACCCCCTGTGTACGTAAATTATGTGTGGCACATGCGAAATCACATCAATCCATTTACAACTCATGCGTCAACCGTCCTAACGATGACAAATACATCATTTTAAAAACAAAAGGACCAAACGGATCATTAGAAAATAAATGGGACTAATTGGAAAACAAATACAGCTTTTAGGATTTATTGGTAAATTTCTCTAAATTATAATTATTTTACTTTTTTTCTTACAAGAATAAAAAAGTCAAAAAAACTAATCCAAACGAACTTTTTATTTTCAAATTAAAAAAATCTCAATTCTAAAAAGTCAATTAAAAAAGTTTTTGCCAAACAATAATTATGTAAGTTTTTTTAATAAATTTTTTGAATTATTAATTTAAATTTTTATGAAATATATTAAATATTAGTCTTATTTTAAAGTTTTTGTTGATATTTTTTCTGAATAATATTAATTTTATAAAAATTGAATTTATATACTAAAATTTATATGTATTTTATTAAAATAAAATAGAAGAGGATTTGTTTTTTTGTTCTGTTTTTAATTATGAAATGAGGTGGGTGATGTGATGTGTGTGCTAGGCAGAGAGAGAGAGGAAGACTATGCTCTGAAGAGAGAGAGAGAGCGAGAGAGAGAGAGAGAGAGAGAGGAACTGTGATTTGGGTGACGTGTGTCTTGGTGAGTTGTGAGATGAGAGAAATTGAGAGTCAAGAGAGTCATGTTCTTTATAATATATTTTTTACTTGTCAATACCGTCCACTGATTGGTAGTTTACATCTTTTGGACCCACTAATTTTCTTAAGAGCAATGGTAGAAAATTTTAGACCCTCTTTGCTTTGTGTTTAATTTATGAAATAAAAAGTATAAAAATTTATTTAATTTATCTTTTTTTAAAATGATTTTGAAAATTCTTTTAAAAGAGAGTTTTAAAAAAAGTGATTAATTTGATGTGCATGAGAGAGAATAATTTGGGAAAGTAGGTAATCAAAAAAAATTTTGAAATTTTTTTTGAAAAAATTTGTTTGATTTGATTACTCCTGAAAATTTGTTTGTAGAGAATTTTTCCCAATTTTTTTTTTGAAAAACAAACCAAACAAGGCCTTAATATTTGGGATAAATTATAAATATATTTTTTTAAAATTTGTTTAAAGTATGAATTGTTTTTTATGATTTAAAAAATTATAAATACCTTATTGTCAGAATTTTTTATTCAACAAAATTAATTAAAAAAGTAAAATTTCCAACTATTTACCTGTATAATAATAAAATTATCTGAATTATTAATTGAAATAAAATTTTAACATTATTAAATACTGTTAATTAACTTGATGATTTATTAATAAAAATGACTTTTTTTATGAAATTAGAAATCTTAACGAGCATAATATAATTTCTAGAACTATAAAAGGTAATTTGTAATTTAAGTAAACCTCAGGGAGTGCGTTTGTAATTTATTCTAATACTAGCTTATCACATTTGTTATGCACGAGATAATTATAGATATTTATATTTGTTTTAGATTTTTTTAATATGCAATTTATTTTTTATTTTTTATAAAAAATAATTTAATAATATTATCACTAACCATAGTATATGATAAAAGTTGAAAATGGTGCAATAGTAACTATGTACGAGTTGTATCTATAATTATTTGTATGATGAAATTTTGACTAAAACTCTCAAAAGGCATGTGGAAAAGCTTGTAGATTGAAAAAAGCTAATAAATGCTGATAAGAAAATTTTGACCAAATTAATAAATATAGGCATGTGAAAAAGCATATGGATTAGAAAAAGTTAATAAATCAACAATATTAGGGATACTTACACATTTACTAACAATTTTACTAACACACTCACAATTTTTTATAAGATTAATCATCACTTGGTATGGACCCACATCAATTGGTGAGTGTGTTAGTAAGACTGTTAGTAAATGTATAAATATCCCTAGCATTTTTCTTAATAAATACTGATCAAGAGATTTTGATCAAATTAATAAATGTTTAAATTTTTTTTTAAATCAAAAATTTTAAAAATAAAAATTGAAATATTAAGGGTGTGTTTAGTTTGTGTTTGTAGAGTAGTTTTTGAGATAAAAAGTACGAAAATTTATTTGATTTGCCTTCTTACGAAAATTGTTTTCGAAAAGGGCAAATTACATATACCTCCCTTGAGGTTTGACTAAATTACAGATACCCCCTGAGGTTTCAGAAATTACATCCCGCCCCCTAAGGTTTGTATTTTCATAACAATTTGCCCCCTGAGGTTTAAATTTCATAACAAATTATCCCTAATTTGTTATGCAAATCTAGTATTCAGGGGAGAATTTATTATTTCTCAAACCTCATGAGGGTATTTGTAATTTAGCCAAACCTCGAAGGGGTATATGTAATTTGCCCTTCGGAAAATTATTTTGAGGAGAGAGTTTTAAAAAAAGTGATTGATTTGATGTGTATGAGAGAGAGAGAGTGATTTTGGAAAGTATGTAACCAAACAAAATTTTGAATTTTTTTTTAGAAAAATTTATTTAGTTTAATTACTCTTAAAAATTTATTTGTGAAATTTTTTTCTGAAAAACAAACCAAACAAATCCTAAAACTCCCTCAAAATTTGGGATTAAAAACTCTCTTTTTTTATAAGATGATAGATTTGAATTCTAAAATAAAAAAATCAACTTTGCTGCGTAATTCGAATTATCAATGGTTCGAATGGCACGATATCTCGAAACGATCGTTTTGAGATTTTTTTTTTTTATCTTAACGGTAAGATTTATTATCTTACCAGTAAAATAATTTTTTCGTACTAAGGCCTCGTTTGGCAAAAGGCTATTTTAGCCAAAAAGCCAAAAAGTTACTAAAAAAGCCAAAAAGCCAACAACTCATACCAAAAAGTCAAAGATTCCATTTTCTCTCTACTTTTTGCACATCTTTTCGTAAAAAGTCAAAAAGTCATCCCAAACATACTAGTTTTTTTTACATCACATTTTAGCCAAATAGCCAAAAAGTTACTAAATTAGCCTGTTCCCAAACGAGGCCTAAGTCTAAGCCATTCTCTTATCGATAAAAACTCCAAAACGACTTCACTTTGACATTCAAGACATTCAAACTCTCATGCATTCGAAGTCCCACGCATTTTCTTAAAAAAATATATAAACATGGGTAATGATACATCTCATTAAAAGTGGTGCTCTAAAACACCACTAATGAGTTGGCAAACACTTTAAATAAATAAATAAATAACAAGACATAAGCAGTGGGTCCCGTCCACTGCCACATCACTAGTGGTGCTTTTAGAGCACCACTTTTAGTGGTCTCAAGCATTATTATATAAACATACATAACACGTCACAGATCCATCCATTCAGAGCTCTTCTTAGAAATATATCTGGCTTTTTTAGTTTGTTTTTGGAAAAAAAATTTGAGAAAAATTATTCATAAACAAATTTTCAAGAGAAATCAAACCAAACAAATTTTTTTTAAAAAAATCTCAAAATTTTGTTTAGTTTGTTTCTTTCCAAAATCACTCTCTCTCATACACATCAAATCAATCACTTTTTTTAAAACTCTCTTCCCAAAACAATTTTTCAAAATTATTTTAAAAAAAGACAAACCAAACAAATTTTCGTACTTTTTATTTCAAAAATTACTCTACAAACACAAACCTAACCATCATTTTTCTTTTCCCAAAATGATGGTTTCAATATCTCGTTGCTGAGCTGACAGTGCAAACTGATCCGCGTCAGAAATAATCCGACATGCTGCCAAACTTCACTTATCCCAAAATATTCACTTTACATTATGACCGTCCATTGTGTTCTCCTTTATTTTATTTTATTTTTAATAAATGAGGTTTTATCATTCAACTTTGTAGAAATTGAGGGCTCGTTTGGTTTGATTTTCTGAAAAAATTTTGGGAAATTTTCTCTACAAATAAGTTTTTAAAAATAATCAAACTAAACAAATTTTCTCAAAAAAATTTCTCAAAACTTGTAAACCAAACAAGTTTTCCAAACAAATCTCTCTCTCACACATATCAAATCAATCACTTTTTCCAAAACTCTATCTCAAAATAATTTTCCAAAACATCTTTTAAAAAAAACTAAACCAAACATGTTTTCGTACTTTTTATCTCTAAAACACATCTCTCAAACACAAACCAAACATAACCTTTAATTCCCAGCCTGGCCTCCGTTCCCTCCTGCCTCCTCCCACCGCTGTTATCAGAGAGAAACCCACCACCCACAGAGCCCCTCTAGGGTTAGGGTTTCTCTCTCTCTCTCTCTCTCTGAATCTAGTTGATCTGTGTTGTTTGTGGATCCAAAATGTCAAACAAATCACCATCTAGTTATGGAACGTCCCCCACCACCGCCACCAGCAGCAGACGGCCGCCGCTTCCGCCGCCGCCACCACCGTCAACCTTCATCTCTCGCGCCACAGCCCAGACTCAATCCCTACTGGCCACGGGCCGCCCATGGACAGAGCTCTTCGACTTCTCCTCCTTCTGTCGTCTCTACAGTCTCACTCTCTGTCGTCTCTACAGTCTCACTTCTCCTCATCTTGCATTTTTTTTTTTTTTTTATTAACCTCTCTCTCTCCCTCTTTTTCTTGTGACCCACACTCACACACACCCACGGGATTTCTAATGCCAACATGTTTTTTAATCATCACACACATACACCAGCACATACACAACCCACACAACAGAATCCTTTCTTTTCTTTTCTTTATTCTCCACTCACAAAACATTATCATCACTTTTACGCCTCACCCACGTTGCTCCACTTTCTTTCTTTTATTTTATTTTATTTTTATTTATTTATTTATTTTCTTAAATAAAAACAAAAAAAAAAAAAAAAAAGAAGAAGGAAGAAGACGAACTGCAAACTCATTTTATTCATATCGGGCCTCACCCCGATCCCCATTTTACACACAAAAAAAAAAAACAAAAAAAAAAAAAACAAAAAAACAACCAACCCCA
>NW_021027936.1:169477-191182 GCF_004153795.1 Camellia sinensis | reverse complement strand
TGGTTGACCAAGAGGAGAAAGACGTGTTAAACCCTGCACAGATAAAATCATTGCAATTAACTGGGGTACTAAGGGAAGAATCCCCGTTTGGTCTAGATCGGATCCACGCTGTCTTCAGAGGAACGCGAGTGTTTAAATCGTTTATAAAAAAATTCCAAAGATGTTTTTGCGCTGGTCCTACAAAGACATGCCTGAGATCGATCCTGAGATTGTACAACACTAGATCCCCCTTAACCCCGAAGCCCAACTCGTCAAAACAGAAATTGCGTAGAGTTCGCCCAGATGGGCATTGAAATTAAGGAGAGGTACCAAACAGATTGATGTGGCGTGTTCTTAATGGTATCTGAGTACCCGACTTGGTTGGAATATGTTTCCGGTTTCAAAGAAGGATGACATAATCAGAGTCTGCGTCGACTTTCGGATTTTGAATAAGGCTAGCCCGAAGGATAACTTTCATTACCCCATATCAATGAACTGAGACCTTACAGCTGGCCATAGCTTTGCTTTTCATCGTGGAGGGGTTTTTCTGGATACACCACGCCATGGGGTACCTACTGTTTTATAGAGTTCATCCTTTGGATTGAAAACGCCGAGGCTACATGATCAACGGCTGCGACCACATCTGCACGACATTGATCCACAAGGAGGGTCGAGTGTATGTTGACAATATGATGTCAAGTCTAAAGAGCGGCGAGGCCACTATACCGCATTTGGAAAGAATTTTGAGCGGATCAGGGAGTACAGATTAAGGTTGAACCCACAGAAAATGCACTTTCGAGCATGACTAAAGGAAAAATTGTTGGGATTTCGGGATTACACAAAGGGGAAATTGAAGTAGAATCCCTCCGAAAAATCAAAGCCATTGTAGAAATGCACCACTGAGGGACTAAAAATGAGGTGCGCGGCTTTCTAAGGCAAGGTGCCATTCATAAAAGACGGTTCATCTCCAAAATAACCTTTGATTTGTGAACCACTGTTTGGTCTGTTGAAGGAAAAAGCAAAAGGTCCCAATGCGATGATCGAGTCATTTTCGCCTTTGAACAGGTGAAGTAGTACCTTAGAATCCACCTGTTATTGTCGCCACCAGAACCAGGGGAAACCACTGTCTGTATTTGTCAGTACAAATTCAAACCACGGGTGACGCCTAGCGACAAGAATCAGAAGCTAAGGTGGAGAAGGCCATTCTACTATTTAAGCAAGAAAGTGGGAGTACGAAACTCGCATACATCCCTTGAGAAAGGCTTCCTTAGCTTTAGTTTAGGCAACGAGGAATTTAAGACACTACCTGTTAGCGCATTCTGTAATTTTGGTTCAAGATTTAGACCCATCAAATATCTCTTTTGAGAAACCAGCACCTTACGGGTAAGCTAGTTCAGTTGGTTTCTTCTTCTCTCCGAATTTGACTCAGTATGTCACCGCGCATCGTCAAAGGAGTGCTGTAGCAGAATTCCAGCAGAACACCCGATAGAAGAAGACGATAATGTAATGGAATATTTATTCCCAAATTGAAAACATCTACAGATAGAAGAGAAAAACATGGACGATGTACTTTGACGAGCATCAAATCATATTGTTATGGATAGGTGTATTGTTCATTAGCACCTGATGAGTCACACATACCTCTAGCTTTCAAACTTCGGTTTAAAAGTATCTAACAATGAAGCCAGAATACGAGCATATATTGCTGGCTTGAAGTTGCCTAGAACTAGGGGCAATAAATTGGACGTCATTGGGGATTCGAATTTGGTATGTCTCTCAGGCAAGGGATTGGCAGGTTAAAGAAGAGAAAATGAAGGTTCATCATCAGGGCCCTAGATATGCTAATTCCGAGGTTTGAAAAATTAACGTTCACCCATTTTGCTAGAGAGAACAATCGGTTGCAATGCTTTAGAAACTCTTATCTTCCATGGTAGGACATCCCACTTGGAGTAAAGATGCGTCCGATTATATTGAACGAAAAGTATAACGCCATCTTATGAACATGCCGCAATAATGAGGTTCAAGATACGGACCCCTGGTATTACGACATGTGGAATTTCCTGGAAAGAGCGTATCCACCAGGGCAAAGCAAGGGTAAAAGAGAAATACGGTTCGGCCAGCCATCCAATTATCATCTGCAAAAACAAGTGTACAAACAAGGCCATCTAGAGAATGCATAGCTATGTGTTGAGAAAGAAGAATCAAGGGCACCCTTATGGAAGCTATTCACGGGGAAGAGTGCAAAGCTCACATGAACAGGTAATTGCTGTAGAAAATCCTTAGACAAGGCTTACTACTTAGTCAACCATGAAGAGGACTGTATTGGCTATTATGGCGATGCCACAAAATGTCAATCCATGCAAATCGCTTGAACATTCCGCCGTCAAAGCTCCATAATATGACTACGCCATGCCTTCTCAGTTTGGGGAATCGACGTTTATCGGGCGCAGTCACGCCAAAGGGTCAAAACCAGGCACGAGCTCATTTTAGTAACAATTCGACTACTTCACAAAGAGGATGAGGCCCAATCCTATTATGGTGCTAAAACCCGCATGTACCAAGTTCATCAAAAACAACATCATCTATTAGATATGGGGTGCCAACGAGATCATCTCAGATAACGTCTCACATTTCAAGAAAGAAGTGATAGACCTGCTCCAGAAATAAACTGGCGTTTCGTAAGTCATCAACATAAACCGCAGACCAATGGAGCCGTTGAGGCTGCCAAACAAAAAATCAAGCCGAATTCCTGGAGAAGTTAGTGGAAACCGACAGAGACTGGCCAGAGAAATTGTCATTGCACTCTGGGGCTTACCAGGACGTCAATCCGAACATCTACAGGGGCCAACCCCCTATTCTCAGTTATAGTATGAGTTTTCTGGCAATCAGATTAAAGTACCGTCACTGAGAATTTATGGCGAATGTCAGATAGCAGAGGCAGCATTGGCAATAGAGCAGATTTGAGAATTGATGTTGTCGATGAAGGAGGTTGAAGCATTATATCACATCCAAGGCCTACCAGAGTAGAAATGATAGGGCTTTCTAATAAGAAAGTTTCAAGTCCAGAAATCTCAAGGAGACATGGTAATCAAAAATAACGAGCCCCCCCATCCATGACCCCAGGGGGCAAGTTTAGACCCATTGGAGACCCTTATATCATCAAGTCAATCTGGTCTGGAGGAGCAATTGATTCTTATGGATTCGGATGACCTGGAGTTTCACAACGATCAACATGGACAAGTTAAAGAAATATTATCCCTGAGAGGTCGCTAGGCGAAAACCCGAAAGGGCGACCTAGCAAAGTATAGAGCATGAAAAATTAGATAAAGAAGAATTTGAGCTCAAAGGCTGAAAACCCGAAAGGCAACCTGGGGCAAAAAAATAGAGTGCCAAAAGAGAGAATAAATACTTAAGTGAACCCTCACCGAACCAAACGTAAGGCCTGATTCTCATCTTAGGATACGCTAGGCAACTTCTTCCGAAGTTCGGCCATAAACCATTTTCAAACTCAAACTGATCCGTTCATTTAAGTGTTAATCAAACCCATCATTCTCCATCGTTTGTCGGCTTGGTTGGTTGCTTCCATTCTAGCCAGAAAGGTCACGTCACAGGATGAAGTAGTAATGATCAATGCAATTTGAGTGCATATGATTTAGGGTTATACAGTTAGGATAATTTTGTGTGTATCTGGTGGTGACCATTTCCAAAAAGAAACTTTTCAATACTACTTTAATTTTATGATTTAACACAGTACATTCTCAAAACAAAGTTGTTTTTATAAAATAAAAAAAATAAAAATAAAACTGAAAAAGAAAAGACAAAGCATAAACTAGAGGCATAAATGAGTCAAGTGTCAATTCCTGTCTTTTTTCTTGTACCCGTGGAAGTCTCTACAACGAAGTTGGGCCTAACTTTCCTCGTCCTCGAGCCAAATCAGTACTCGCTAGGAAGGATGCTAACTGAAATTTCAGGGTCGGAGTCAGAAATTCTCTTGTGCACCAAGTGTGAGGTATTGAGGCAAGTACGAACTACGAATAGGAAATTGAAGCTGGGTACTTTATCCCTTTATCTGGACAAGTCTGACATGGCCCACTGGCGTCGAACCTGAGTGGAAAATAGAACACACAGTGTGTAAGGACAATCAAACTATATACCTGATTGCCAAACATGCTATACTATCTGGAGCCAAGTTAAGCCCAGGGGCACGCCGAAACAATGTCAGCTGCCCAGACCTGCTGCGATCCAGTCACAACCAAACATTCCCTCTAAAGAGAATTCCACTACTGTTGAAGCAAGAGCATAAGGCTCTGGCTGAGTACTCAGGGTACGGGTCTATTACTTTCAACTTATCCATTAGCTAACCTGGGAGAGAAGGAAATAAGAGAGAACAAAACAATAGAGAGATTTACGTTGAAGGAAAAGTAAGAGAAGGATTTCGGAGAGAAAAATAGAGATCGTGTGCTTAAAGTATGGAGGAACATTAAATAAGAAGGGCGGAATAATTACCTGGAGAATAATGCACCCCCGCAAAATGAGTAGTCTCTCGTTGGATGAAATAGCATCTAAACCTGTCAAATTCTCGGCCAACATAGCTCAACAAACCTTACCCTCTTTCAAGACATTGGCTACTGCGATCAGTTTAATACTAGTTCCACCGTGACTAGGTGCAAGAAGAAGTGTGCAAGTAAGCATAAGCAGAGGGATGTGACGATAACTCGCCAAATGAGGTCTTATCACTGGTGGGGAAAACCGACTAAATCAAATCCAGAATGCCTGATTCCCCATTTGTGACCAAGGATCGAAGCCTCTGCAAAGAGCCCACACATCCATCCTAAGGCTTGAGCATGACCAAAACGGGGTTGAAGCATATTTCCTTATCACGTTGAGATTCCATCAAAGCTTTTTGAAATTCTTCAAGTGTCGGACCAATCTCTTATGAACCCAAAGCGGTAATTGGATCCAGCATTCCGAGCAGTGGCTGGAGAAATGGAAAACAAAAGTGATGTACAACCAATGGAAAAAGGAGGCATTTAGGCCAAAACCACAAAAGTTCACCCTTTTCTAGCCGCAAATGTTATCTAGTCTTGGAGCCTTATGAGGGGAAACATCTCCATTTTGAGACAAAAGTGAAAAAAATTGCTCTTTCTGCCAGAAACAACAGTGGGAGCACCGGTTAAGAATGTCGGTGGATAGTGGGGACAGGGGCACCTACCAACCTCTCATCATGGTCCGGGCCGTACGTCCAGTGGATCCCGGCCGTACCCATATGGTCCGATCGTACCTCAGTTGGTGAAGCCACACAGTGCGATTAGCAGGGAAAGGTTTGCTTCCTTTGTCCCTCTTATGTTGTGGAATGTATTTTGCAGGTCTTGTTTTGCTCATACCAAGTCTGTTGTAATCGATTTTGCTATAGTTTTAGTCAGTGTGTGCTGCTAGCCCAAGTCGAGTATATTGGTACTTGTCAATATTGAACTTGTCGTTCCATCCACCCGTCCATCCCCGAGCTGGCGAGGCCGTCACAGATACAAAAGATGTATGTTCTATACTCGACATACAACAATAATTCGCAAGAAGGATCATCCACCACCAGGAAAAAAAAAAAAAAAAAGGAGCCTATACATCCAAAATTAGCGCCAGCGACTGCCGCGGTTATCAACATCGAGTAATGTATCGCACAAAATAAAACATGGCACAAAAGAAAGGTTTTTTCAAAAAATAAAGGTGATTTCTACCTGGAGCTAGTGTTTAAAACTACAGAAAAGGGGTATCATCGTCATCAATAGTTTGTCCTAGCTCTCCTCCTCATCGGCTGCAAAAGGGGCACGTCATGCGCTGTCCAATCGCTGGCACTCCCAGATGATGTCAAACTCCTCTCCCTCCTCCTCTTGGGGTCGGAGACCCTCAAAGGGACTCCCAAAGGGTGAGCGCAGCCTCCCTCGGCCTTTCCCTCGATCAGCCCTCCTCTGCTGCTCACTGGGCCCTACCTTTTGTCTCTTTAGCTGAGAGGTCTTGCTGGTTGCCACTGGTTCGCTAGTCCAAGCTTGAAAGGAAGAAAAGAAGAAGATTGCAGATAGTATAAAATGACAAGCAGAGTCAAAAATTGAAATGACTAAACGTAAGGGCAAAAAGCTTACCTCAAGCCCATGGCGGAGCAACTAGATGTATGGTCTGACACTCACGTCGCATCACATGAGGGCAAGTAGCGAGTCGACTGTTCCGTCGAGCAAGGTTTCTTTCAGGGTACCTTCAAACATTGAAAGAGACAAAGTTGAAAAATATACGCTCCATAAACAGAGCAATTTCTCACCCAATCTTTGAAAACATGCTTAACTCTGAATGGAAAATCAACTCTAAGGTCATGTTCTAGTACCTGGCTCGATTAGCCGGAAGCAAATAACCACGTATCTGGCACGCCCCACCTCCCTCCATTTTGTATATCTCATACCACGCCCGATCAGGAGAATACTGTCCCGAGCCACCCCATTTTGAGCCACCATGTATTTTTGTATTCCTGCCCGTTGGGGAATCCATAGGGAACCTAGGAATTTAAGAGCAATAGTAGTGCGGCGGCCTCCTAACCAAGGGGGACAATCCCACTCCTTGGTAACCATTTCCTTCCCAATCTTTCGGACAGATGTTTGGTGCCAAATTAAATACCAACATATGCTCGGTCGGGTGAGGGACTATAGAGAATCTCTCGGTCACCAAACTAGGGCTAACTCAGCCGCGACCTCCGGAACAACCACAGGCCACAATCGGTAGTGAGGCGGTGCCTTCACCCGGAATATACCAAAAGGCAGTGAAGTCACCGCCATATGATGTCTTATCACCATCCTCTCCCTCCATCAAGAGGGATCGATGTAGGTCCATCCGTATAGTACTCTATCAACTGACATCATGGCTCGGTTGGGAGGAAGGATGAGAATAACCGACACGTCCGATTGGCAACGCCTCGGGTCACCAGTTTGAATGAACCTCTCCCCCAGATAATAAGGACTCCGACCAAAAGGAGCCGCCTTTACGAGCACATATCCAGCATAGTAGAAGGCAACCAACGCAAGTTGCATAAGTCGCATCTAGACCACTAACGGAAAAATACCCGCCCAAGGATGCAATCAACCTATGAATTCGATACAGTGTCAGAATGTCAGTGCAATGTATAGTTATCAGGTGCAAGCGACAGTGCAGTGTCAAATATCACTCAGTTGTTAGAAACCAGAATGCAGTTCAGAAAATCAGTGTGTAATAGAGGCAAAACAATACAGTGGCGATGTCAACTTTGAGTGATAGGTACAATATGGGAACAGTGATGTTGTATTGTGAAGAATAATATTGTGTAACTGGTCCGCCAGTGATACATACCAAGATGACTCGCGCGGCGGAATAGAGTATTGGGAAGGTCCGATCTACTACGGCAGGACGGCGCGTCCTAACATCCGATAGCAGTTTGTAGTCCCAAGAGGCGGTCGGGTTACTGACAACTCAATCGGCCTCATTGGATTGGAGGGCCTAGAGTGGTGAAAATACTGTGTAATCCAGGCCGTAACAGTTGTTTGCCGCGGAAATGAGCGTCTGTGAATCAAGCAGATGAATGTGAGGTAATGAAATATCTGCATAGTGCGAGTAAACTGCAAGGTCAAGGAGATGCAAAGCTAGCCAGAATGCCAAAGTATTAAATTAGAAACCAGCTATAAAGGGGTAGTGAGACGCGTACCTCTCAGAACTCTATCCAGCTTGCGCCATCTAAGAATATCCGGCCTTCCGTACACCCCCGCTCTCCCCTAGCCCTCCCCTCCCGCCCCACGCACTCCCCCTCCACTGAGACACAGAGGTCATGTAGTAGTATAACGTGGCCAAAAGCTAGCGCCACCCCATGGTGCAAACTCTGCCACCCGCGTAGGGACACACCAATGCTTCTAAGAAGATACCGATCCCCCATGGTATTCACCTGTTCGCAAGGCTAGAGGGCGGGTAGTACCGGAAGATAACAGAAGGAAGCCATAAGCATTACTGGGCAATCTCATCTGCAGTAGTTGGCTGACCGGCCGGGATGAAGTGATCGTTAGAACCAAGCTATAGCCACACCACTTGACTCTCTGCCGTCACTGCTGATGTACTTCGAGGGGCCGGACCAAGAAAGCATAGCATGTGCAGCTTTTCCATTGCCCTATATCGAAAGGATCGAAAGTGGGGGATTAGGCCACCAATCCGACTCGAGATAGGCGATTCAGCATTAAGGGAAAAGTCATACGACAGGTCAATGTCATCTCCCAGTCGAAGAAGAAGTGGAATGAGTCTATTAGTGTTTCACCACCTCCCACTAAAGCTCTATATAACACTGACTCAGCCCGGCAACTGGATGAGCCCGGAGCAGAAAGGGCCCAAAGCCGGCACTATAACTCGACCTTCTTCGTTGCGCCCCCCCTTTCGGAGAGGCGCGAAATTGGTCCTACTACAGTTGGACCCTCTCCTGTCGACGGTTCTATAATCCTAGTCTCACAAAGTACAATGGTTGAGGGACTGATAGGATACACCAAAAGAGGGTCTCACCATACTCCTCGGGCGCCAAATCCCATTTTTGGAAAATTCCAGATTATATCAATAATAGCCAAAGAAACATATCGAAGGACATACTTTGACGCGACAAATATAACAAAGTCGTACACCATAAATAATTTTGGATTTATGAGGAAATTAGAAACCCTACTGACTCAGCCAGACATAAGGGCAGAAGATTACAGTCGATGCCCCCATGAGATTTAGATATACCAGCTTCCGGCAGGGGAGAAGTGGGATACGAGAAGGTAACAACCACGCGAGAAAATGTGTGATTAGAGTGCCAAAAGTGAGCCAAGCACTTCTAATTTCTTACTTGAGTCCAAATTTTTCTCGTAATTGGAACTGGATCGAACTAAGGCATGTCCCACTCCAATGAAAAAATTTACGGTATAATCATAGGGATGGCAATAGAGATCAATCTACGCCTAGAGTTTGGTATCCATGGAGACCCAAACTCCTCAATACATGGGCATCTTTCCATGGGTTAGGGTAATGGGTTGATATTCTTTTTAAATATCCACAAGGGGATGGGTTTGGGGCTCGCGGTAGGCCGCACTTATATTTGTGCTACCCATATGTTTTTTTTTTTTTTTTTTTATCTTTTAAGGATTCACAAACTCACACAAAGTGATACAATTCACAATTCTTTTTCGTTATTCTTTTTTTATTTTATTCGAGGTTCACCAATCCAAGTGGTTTTTTGTTTTTTTTTCTTTTTCTTTAAGATCCACATATGGCCAAAGGGCCCCATTTAAAATCTGTAACTCAAGTCTTTTTTTATTTTATTTTTAAGGTTTCACAACCATTTTTTTTATTTTAATTTTAAGATTCATCAACAAAAGCTAATATACATTTAATTTTTTTCCTTTTTTTAATTTATTTTTTAAGGGTTCACAACCCGATGTTTTTTTTTTTTTTTTAAGATTCACAACCAAAAGCTAAATATATATAATCCTCTCTTTCCCCCTCTCGTTTGGTGGAATAGAGTTAAATATATATTTTTGCTGTCGAGAAACTTTTGTCTTGTGAACCCTTCAAAATAATAAAAAAAAGTATGGGGTGTGAACCGCGCCACTTAATAATTGTAAAAAAAAGGCGAAAATAACTTGAATAAATGTTGCTAGAATTTTAGCATCTTGTTAGTGCTCTTAAAATATAAGAAAAAACCCATGGTTGTGAACCTTAAACATAAAATAAAAAAAGATTGGAAGTTATATTTAAGCTTTGTGACAAATGGTGATCTTCTAAAAAAAAAAAAAAAAAAAAAAAAAGAAATACGTGTTGAGACTGGAAAAATAGATAAAAAAATAGAGAAAAAGATTGAATGTATATTTTAGTTTTAGTTGGAATCCTTTAGAAAAAAAAAAAAAAAAAAAAAAAAAAAAAAAAAAAACATTGGGGAGAATTAAGTGGTGATAACCCATCCCCAATCGATCCCCCTGTGGAAATTAAAGAATAATCATCCTCGTGAACCGCCCCCGCGCCCCCCACCTCACGAGCCTCACCAAACCGTGGGAACAGAATGAGCTTGGCGTTTGCGGGTTGGGTCTCCATGGATACCCACAGGGTAGATTATCCATTGCCATCCCTATGAATTATACGTAAATTTTTCATTGAGTGGGACATTTGCTTATGATCAGTTTCAATTTAGGAAAAAATTGGATCAAAAGAAATAGAAGTGCTGGCACTTTGACATTCAATCACATTTTCGGGGTGTTACAATCTTCTCGTACCCAAGTTCCCGAGCTGAGGCAACTTTGGTGATGACGGACACGTGGCCTTTGGCATGAGTCAGGGTTTCCTAAATTTTCCCAAAACAAAATATTTAGGTGACGACTTTGTAATCTGGCAAAGTAGTCTAGTTTTGGCATTATTTGATATAAAAATCTGATTTTCCAAAATGATTTGCCGGATTGTACTCTTTGGTGTTTATCAGTCTCACATTGTACTTTGTGAGATTAGATTTAGAACCGTGACAGGAGTCCGAACTGTAGTAGGACCAATTCGCGCCTCTCCGAAAGGGGGGGCGCACGAAGAAAGTCGAGTCTATAGTCGGCTTTGGGCCCTTCTGCTCCGGGCTCATCCAGTTGCGGGCTGAGTCAGTGTTATATAGAGCTTTAGTGGAGAGGTGGTGGAACACTATAGACTCATTCCACTTCTCTTCGACTGGGGAGATGACATTGACGTCGTATGACTTTTCTATGCTGATCGGCCTACGAGTCGGAATTGGTGGCCCTATCCCATTTGACCTCGATATGGGGCAATGGAAAGCTGCACAGCTCTAGCTTCTTGGACCGATCCCAGACATCAGCAGTGAGGGAATGGTGTGCTATAGTTGGTTCTACGATCACTTCATCGACCGTCAGCCAACTACTGCAGATGAGATTGCCCAGTATGCTTATGGCTTCCTTCTGTATCTTCTCGGTACTACCCTGTTTGCGAACAGGTAGAATACCATGGGGATGTATCTTCTTGGAGCATTTGTGTGTCTACCGCGGGTGGCAGAGTTTGACTGGGGTGGCGCTAGCTTGGCCACCTTATACTACTACATGAGCTCTGTGTCCCGTCGGAAGGCGGATTTACTCGGTGGGTGCTGGAGAGTTTGGGAGGTACGCGTCTCACCCCTTTACTTTTCTATTTAACTTTGCATTCTGTGCTTTGCATCTCCTGTTCAGTTTTACTCTGCATTTCATAGCTCATCTGCTTGATTCATGCTCATCTGTTTACAGCTCTGGGTTTACACGTATTTCACCACTCTAGCTCCAATCCCAATGAGGCCGATTGAGTTGTCAGTACCCCGCTCTTGGTACTATAACTCACGATTTAGACGCCGCCGCCTAGTAGATCGGACCTTCCTATACTTCCGCCGCTTCTTTGATATGATCACTGCGGACCAGGTAACACAATATTATTCTTCACATTACACATCACTGTTCCCATATTGTACTATCATCCTCACACTGTTGACATCGGCCACTGTATTGTTTTGCTCATTACACACTGATTTTCTGAGACTGCACTGGTTTCTAACACTGAGTGATATTTGACACTGCACTGTCGCTGCACTGATAACTAACATTGCACTGACATCTGACACTGTACGAATTCACAGGTTGATTGGCATCCCTGGGCGGGTATTTTCGTAGCGTCTAGAGCGACTTATGTTGCTGCTTTGTATGCCTCTACTATGCAGATTGTGTTCGAGGGCCCTTTTGGTCGGGCCTATTATCTGGGGGAGAGGTTCATCCACCAGACCCGAGGCGTTGCCCATTCGGACGTTCCGCATCTTCCTCCTCTAGGCATGAGGTCAGTTGATGAGATACAGGATCGACCTACGATTGATCTCTTGATGGAGGGAGAGGACGGTGATAGATATCATATGGCCAGCGACTTCACTGCCTTCTTGCACATTCGGGTGATGGCACCCCTCACCCCGATTGTGGCCTGTGTTGTTCCGGAGGTCGCGGCTGTTGCCGTTGGTGCCGGTGATGCCCCTGTTAGAGGCGCCCCTACTATTGCTCTTATTCCTAGGTTCCCTATGATTCCCACGGAGATCACATACATGTGCCCAAATGGGGTGCTCGAGCAGATTCTGATCGATGAGATAGAGGAGAGGGGCTGCCAGATAGTTTTTGCTTCCGGCATCGAGCAGGTACACATTTCCTTATTGTTTCCACTCAGTGCATGTTATCTTGTTTTATTGCTTCTGTTTATGGCTATATTTTTCAAACTTTGCTCTTTCTTTTGAAGGTACCCTGAAGATAACCTTGCTCGAACAGTCGATCGGCTACTCCTCATGGTGCGACGGAGTCAAACCACTCTAGTTGCTCATGGGCTTGAGGTAAGCTTTGCCCTTAGTTTACAGTCATTTCATTTTGACTCTGCTTGTCATTTTATAACTATCTGCAATCTTCTTTCTTTTCTTCCTTTCAGCTTGGACTAGCACCAGTGGCACCAGCAAGACCTCCTCCAGCTAAGAGACAAAGGTAGGGCCCAGTGAGCAGCAGAGGAGGTGCTGATCGAGGGAGAGGCCGAGGGAGGCTGCGCTCACCTTCTGAGGAGTCCTTTGAGGGCTCTCCGACCCCAGAGGAGGAGGGAGAGGAGTTTGACATACAGTCTGGGAGTGCCAGCGATGACAGCGATGTGCCTCCTTTGCAGCCGATGAGGAGGAGAGCTAGGACAAACTATTGATGACGATGATGACCCCCCCTTTTTCTTGTAGTTTTAAACACTAGCTTCAGGTAGACCCTTTATTTTTTGAAAAACCTTTCTTTTGTGCCATGTTTTATTTTGTAAAACAATGATCGGTGTTGGACCCGCTAATTTTTAAAAATAGGCTTCCTTTTTTTTTTTTTTCCTGGTGGTGGATGATCTCTTCTTGCGAATTTCTTGTATTGTGTTTGCATATGACGAATGGATAGCAATTTGCATGATGATCTTCCTAATACTTGTGCTTGATTCATGAATCGGATAACAACTTTCAATTGGACAAAATGTACAATACAACTCGATAACAAAAAAACATAACGAAAATAACTCAAAATCATTACAACAGACTTGGTATGAGCAAAACAAGACTCAAAATACATCCACAACATAAGAGGACAAAGAGCAACCTTTCCTGCTAATGCACTGTGTGGCTCACCAACTGAGGTACGATCGGACCATAGTGGGTACGGCCGGACTCCACTGACGTACGGCCGGACCATGATGAGAGGTTTGGTAGGTGCCCAGCTGTCACCCACTACTCCATCCGAAATTCTATAAACGGTGCTCCCACACTGTTGTTTCTGGCAGAAGAGCAATTTTTTTCACATTTTGCTCTCAAAATGGAGATGTTGCCCCTCCATAGGCTCCAAGACTAGATAAACACTTTGGCGGCTCAGAAAAGGTGAACTTTTGTGGTTTTGGCCTAAATGCTCTTTTTCCATTGAGTTGTACATCACTTTGTTTTCCATTTCTCCATGCCACTGCTCGGTGCTGGAATCCAATTACCGCTTTGGTTCATAAGAGATGTGTCCGACACTTGAAGAATTTCAAGCTTTGATGGAATCTCAACGTGATAAGGAAATCATGCTTCAACCCCGTTTTGGTCATGCTCAAGCCTTAGGATGGATGTGTGGGCTTACTTTGCACGAGGCTCGATCCTTGGCTCACAATGGGGAATCAGGCATTCTGGATTTGATTAGTCGGTTTTCCCCCACCAGTGATAAAGAAAACCTCATTTGGCGGAGTTATCGTCAGCATGCCCTCTGCTTATGCTTACTTGCACACTTCCTTCTTGCACCTAGTCACGGTGGAACTAGTATTAAACTGATCGAAGTAGCCCAATGTCTGAAAGAGGGTAAGAGTTGTATGAGCTTAGTGTTGGCCGAGAATTTGACAGGTTTAGATGCTTTTCATCAACGAGAGACTACTCATTTTGCGGGGGGTGCATTACTTCTCCAGGTATTATTCCCTGCCCTTCTTATTTATGTTCCTCACATCACTTAGCACACGATCTCTATTTTTCTCTCGAAATCCTTCTCTTACTTTTCCTTCAACGTACATCTCTCTATTGTTTTGTTCTCTCTTATTTTCCTTCTCTCCCCAGGTATAGCTAATGGATAAGTTGAAAGTAATAGACCCGTACCCTGAGTACTCAGCCAGAGCTTATGCTCTTCGCTCACAGCTAGTGGAATTCTCCTTAGAGGGAATGTGGTGTGACTGGATGCGCAGCAGGTCTGCAGCTGACATTGTTTGGCGTGCCCCCTGGCTTAACTTGGCTAAGATGAGTTATAGCATGTTCTGGCAATCAGGTATATAGTTGATTGTCCTTACACACTGTGTGTTCTATTTTCCACTCAGGTTCAGACGCCAGTTGGGCATGATCAGACTTGTCCAGATAAAGGGATAAAGTACCCAGCTTCATTTCCTATTCGTAGTTCGTACTTGCCTCAATACCTCACTACTTGGTGCACAAGAGAATTTCTGACTCCGACCCTGAATTTCAGTTGCATCCTTCCTAGCGAGTACTTGATTTGGCTCGAGGACGAGGAACAAGTTAGGCCAACTTCGGTTGTAGAGACTTCCACGGGTACAAGAAAAAGACAGAGAATTGACACTTGACTCATTTATGCCTCTAGTTTATTGCTTTGTCTTTTCTTTTCAAGTTTTTATTTTTATTTTTTTTATTTTATAAAAACAACTTTGTTTTGGAGAATGTACCTGTGTTAAAATCAATAAAATTAAAGTGAGTATTGAAAAGTTTCCTTTTTTGGAAATGGTCACCACCAGATACACACAAAATTAATCCTAAACTGTATAACCCTAAATCATAAATGCCTCAAATTGCATTGATCATTACTACTTCATCCTGTGACTGACCTTTCTGCTAGAATGGAAGCAACACAACCAAGCCGACAAACGATGGAGAATGATGGGTTGATTACACTAAATGAACAGGACAGTTGAGTTGAAAATGGTTATGGCCGAACTTCAGGAAGAAGTTGCCTACGTATCCTAAAGATGAGAATCAGGCCTTACGTTGTTCGGTGAGGGTTCACTTGAGTATTTATTCTCTCATTTTGCACTCTATTTTTTGCCAAGGTTGCCCTTTCGGGTTTTCAGCCTTGTGAGCTCAATTCTTCTTTATCTAATTTTTCATGCTCTAACTTTTGCCTAGGTCGCCCTTTCGGGTTTTCGGCCTAGCGAGCCTCTCAGGGATAATATTTCTTTAACTTGTCCATGTTGATCGGTTGTGAAAACTCCAGGTCATCCGAATCCATAAGAATAATTGCTCCTCCAGACCAGATTGACTTGATGATATAAGGGTCAGTCCAATTGGGTCTAAACTTGCCCCTGGGGTCATGGATGGGGGGCTCGGTTATCTTTGATTACCATGTCTCCTTGAGATTTCTGGACTTGACTTTCTTATTAAAAGCCCTATCAATTCTACTCTGGTAGCCTTGGATGTGATATAATGCCTTCAACCTCCTTTCATCGAACAACATCAATTCTTCAAATCTGCTCTATTGCCAATCTGCCTCTGCTATCTGACATTCGGCCATAATTCTCAGTGACGGTACTTTAATCTTGATTGCCAGAACAACTTCCATACTATAAACTAGAGAATAGGGGGTTGCCCCTGTAGATGTTCGGATTGACGTCCTGTAGCCCCAGAGTGCAAATGACAATTTCTCTGGCCAGTCTCTGTAGGTTTCCACTAACTTCTGCAGGATTCGCTTGATATTTTTGTTTGCAGCCTCAACGGCTCCATTGGTCTGCGGTCTATATGTTGATGACTTACGAAAAGCCACGTTATATTTCTGGAGCAGGTCTATCACCTCTTTCTTGAAATGTGAGACGTTATCTGAGATGATCTCGTTGGGCACCCCATATCTATAGATGATGTTGTTTTTGATGAACTTGGTTACATGCGACGGTTTTAGCACATAATAGGATTGGGCCTCCACCATCTTTGTGAAGTAGTCGATTGTTACTAAAATGAGCTCGTGCCTGTTTGACCCCTTTGGCGTGACTGCGCCGATAACGTCGATTCCCCAAACTGAGAAAGGCCATGGCGAAGTCATATTATAGAGCTTTGACGGCGGAATGTTCATGCGATTTGCATGGATCTGACATTTGTGGCATCGCCATACAAAGCCAATACAGTCCTCTTCCATGGTTGACTAGTAGTAGCCTTGTCTAAGGATTTTCTACGCTAGCATTACACTGTTCATGTGAGCTTTGCACTCTTCCCCGTGAATAGCTTCCATAAGGTGCCTTGATTCTTCTTCCTCAACACATAGCTTATGCATTTCTAGATGGCCTTGTTTGTACAACTTGTTTTTGCAGATGATAAATTGGATGGCTGGCCACCGTATTCCTCTTTTACCCTTGGCATTTGCCCCTGGTGGATACGCCTCTTTTCCAGGAAATTCCAAATGTCGTAATACCAGGGGTCCGTATCTTGAACCTCACTTATTGCGGCAATGGTCTCATAAGATGGCGTATACTTTTGTTCAATAATAATCGGACGCATCTTTACTCCAAGTGGGATGTCTACCATGGAAGATAGAGTTTCTAAAGCATTAGCAAACCGATTGTTCTCTCTTAGCAAATGGGTGAACGTTAATTTTTCAAACCTCGGAATTAGCATATCTAGGGCCTGATGATGAACCTTCATTTTCTCTTCTTTAACCTGCCAATCTCCGTTGGCCTGAGAGACAACCAAATTCGAATCCCCAATGACGTCCAACCTTATTGCCCCTAGTTCTAGGGCAACTTCCAAGCCAGCAATATATGCCTCGTATTCTGCTTCATTGTTAGATACTTTAAACCGAAGTTTGAAAGCTAGAGGTATGTGTGACTCATCAGGTGCTATGAACAATACACCTATCCCATAACCATATTGATTTGATGCTCCGTCAAAGTACATCGTCCATGTTTTCTCTTCTATCTGTAGGATGTTTTCATTTGGGAATAAATATTCCATTACATCATCGTCTCCTTCTATCGGGTGTTCTGCCTGGAATTCTGCTACAGCACTCCCTTTGACGGATGCGCGCGTGACATACTTGAGGTCAAATTCGGAGAGAAGAAGAAACCAATGAACTAGCTTACCCGTAAGTGCTGGTTTCTCAAAGAGATATTTGATGGGATCTAATCTTGAAACCAAAATTACAGAATGCGCTAACAGGTAGTGTCTTAAATTCCTCGTTGCCTAAACTAAAGCTAAGGAAGCTTTCTCAAGGGGAGTGTAGCGAGTTTCGTACTCCCACATCTTCTTGCTTAAATAGTAGATGGCCTTCTCCACCTTAGCTTCTGATTCTTGCGCTAGCGTGCACCCCGTGGTTGAATTTGTCACTGACAAATACAAGATCAGTGGTTTCCCTGGTTCTGGTGGCGACAATACAGGTGGATTCTGAAGGTACTACTTCACCTGTTCAAAGGCGAAATGACATCGATCATCGCATTGGAACTTCTTTCCTTTCTTCAACAGACCAAACAGTGGTTCACAAATCAAGGTTAATTTTGAGATGAACCGTCTTATGAATTGCACCTTGCCTAGAAAGCCGCGCACCTCATTTTTAGTCCTCAGTGGTGGCATTTCTACAATGGCTTTGATTTTGGAGGGATCTACTTCAATTCCCCTTTGTGTAATCAGAAATCCCAACAATTTTCCTTTAGTCATGCCGAAAGTGCATTTCTGTGGGTTCAACCTTAATCTGTACTCCCTGATCCGCTCAAAATTCTTTTCCAATGCGGTATAGTGGCCTCGCCGCTCTTTAGACTTGACAATCATATTGTCAACATACACCTCGACCTCCTTGTGGATCATGTCGTGCAAGATAGTGGTCGCAGCCGTCTGATATGTAGCCCTCGCGTTTTTCAATCCAAAAGGCATAACTCTATAACAGTAGGTACCCCATGGCGTGGTGTATCCAGAAAACCCATCCACGAATGAAAGCAAAGCATGGCCAGCTGTAAGGTCTACTAGTTCATTGATATGGGGTAATAGAAAGTTATCCTTCGGGCTAGCCTTATTCAAATCCCGAAAGTCGACGCAGACTCTGATTATGTCATCCTTCTTTGGAACCGGAACAATATTAGCCAACCAAGTCGGGTACTCAGATACCATTAAGAAACCCACATCAATCTGTTTGGTAACCTCTTCTTTAATCTTCAATGCCCAATCTGGGCGAACTCTACGCAATTTCTGTTTGACGAGTTGGGCTTCGGGGTTAAGGGGGATCTAGTGTTGTACAATCTCAGGATCGATCTCAGGCATGTCTTTGTAGGACCACGCAAAAACATCTTTGAATTTTTTTAATAAAACGATTAAACACTCGCGTTCCTCTGAAGACAGCGTGGATCCGATCTAGACCAAACGGGGATCTTCCTTAGTACCCACGTTAATTGCAATGATTTTATCTGTGCAGGGTTTAACACGTCTTTCCTCCTCTTGGTCAACCAAAATTTTCAATGCCCGAGGAATTTCTTCCCCTTCGTTTAAGTCAAAATTTTGAAAATCAAGATTCGTACAACAAACTAAAGGCACAGAGAAGTAAGCAAAGTCTACGACATTCCCATTAGTACAGTCTGGGTCCTCGATTACAATTGACTCAAAAGAAAAACTAAAAGACGACTTTGATAGGACTTTGGTACCCGGGTTACCACCCCCGGAAGTACTAGACTTAGAAGAACTAGAATCTGACTTAGACTCAGTGGAATCAGATTCAGACTCGTCATCTGATTTAGAACTGCTGATGATGATCCCCTTTTCAAATTTCCATACTAGGTACGGAGCCTAAGATGCATCCACAATAAGATTAGAGAAATTCGCAGTTGGTTCATCCCCGATCATTGAGATAGCAAAACTATCCCCCAAGTTGTCAGGCTCAGTTCCAATAGTAGAACTCGTTAGTAGGTCAACCAGTGCTTTTCCTAATAGTTCTTCTTCTTCAACATCCATATTTGCGGTCATGCCTTGATCTGGATTAATGTTCAGGTGCTTCTGCTCATCTTCTTCTTCTGGTAACTGGTGCCCAAAGAAAATCTCGAACCCGGGACACATTGTCTTTGTCTCCTGGTCAAACCAAGGCTCTGGAAATCCACAAAAAGGGAAATCTTCCCCTTGGCGGACAAAGCGTCCATTCAAGGTTCCCCGTATCGGCTCGTGGACTAACTCATACTGTTTCCCAGCCTTTTTTACTTTAACTCTTCCTCTCAACTCAGCTCTGTTCCTTTGCCAATCTTCTACAGTAGGTTTGTATCCCAGCCCAAAAGCATGGGGATGGTGAATCATCTCCTTGGCGGCAGGACCTCTTTGCCAGCCATTCCTACCTAGTCCTGATCCAGGCATGTGTCCCTGTTTGTTCATCATATAGATGGACTGAGCACTCACATAAGTTCCGTCACCTTCTACCATGATGGTTTGAACCACCCGGGCCTCTGTTAGCGAGAAGCCAGAAAGGAATACATCCTCTTCCCCATGCATGATTTCCAACACTGGTGTGGTAGTACCTTGGGGAGGATGGATTGCAGAATTACCATACACAGTAGCAATTTCACCTTCAAAGGGGTATTTTACTAACTGATGCACTGTTGATGACATAACCTTTATCTGATGTAACCATGGCCTCCCAGCAGTAGATTGAAAGTTGCGGGTACATCCATTACGTGGAATTCGACCTCATGTTCGGAGGACAGATCAGGATATGGCTTTTGAACATTCCCATAACATCCTGGCTCGTGTTGTCATATGCTCGAATGGATTGGGTTGTGGGCATGAAGTCAACAGGCCTCAAACCTATGGCATAAGCAGTCCATACCAGGCACACATTAATTGTTGATCCAGTATCCACTAACACCACCGGAATCCACTTTTTTCGGCTCTCCAGAGTCACATACAAGGGTCGGTTGTGGTTGGTACCCTCAGGTGGTAGCTCTTTATCCGTGAAAGATATCACTGGCATAACATCTCCGAATGTGACTAACGACACTAGTTGATCAGCGGTAGTGTCAATAGGCAGTTTGATCCGATTCATTGCCTTTAGCAGTACTTGTCTATGCTCTCGGGAAGCCATTATCAGTCCCCAGATTGATACATCTGCCTGAATCTTCTTGAGTTACTTCAAGCCCAGGTTCTCTTCACAATCCTTCTCTTTTGTGTTCACAACCTCTTTGTTGGAGGATTCTGGTTGATCTAAAAACGCAGGCTTGAAGTACTGACCACTCTGGGTCATGCGATTGATCTCGACCATATACCACGTATCATCGAGGGTATCAAATTTCCACCATTCATCCGTGTATGCATAACTCAAATCATTATCTTGCCACCAGTTCCCTGCAGTCATGGCCAAGTGTTTATCAGGCTTTACCTAGAGCATGTTCACATCATGCCTCTCATCAACAGCATGCCATTCCTTTTCCACTATGGTTTTGGTTTCTGCATTCTAGAATGGTATTATTTTGTTGTCATTTACTCGCTCTGAGACCATCTTCCTTTGGTTTGCTTCCATTTTTTCCTGCTGGAATTGTTCCAACACTTGTTCTGTGCTAATCAAGGATGCAACCTCGGCCTTTTCCTTTTTGACTCATCTTGTCTGTTCTGCCTTATCTAGCTTTTCGTTACTGAGCCAACCGTTGTTTGTTTTTGGTTAACTTGAATCCCACCAGCCTATCTGGGCACTGCTTGTATCCTCTTCATCGAAGAAGTGGAGATTGGCTAGGTCTTCTTCTATATGGGCTAGATCTTCCTCCCGCTCGGCCAAGTCATTTAGGCTTTGTTCAGGCCAATTGTTCTGGTGTTGCCCTAATTCGCCTTCCCTGATAGCATTGACACTGAGAACATCTGGCAATATGACCACTGGTTTTGGCTGATCAATGGCCACAATGTAAAAGCTGAGATCATACTCTTCAGCGAGTTATGGCCCCTTTTCTATGACATAGGTATCAGGCAGCCCAGTCTTTGGTGTATTCTCCTCTTTCTCTATTCCTGCCACCACATGCTTGGGTTGGATTTGTGGTGTTAAGTCTATCATACACAATCTTCCCCTCGGCGGACAAAGCGTCCGTTCAAGGATCCCCGTATTGGCTAGTGGACTAACTCGTACTATTTCCCAGCCTTTTTTGCTTTAATTCTTCCTCTCAACTCTGCTTCCTTCCTCTGCCCCCTTCCTCTGCCAATCTTCTTCAGTAGGTTTGTATCCCAGCCCAAAAGCATGGGGATTGTGAATCATTTCCTTGGTGGCAGGACCTCCTTGCCTGCCACTCCTGTCTAGTCCTGATCCAGGAATGTGTCCCTACTTGTTCATCATATAGATGGATTGAGCACTAACATAAGTTCCGTCACCTTCTACCATTATGGTTTGAACCACTCGGGCCTCTA
Organism: Camellia sinensis; assembly: GCF_004153795.1. Classification (NCBI taxonomy): domain Eukaryota; kingdom Viridiplantae; phylum Streptophyta; class Magnoliopsida; order Ericales; family Theaceae; genus Camellia; species Camellia sinensis. The sequence goes on along the minus strand of NW_021027936.1, from coordinate 169,770 downwards.
TTAGCGAGAAGGCAAAAAGGAATACATCCTCTTCCCTATGGATGATTTCCAACACTGTTGTGGTAGTACCCTGGGGAGAATGGATTGCAGAATTACCGTACACAGTAGTAATTCCACCTTTAAAGGGGTATTTCACCAACTGATGAACTGTTGATGACACAACCTTTATCTGATGTAACCAAGGCCTTCCCAACAGTAGATTGAAAGTTGCCAGTACATCCATTACCTGGAATTCGGCCTCATGTTCGGAGGGGCCGATCAGGATATGGCTTTTGAACGTTCCCATAACATCC
>NW_021027936.1:154472-167405 GCF_004153795.1 Camellia sinensis | reverse complement strand
CTCAAGACAAACACAAACAAGGATGATCACCGAGTGTTCAAACGGTGACGTCCAAGTCTTGAGGACGGTCAAAAATGGGGTGTCTACAATATGTTCTTATTTTATATTTAACATACAAGTATAGACTAATTTCACGAACAGTTGGAACGTTTGATTTCATGTTTGTTTTGAAAAAGTGTTTTGAATATGTACCACTTGAAAAAGTGATCTCATATATATACATTAATCAAAGTATCCCAATGTCAGTGAATAGCCTTCAGCCACAGACATTCAAACAGGTTATCATTTAAGCAATTAGCCTTATGGTAGTATGTTTGGTATGACAACAATCACACTTATGTAATATGCTAAAGCATAAAAACTTACCTCGTACTACAAGCCAAAAAAGGAACTAGTTAGAAAAAAAGATGCATGACCCTAACTATGTATTATGACTAATGCAACACATACAATATGTAATTAACAAGCTTGGCTACTAACATGGCATGAGAGTCAATTCAAGGCATGCGATAGCGCACGTATTCAAGTAAAGAGTTTCAATTTGACATTTGAATAATATGATGAGCCGAACTTTTATGCATGCAATACAAGTGGATGCAAACATGTGTATGCTAAATTCAACATGATGTTCCTATGCTAACCATCACCAGTTGGTAAATAAAAGGGAGAAAGACGTGGGGTTGGAAAACATACAACTTATTACATATTTGTCCTCGCGAAGGAGGGTCTGAATGTCCAAGTGTCTAAATAAATAAATATTACAAATCCGAATGAATAATATTGAAAAGAGGCTGTCTAATTTATTACAACAAATAATATGTAATGATCGCGCGATGCTCCTCAGGAATTACTCTTTCTTCCTTGTTGAGATTTGTTCTGTTTCACCTTATCATTACTTTCAACCAAAAGTGTATTGTTTGCAATTTATTGGAGCCTTGCCTACCCAAAACAACACTTGGTCGAGCCCCAAATAAATCCAAGCATACCTTGTTTTCTTTGCGAAAATTTGTTTTTTGTGCTTGAGGTGAACAGTGCAAACATGCAGACAGGGTATTCCTAGCCATGTTTGTCACTTTTACTCTTCTTTATCATGGAAAATGCTCAAGAGAGAAGCGAATTCGGTTCCCAAACCATCTATGGTTGCAAGTTGATTTGCAAGATGATTTTGGATACGATAGGACAAAGATGAATAAATGCAATGCATAATAACCACCCCTCCCTCCTATCACGAAGTAAATTCAGGAAGGCAAGTAGAGACGCTCCAAGATTCATCAAAAACATTATGGACTAATGTAAGATAAGCCTTGACACAATAAACTCGGTATAACGTCCGACCGAATTCAATCAATCATATTGGTTCTTTATGTTGGTTGATTCATTTTAAGCTCAATTTTATTAGCCTCTTTTATATTACCTTCCCTTTTCTTTAATCCATTAAGTTCACAGTGATATTTACATCTACTAAGTCTGAAATGCAATAAAGGAAAATAAGTGTCGACTTAACCTGAATAAATAAACCTTGTTTTCTTTGGAGGAAATTACAAAGGAAGAGTCAAACTTATTTACAAGTTAGGGATTTCAAGTCAAACTCAAGATGCGCAACAAGAACTAGTCAAACTCAGAAGAGTGATAATGACTTAGAAAAACCCAAAGTGAACGATAATGACTTGAAATCCAAACTTGTTAATAAGTGATAATGACACTTTCCTTAGTGATTTCCAAGGGTCAATTAATCCCAGTAAACACATTGATAATAAATTCTTCGGGGGAAATAACAAAGAAAGAGTCAAACTCATTTACAAGCGATAAGGGATTTCAAGTCAAACTTAAGATGTGCAACAAGGACTAGTCAAACTCCAAAGAGTAATAATGACTTAGATAAACCCATAGTGACCGATAATGACTTGAAATCCAAACTCGATAATAAGTGATAATGACGTTTTCCTTGGTGATTTCCAAGGGTCAATTAGTCCCTTAAAGTAAACACACTGGTGACTAAAGAGAAATAAAAAATAAAAGGTTGTGCTTTAGTATAAGAATATGTAAACGTTTGGGGCAATGGACCGCCAAAGAGATTAAACCATTAAGCATAGAAGGTTTTATGTCTTTGGTAGTGAACCTCCTAAGAGATTAAACCATTAAACATAGAACTTTTTATGCTTTTGGTAGTGAACTTTTTATGCCTTTGGTAATGAATCTCCTAAGAGATTAAACCATTAAGCATAGAAGAGTTTCTTTCTTATACTTGAACCACAATCTTTTATTTTTCACAGCTTTTTAATCGAAATAAGCAAAGAATGGAGGGAGGTTGCAGAGATGATTATGCGAAGTTGATTAATTGGATAACACAAACATACATGATATTGAAAACATGAATCATTGAAATAAATTAAACAGCCCTAAATAGCATACAATAATGCTGAAATTAAGCTATAGAAAGTGAGCAAAATTAAATAGATCAAGTTAGTAAACAAGTAGAAGGAATGGTGGCTAACCCCTCCACTTTTACAACTTCAAATCACATAGTTTAGATGTTGAAAAATAGCCCTAAAACAGTCCCAAATCAGCCCCAAAATAGTGGGAAAAATTAGCGAAAACAAGTGGGAAACACAAGGATTCAAGCTTGGAATAAGGTTCAAAGAAGGGTGATTGACCCCTCCACCTTTGGGTAGCTTTTAATCACAAGTTTTGGCCCTCAAAATAGTCCCAAAACAGTCCCAAAATAATATGAAAACACAAGAAAAAGATGAACAAAGATTGAAATAAAAGTAAGGAAGCTTTACCTCTTGTAGAGAAGTGTTCTTGTTGTAAATCAAACTTGATTCCAAAGCACCCTCAAGCTTGAGTATGATTTTAAATTCTTAAATCAAGATCCAAGTTCAAGCTCTTGTATGGTATGAATGGATAAAAGAACAAGGAAGAACAAAGATGGTTTCAAGCTCTTGTATGCCTAACACCTTGATATTTCTCTTTGTTGTATGATATTTCTAACTTGATGTTGTTTGATAATGTTTTCTAACTCTTCTCACCAATTTTAACCCTTGATACAGTAGGATGAGGTTTGTATTTATAGGCCCCGAGCAGTTTTGCTCAAAATATCTGCAGAATTGGGCAGCTGGCAGAGCACTACTGTATCTGTGTGAAAAGTCAAGAGGTCCGACTAGATATCACTTAGGTCCGGCCAGACTTCAATGTATTTCCACTATCTCTTAGTTTCAAGTTCAATACAAGTTGATACAAGATGCAATATTGAAGTTACGGGGTAGAAATACGGTGGGTATTGCAGGTTGGGATTGTTTAGAGCTTGAACTCAGGTTCTTTTATTGAGAATTTAAACCACTGACTCAATGTAATCGTCATCGAGTGCTCGGAATCAAGCACCTAAGTCTTACGAGCGGTCAAAATTGGGGTGTCTACAATGCCCCGCCTTTCGGAAAGGTTTGAAATGAAGGCCTCACAGTTCGGACTCCTGCAGTTTTGAATCTAGTCTCATAAGTGCAATGTGAAACTAATAAATACCAAAGAGTCCAAATCCGGCAAATCTTTTTAAAAAATCGATTTTAAATCAAATAATGCCAAAAATGGATTGCTTTTCCAGATACAGAGTCGCCACCTAAAGATTTTATTTTGGCGAAATTTAGGGAACCCATGACTCGTGCCAAAGGCCACGTGTCCGTCATCAACAAAGTTGCCTCGACTCGAGAACTTAGGTACGAGAGGGGAAGGTCATGAATTGAGCATCCCCACTCGCCCGATCAAAGATCGCCCTCTGCTAATCATGATATGATTTTTTATAAACATTATGTGTTCTTGTTCTGGTTATTAAGTTAGTTTTACTATGTGATGCGTACAATCAAGTATAGACTAATTTGCTCAATTTAGAACAATTCAACTCATGTTTATTTGCAAAAATGGTTTGAATTTACCACCTCAAGTGGGCTTAAAGTTTGCGAATTTGCCACCAAACATAGTGGGCTAGAAACATGATTTGTCACTTGACAAAGTAGGCTTAAAACGCACATTCGTTGAATTGTTCCAATTAAACAACAAGCTTTCATCCACAAGCATTCATGCAGTTTAGCATTTTAAGCACATAGCCTCATGGCAAGCATGCTAATCATGGCAACATTTACATTCGTGCGAGTATGCTAAAGCGTAAAAACTCACCGAATACTTCAAGCTAAGAAGATATGAGTTATTGAAATATGCATGATTCCTAACTAAACAAGATGCCTAATGCAATACATACATTATTCAATTAATAGGCTCGGCTACTAATATGGCATATGAAGCAATTTAAACAACATGCGATTAAACACATATTCAAAGAAGTATTTGAAATTGCAATACGGTTAGAATGATGCGCCGAGCCACGGTGCATGCAATACAAATGAATGCATGCAAGCATAAGGTATGCTAATTTGAAATATGTCCCTAATCTAACCATCAAAAGCGATTAAATAAAAGGGAGAAAAACGTGGGGTTGGAAAACATACACACACGCACGCACACTTATTACAACATTACGCCCTCGCGAAGGAGGGTCCGAATGAATAAGCTAACCAACTAGTTACGCTAATTAAGCTAACTAATTATTACAAAACTTGAAACTATTTAACTATTTTGTTAACTAATTATTACAACTGTAAATGCTAACTAATTATTTACAACACTTAATTAGCTACAACTAATTAATTACAACACATATCTAAGCTAGATATTTAAGCGATAAGTGAACTTGGAATGCAAGGGAGGCTCATGCACGTGCTCGGCTTTCACCCGAAAAGGGACTGTCTTGCTACTGCATGTCTCTGTTTGCACATTCGAATACCAAAGAAGCTATCCACTTCCAGAACACCTCTGCTCCACCTCAGGAACACATTGTGCACATTTCATTGGTGGCTGATAGGTGGCCGGTCGGCTACCAGTGGTGGTCGGTCGGCCACTGGTGATGGTTGTGGGCCACTGATGGTCTGAGCTTCCTTGCTACAACAGAGAGCAAAACAGAGCATTTCTCAAGGGTTGTTTGCACACGTTATCTCTCATTTTCATAGGGAAATCAGAGGGACAAGATTTGGTTCACAAACCATCAATCAAGCAATTTCATTGCATGATGGCTTGTGAAACCAACTATGTAAGATCAATGAATGCAAAGACAAGACCAAAAGGGCCATCACCCTATCATGCATGATCAAGGGCAATGGTAACCAAGGAAAATGACACATTTCATCACTTTTGAGTATGAAATATTCCATTTACCTTGTGTTCAAATTAACGTCCGATTTGAACACATTCAATGCAACATAAAGAATGCTTATCTTGCACACTTTTACTTGCCAATTTTGTTTACTCATTTTAATTACCAAACCATTCATTAATCCATTTGTCCATTGGTGAGTGTCCTCTAACAGAAAGAGGGCTCAAACCACAAGTTTCTTTGGGCATGAAAGAGGCATTACACTGTTGGTAATGAACCCCCTAAGGGATTAAACCATTAGGTGTAGCACCTCTATTTCACACTTATGCAAACAAGTGGTTTGAAATCACTTTCAAATAAAATCAAAAGTGAAGAATTGAGGGGGATTATAGAGGTGATCAGGTATTGGAAATGAATGATAAAAGCACTAAAACATGCAAGCAACTCAAACTAATGATGCTTAAACCCTTAAAACACCAACTAATACACTAGAGGCATGCAAAACAAGACTCAAAAAGTACCAACTAGCCAAAACAGTGGCAAAAAAGTTTAAAATAGAGTGTAAAACATGTTGGACTCAAGCTAAGTTAGGCTTGAAAAATATGTTAACATGTGAAGCTAACTAGGCATGCAAACAAGACATAAGGAGGGGAGGCTAACCCCTCCAATTTTGGACTTCCAAATAAGTTTTTGGCCACTGAAAAACCTCTGAAATTCAGTGGTTAGAAGGCCCAAAAAAATTTAATTTGAAATTGATGAATAAAAGGCACAAAGGCTATACAAGCAAAGAAGCAAGAAGGGTGAACCACCCCTAACTAAAAAAAGGGCTCAAACCACCACAAAAACAGAGCTTCTTATAGTTCAAAACCAGGCCAAAAGCAATTGAAATAGATGGTAAAACAAGCATCTTGAAACAAAGCAAACAAGACAAGTTTTATACCTTTGAAGCAAAGCTCAATTTTAGGCACCCAACCAAGCTAAAACCACTTGCTAGAGCTGAAAGAGAGTCCCAAAGAAACTCAGCTCAAAGGTAAGGAGATTTTGTTTAGGAGGTATAGGCAAAAGCTAAGGATTTGTGAGCAAATGTATACAAAATTGCAAGGGAGAGAGAGAAATCTAGAGAGAGAGAGAGAGAGAGAGAGAGAGAGTGAGTTTTGCTCCAAAATTACCAACCCCCAAAAAAGGGGAAGGAACCCCCCTATTCGTAGAAAAACACTCTTTGAGCTTAGAAACATCTCACCATACACGTGTAGAGAGATGCAGCTCATTATGCTAACAGTTGGCACAGCTGTCAACAAATATCTAGAAAAAGGCATTGGTCACCATTGGTAGCCGACCGGCCACACCCTTGGCTGACAACCATTACCCATGGCCGATAGCCTATGGTGGTGGCCGACAGGTCACCAAAAGTTCTAGACAAGAAATAACAAGGTTTTGGTCCAAAACAAGGCACAAAACAGATACGGTTTCAAGGCTCAAAGGCATGGCACTTCACCGAGGACTTCGAGCACTCAAAATGAACACATGCAATCATAATCATCGAGTGCGCAAATGATGACGTTCGAGTCTTGAGGATGGTCAAAAATGGGGTGTCTATAGCGCCTGGTCCAGATCAGATCCACGTTATCTTCGGAGGAGCGCAAGCGTTTAATCGCTTTGTTAAAAGATTTCAAAGATGGTTTCACGTGGTCTTATGAAGACATGCCTGGAATTGATCCTAAGATTGTACAGCATCAGATCCCTCTTGACCCCAAGGCCCGGCCCATTAAGCAGAAGTTGCGTAGAATCCGTCCGGATTGGGCGCTGAAAATCAAGGAAGAGGCCACCAAGCAGATCGAGCAGGTTTCTTGTTAGTATCTAAGTATCCGACTCGGTTGGCCAACATCGTCCTAGTGCCAAAAAAGGATGGTAGAATCCGAGTGTGTGTAGACTTTCGGAACTTGAACAGAGCCAGTCCGAAGGATGACTTTCCTCTACCGCATATTGATGAGTTTGTGGACTTCACTGCGGGCCATGTGTAATAACCCCGACCCATGATTAACGTTAATCCATGCTTAATTATTCCTAATTAGTAATTAAAGTGAAATTTTGCATCATATGTTGCCTTATTTGTATTTATATCTATTTAACATAGAAAGATCTGTTCATGTTTTCGTTTCGGTTTGCGAATTGAATGCCTTATAAGCATTCGATTCAAAAATTGACTCGATTTATGTGTTAATTATAATTTTTAGAATTTTATGGTAAGTTTAATTAAAATTCAGTTCGGAACGAATTAATTAGAATAAATTGTACCCATTTGATTAGTAATAAGCTTAATTAATTAAACTCTCTAACCAAACCTATAGAAAGCTAGTTTGTGCACTAACTCTTTTGTTTTACACATTTTTGAGCCTATTCACATAAACAAAACATAAGAGAGAGTGAGAGAAGGAAGAAGTTGAGATCAAAACTAGGAGAGAGGAGAATTGCTAGGAATAATTGGAAAATTGAGGAGATTTGAGAGGTGAACTTTTACACTTGTACAATTGAGACTCTGGGTAAGAATTCTAGTCTTTGGCTTTGTAATGTAGTTGATTAATGCACGAAACCATGTGAATGAGGTGAATTCATAAGGGAATTGAGCTAGAATTGAAGAAGGTTAAGTCATTCCATACATGCATGCATATATCATAGCATCTTGAGTTTGGAATCAAAGAATTTTCACATGCATGTGTAATTCATAAAGTTTGGAGGTTGATCTCAAGGAATTTCAACTTGCATGTACTCATCCTACATGTGTTTTGAGAATTCATCTTGTGTTGCATCAATTTATACCACTTGTTCATGTTTTGGAAGCTTTGAAGTCAAACCATTGCATACATGGCATGTTTTGTATATTTCAAGTTGGGATTTTGGTCAATTGACATGCTTTTGGGCCTTGATTTTATGAAATGATTTTCAATTCTTTAAGTTTTCCAAGTTTAAACTAATTTTCTCAAGTTTTGGGGCCCAAAGGTTGAGTTTAATGGCTTTGAATTCGAGTTTGGAGCTTGGGAGTGCAATCTGGGAATTCCAGATTCTACACTTCTGCACGAGCGGCAAACTCTGCGCTCGAGCGACCGCTCTGAGGTCTTGCACTTTCACTTGAGCGACCAGAAGTCTGCTCCAGCGTAAAATGCATGCTCCCAGAAGTTTCATGTTTTTGCAGACTGCTCAATTGTCGCGCTCGAGCGGAGACATGAGTCTCACGCTCGAGCGACCGTCGAGCGTCCGTCGAGTGTGAAAATCACATGACCAGTACTTTTTCAAAGTTTGCAGACCGCTCGAGCGGAGAAAGTTGCGCTCGAGCGTCCCCTTATATGTTTTCATATCCACTCGAGTGAAAGGAGGTTGCGCTGGAGCGGGGCCCCTGTTCCTAGCATTTTTGACCAAGTATTTTCAAATGCATTTATGCATCCTCATTGCATCCTAGGCATTCTTAGGCCAATATTAAGACTCAATAATGAGAGTGAAGGCTAAAAAAACACTAAGAACAAAATGAAATGAGTTACGTATAATCCGAGTGAATGTTTCAGTATGTGTATCTGTTATGATTGGTGTAGGTCACCCGTTGTGAGCGGTTGATCCATTGGTATGCTGCCAAGCTATCTGTGAAACTATCTTTGAGAAATAACTTAGTAAAGTTATGTTCGATATGAAATACTTTCTGAACGTTATGATGCGATATGAACTGTTTTTGAAAGATATAAAAGGTTATTATATGATTACATGAATGATGATCCACTTCTTTGAAATGTTTATGTGGTATCCTTAGCAGAGGCCCTCGCCCAAGGGACATAATACTATGGCTTATGGTCATGAGGCCATCGCCTAGAGGAAACAATATCGTGGCCCAGGCCCTCGTCCGGGGGAAACAATACCGTAGCTCATGTATGAGATATGTTACCCGGTACCAGAGGTTCCAAAGTGGAACTTAATAAGCTTGACCAAAGAGATATGTTTGATGCTAATGGATATACCACTCATGATGTGAATATGTTTATGACTCTGTTTCTAATACGGATATGGTTATGCTTCTGTTCAATACGAGATTTGAAGTTATACTTGTGATGGACATCATTCATTTAAACCCTTTACTCTGTTATTATTCACTGGGCTCCTGCTTACTATTTATTATTATGTATGTAGGTGACCAAACGCATGACCAGGCTCAGATTTGAGGACCTGGCGTACTAGTTTTGTCAGCCAACCATTGTGCCTCCGAGGAGGTTCACTCTTGTGAGCGAGTCGAGTTTAAATGGCTTGTGTTTAAGACCTTTTTTTTATTTATTTATGAACAAGTTTTCTGTTATGTGTATATTGGGCTAAGTCCCTTTTTGGCTACATCTGTGGTAAATGTGATGTAAGATCTGCATCATGACATCACGAATATATGTATAAGTTTTTTTAAAAAAAGAAAAAGAAAAAGAGAAGTTTTTGTCCCATATATGTCTCCACAGCTCAATGGACTATGTATGTTTCTATATTTGCTTCCGCAATCTAAGGATTACTGGCCGGTTACGGGGTTAAACCTATAGGGGTGGGTTTGGGTCGTGTTAGAGTGGTGTCAGAGCACATCATTGTACCACACACACGAGTCCAGATGATCTATAGGGTGTCCTAGTAAGCATTAGAGGCATCTTATCTGCATATGTGAGTGTGTATACTAATGTCTGTTACTGTGGAAACTGGATCTGACCATGAATACATGAAATAGAAATGAATGGCCTTGACTGAATGATCTAAACATAGTGAAACGAATTATTGGCCTATGTTTATTATTCCTTTGTTTACCTATAGCACCATGGAGAATGCAAGGGGAAATGATACAATTGAGTCTTCTGAGGCCCGAATGAACAGAATGGAATAGATGCTTGTAGCCCTGGCGAGGCAATAACGCAACAATAGAGACAACAACCTTTGCCTCCTCCGTCTCCGTCGGTACAAGTTGAACTGGATAACAATGACATTATCAACTTGACCCAGAAGTTCATGAAAATGAAACCACCAACCTTCTTAGGTGGCATTGAACCTTTAAAGGAAGAAACATGATTGCTCGAAATGGAAAAACTATTTGAAGTATTTCCTTGCTCTGCAACGCAGAAAGTACTCTTGGCCACCTACACCTTAAAGGATGAAGTCCAGTGATGGTGGTTGTTAGTTCGAAATAAAAATGGGGATATGACATGAGCTCAATTCAATGAGATATTCTACAACAAATACTTTCCCCAATGTTTCAAAGATCAGAAAGTGTCAAGTAGGGCAAGATGTCTGTGGCTGAGTATGAAGCCAAATTCGCTGAGTTAGCCAGATTTGCTCCTCACATGGTGGATACAGACTATAAGAAAACCTGCAAATTTGAAGGAGGATTGGATTTAGACATATTTACCTATGTAGAAGTTTTGGATAGAGCAATAATGGCGGAAGCCACCCTAGCAGCAATAAACCAAGCCAAGGCACCAACCACAAAATGGAGAAGTAAAAGGCCCGGATTCAATTTCAGGAAAGGCCAGTCATTTCCAAAAAAGAAACAGAATACGGGATCTTCCAACAACTCTGGCCAGAGTAATGGCTCTATTCCAAACTGTCCAAATTGTGGAATGAAGCATAGGGAAATATGTCATCGTGCATTTGGTGTCTGTTACTGGTGTGGCAAAGTTGGCCATATAATAAAAGATTTTCCACTTGGGCTATAGCCCTTCTAATAGGCTAGTAACCGGCCAGTAATCCTTGGATTACCAAAGGCCTCTTAACAGAATGACATATAATTAGGGGCTATGGAAGCAATATATATAAACAGCTCTATTCCAAACTGTCCAAATTGTGGAATGAAGCATAGGGAAATATGTCATCGTGCATTTGGTGTCTGTTACTGGTGTGGCAAAGTTGGCCATATAATAAAAGATTTTCCACTTGGGCTATAGCCCTTCTAATAGGCTAGTAACCGGCCAGTAATCCTTGGATTACCAAAGGCCTCTTAACAGAATGACATATAATTAGGGGCTGCGGAAGCAATATATATAAACATATATAGTCTAATGAGCTGTGCTGACATATATGAGACAAAATTTTCAAAACAAACTTATATATATATATATATATATTTACATGTGACGTCATAAATACAATAGTCTTATGTCACCCATTTACACAAATAAAGTCAAAAGGGAACCTAGCCCAAGTACAGATAAGTAGAACAAAACCAAATAAAGCCTTGACATGGACCGCTCAAAGGAACCTCCTCGGGAGGCGCAGTGGTTGGCTAACAAAAGAAAATCTTAGGCCGTCAATTCTGAGCCTGGTCACGTGTCTAATCACTTACATACATAATATAAATAGTGAGCGGGAGCCCAGTGAATAATAACAGAGTAAAGGGTTTAAATGAACGATGTCCCTAACAGATTCGAAAATCAGAATTCAAATCAAAAACAGATTTATATTCATATTCTTGTTCAAACTTCATACGGAAATTAGAATTCATGCTTAATCATACATGGTACATCCATTAGAGTTATCTTTCTTGTTAGTTCCATAAGGAACCTCCGGTTTCAGGAACTTGTAATATACTTGAGCCACAGTATTATTACCCCCGGGCAAGGGCCTTGCTTAAAAAGACACGATATTGTTACCACCAGGCAAGGGCCTTGTAGTTGTAGACCGCAGTATTATCACCCCAAGGCTAAGGCTTTGTGCTAAGTATGCCACGAATACATTTCAGAAATTTGGACAATCATTCATTCATACAAAACATTGCATTTTAGAAAACTGACCATTTCATAGAATCAAAAAATAATTAAAGTTAAACATAACTTTATAGAGTTATTACTCATAAATGGCTCTATTTGCAGAACAGACAAATCAGATAACTTGTGGCGTGTGAGTTACACACACATAACATAAACACATAATGAAACACACACTTGGTTGATACTTAACTTCTTTCATTTCATTCTTAGTGTGTTTCTAAGTCTTAGCCTCTTATTGAGTCTTAAACATGGCCTAGGAATGCCTAGGATGTAATGTGAATGCCAAAATGCACTTTGGGACTCTTAACTAAACTTGCTGAAAACAGGGGTCACGCTCAAGCACAACTTCTCTCGATCGAGTGGACATGCAAACATGTGAGGGGATGCTTGAGCATAGATTCCCTTGCTTAAGCAGTATGTAAACTCTGAAAAAGTACTGGTTGTGTGAAATCTCAGCTCGATGGCTGCTCGACGCTCGCTCGAGCGTAAGACTGAGGTCATCACTCGAGCGGTTTGTAAAATGTGACAACTTCTGCGAGCTAGCATTTCTCGCTCGAGCGAACTTTTGGTCGCTCGAGCGGAAGTGCAAGATCGTAGAGTGGTCGCTCGAGCAGAAGTACAGAATCTGGAATTTCCAGATTGCACTCCTAAGCTTCAAACTCGAATTACACCCTTCAAAACTCATCTTTTTGGGCCAAATTTCCAGAAAACATTTAGAAACTTGTAAAATACCATGGTTTGAAGATCATTTCATGAAATCAAGGCCCAAAATTATGTCAATTGTTCAAAATCCACCTAGAGACCTTAAGAACATAACATGAATACTACATGCATGAAATGGTTTAAGCTTCAAGTGTCCAAAACATAATCAAATGAGGTGTTTAGCTCAAAAACATGTTGAATTCTTAAACCATAGCTAAAATATAAACATGCATGGGACAAATTCTTAGACAACATGCTCTAATTGTC
>NW_021027936.1:97074-134216 GCF_004153795.1 Camellia sinensis | reverse complement strand
GTCATTTCACCGCCCCCTTAAGAGTTAATAATTATCGACCTAGGAGGTCTGTGGCAAAAGGTAAATCTTTACAGAGTTGTCCCGCTCTCTTCCATTCTGCAGCCCAAATCCTTCCCTTCCCGCTACTTCGTTTTGTCCTGATTGTTTTTAAGTTATTGTTTATGTGCTATTCCCATTTTGATTGGTCATTATTCATGACTTTTCACCAACGGCGGCTTAATTTTTACGTGTTTATGAAGCTTTCATCATACCCGGCACTTCCATTATCTAACTGGAAGCTTACACTCCCCCATATATCGCGGAGGCCTGCCACTTCCCTGCCTGATTTCCCGATTCCGACTCACCCCCGCTCTGCTCCTTCTGGCCACGCTCATGCCTGCTGCACTCCTGGCGTTCCGCAACAATCTGGCACTTGACACAACTCACTATGCCTGCAGATGCTGACGGCTATCTCATGACTCGACTCCCGGTTAACTCTTTCTGCTGCCGGTCTTTCCGCTACGCATCCTCTTCTCGTCCTTGCATCCTTACCGGCTCCCGCCGTACGCTTCCTCGGTGTGCCGCCACTCCAGCACGTCGGGAATACACGGTCTGACATTTTGTTATCAGCTGCCTGGCACCGTGTCATTCATCCCATCCTCCCGCACATACTTAATTCGCTGTGTGACCCACTTTCTCCTTTCGGCTATGCATCAGTCTCATTGGGTGGTTCCGATTTAGAACACCGTAAGCTCTTCGGATTAGTACCATCGCCTTGCTCGTGGCTTTTTCCGCATCCTAGCCTCCCGGCTACCCTCACCCATCCCGCATTACATCATCCATCACGCCCCTAGCTTTCTTTATCATAAGCCATAGTCTCTCCCGTCAGCCCTCGCTGTGAATCCATCCATCTCGTTCTCTTGTCAGACTGCGGTTCACACCTTGTGCTCCTCTCTTCCACGTTCCCCCCGTCTTCGACCATGTACACGTTTCAATGTTCGGTGATTACTACGGTTGTACCGCTTCCGTGCCATCACACATTACTACCTTACCCCACTCCCGTTCGCGTTATAGATAAGGCTTATCACACTCCACTCCCACTATCTCTCTATCGGTCTTCTTTACGAGCCACGCCAACTCTACAACCTCCAGTACTTTAATAAATTTCCTTCTCATCCCCGCTGCCGTGCGTGGCGGACTTCCAGGAGCTTCCGATTACAACTATTGTTCACATCCTTCTTCTAACACCTCGTTTCACATTAGCCACTTTGGCTTGCCATTTCACACTTTTAGTGCTTCCCACCTTATCATTGTAAGCACACCGACTACCACCTCTCGTGCTGCCAGCCCTCGCTCCCGCGACGCTATCTCTTAGGCGATGTGCATGCTGTGCTACCACATCCATGACACTGCTGTTTCCCTTACTCAAGATTTGTTGAGTGAGAGTTATCCCAGCCACGTAAGCCTCCACTCTACCATGCTTCGCATCGCGACTTTACCACACTTATCAGCCTTGAGGTGTTGGAGTCCACCACTTACTCGTGATTTAACTCCTCGCTCTTACATATTTATGGTTCAAGTTACCGTCCATTATTACCATTTTCTTTTCACCACTTCATATCCCCGCTGCTGCTCGTTCGCATTCTCAATCCTCCATTTCCAACCTCTGTTCACACTTCCTCCTTTCGTCCGATACAGATACTCTCACGAATTTGCTCATCTCTCAGGTCATGACACCAAATACTAGAAACGAATCAAGTCTTCCATTAAATCCCACTTGAAATAATGTTCATCACACACCTGTTAACACCACCATTTTGGCACACAAGCTCTGTGTCTCCCAGCAAACTCTCCCCAGATGGCTGCCTTTACACTGCTGTCAGTACCATCATTCCACTTCACGCTCGTCTGCGTTCGGTGTCTTTGCCAGGTTTCTACGGGCCAGCAACTGATGATTGCGGGCTCTTGTATTTTGTCCGAATCTTCCCCTCTCTTCCACCATATCTAGAGACTTTTGTTGTTTCATATACTCTTTAACGCACCGCGAGCAGTCCCTCCTCATTCCTCTCATTGCTACGAGCCCTCCTTTTCACCCTTGGTTGTGCTCTACCGCGTGCCAGTGCCTTGGTCAACTCTACATATATAATATACATAGGTGAGGGGAGTCTAAGTGAATTAGATACAGAGTAAAGGGTTAAATGAATGATGGTCATAACTCATTCAGAACCAGTATTCATAATCGAGACCAATGGTTCACAAATTCCTTTTCTTGTTTTAGAGGTATGTAAGAAATTTAGAGTTCAGGCTTAATCTTCATGGCCTATATTTATCCGTTATGCGCTATACAGATCTCATACAGAACATCAATATGTCATACTGTCCAAGTTTCCATTAAGGACCTCCAGCTAGGGTTACGGATGAACTTTATCAGTTCCATAAGGAATCTTCGGATTGGGATATGGATAACTTTGGTCCCATACCCTTTCATGTATCCTCATATTCACCACGGGTAACCCCTCCGTTCCCTGCCCCTTTCCCTTGAATTAGTTTCCACGTATATGTTACTCGGCCTACATTGTTCCCCTGCATCTTCCTTCACAGGACATATTTCACACGCCCTTTTGTTCTAAATTTCCGCCCTCCCGTCCCATTAACGACAGTTGAACGCTTCTTCTGCTCCTTCCCTTTTCCTTTCCTCACTTTTCCCCCTTCTTCTCGCGGACTTTTCCTTCACACCGCCTTTTGGCTCTATATCTTTCTGGAATTCACAACATTAAAATTGTCAACAAACCAACTTCCCCTCATTCACTATTTCTCTCGTCTTTACTGATGCAGGTTACTATTTTCTACGTTGTCTTGATCCCACATTATTTCAATTTCCATTTTACCTTCTGCCACATACACTGACTCAAACTCGTTCTTTCTGGTAGCGACTTCTCATAAATTAATATCGTGGAATCCCCATTTACGCCCACGCCGCCCACTTTTTTTCCTATCTTCTCCACTACCTCCACACCATCTTCTCCCCCTTTAACGCACCATGGGGGAGTTATCGAGAATTATTTAACATATAAACTTTAGAACATTATGATTTCTTTTTACTCAAGAAGCTTACATCCTGGAAAGACTGCCGACCAAATACACTCACCAGGACTCTTGCTCCTAATGGCTTCAAATCAACACTTTATCATACACGCTTCACTAGGCACTCGTCCCGGCATTAGCTGCCTCCATTATTATTACATACCCGTGCTACGATAAGGCTTCGACAATTATTTCCTTACATCGGGTTGTGATTATTGTCGGGACGGCGGATGACCAGTTTCGAGTGGAGGACTAGTGTCGGATTGGTTTTGCTCCAAGACCGCGGTGACACCACAGGAGTAGCTGAGTTTGTTAAGCACTACGCAATATATGTACTTTTTTTAGAATTACATCACGTCGCATGCTCCCCCAGCTCGCTCAGCCGCGAACAGGGTTGGGGTACGCAATTCCAGAAGTTAACGCGTTTTAAGGTTTCACGCCAGTATACCCCTTTGTCTCTGCTAGGCGTGGCTCGCGATTTCAGCTTCTCACTGTCTGCTTGACTGAACTCATATACGATAATCCGACTCCGCGTCCGATTAATGCCGTTTCGAAGCCTAGCCCGCCACGTCGCTCGGCCGAATGGCACCTTCACGACATCTCACAGTGTTCCCAAGATGAGGGAGGCACCGCACTCACTACTCTCAAGCTCGGATCGACCACCCCTCCTTCCGACGGCGGCCCCATTTCTGGGCCGCCCTTGGTTCCACCAGCCACCATGTCCCTGCCCCTGCAACTGCCACTACAACAACTTTATAAACCGCAGTGCATACACCTCGGCAGCACATTAAGGTTATGAACACTACTACCGCGGCCTCCATAGTACTGGATTGCATCAATGGTCGGACGGCGCCAAACATGGGTCCCGGGATCGCTATCAGCTCAAAAATGTTGAAGAGTTTGGTGCTATTTCATTTTTATACTTTAATTAAAATCATTACTCCCAGAAAAATCACAGTGCGGGTAGCGCCTCATACACAGCTTCAAATATACTTTCGTGTGATCAATATAGACATATGTAATGTATAATTGTACGTATTAAACAATTAAATTAATTTAATTTAAAATGCAAATCAAATTCCAATAAGGAGCAATTAAGTGTCTCTAATTTTTCATCTTTAGCCAAGTAATATAAAAATTATTTGATGATGAATTGTTTAAAGTTTTGCAATAGCTGCGAATATAAAGGTTACTAAATATAAAGGGAAAAAAATTAAAAACAAGACGTCCTCAGCACTTACTGCGAGCCTAGAAAATTAATAATTAGTAAAACAATTCATTAATATATCTTCCAATTTTGCTTTCACTTATGTTTTAATTATTGGTTTTTCTTGCTAACAAAAATGTGTATTAATACGATCTTTGATTATCGGCTTGTTCATTTAAATTTTGTTGATCTTTTAATATTTCATATTTTTTCTTCGCTTACACTTGTTTTCAAATTTTATATAGAAGTAAAAGTTACAAAAATATTACATCTGTTATCAATTCTTTTTTTTATTTTATTTTTCTTGCAACTTTAAAGAAAAGTAGTACCTACGAGATTGGCTATTCTAGTAAATTTTAAAATCTTAACAGAAAAAGGACACTATAGCAATACTTTTGATTTTGATAATAATAGCCATATAATCAATAAACTCTTTATTCATGCGCGTTATACACTGTAGTTAAATCTTGTAATTCCTTTATGTCATTTTATAAGGAGAGAATTTATCATTTCTTATTTATATAGTTTTATCTATAGGAGAAGAGTTGGTTGCTTTTTGGTTGTGCGGAAGTTTAGTGGTTATAAATTTTAATAAGTAGAAAATTATGAGTGAGATTAAATTCAAAAGGCACTAATATAAAAAATTTCACCGTAATTATGAGATTTAGTGATGAAAGTGTTCTTTTTTAATTTAATTTTAAAATGTTTAGTATAATTCTCTGTTTTCATAAGCCATTAAATCATGGAAGTAGAATATATAATAAAAGAATTTTTTTTTTAATTATAATTTAAAGAATAAGGGAATTAAGACGCATGTGGTTTTTTGAAACTATGGCGTATTGTATTGTTTTAAAGAAATAGAAAAATGAAACATAACAATTTTTTAGACTATTGGAATATTTTCTAAAGTGATTTTAATTATATTTTTAATTTTTTGTTGTAAACTAGATTTGTACTGTCAAATTTGTAAAGGAGATTGATATTTAATCTTTATTTTTTGTGTTTGAGATAGTAATAGAAAGAAGGAGAAAAATGATTGAAAGTGGTTATGAGATGTGTTTTTATTGTACTTAGAACAGTATATGTGTCTCAAAAAAAGATAAGAAATATTATGTGCATAAAGAAGCCAATTTTTGAAAAGATGTGTAAAAATTTGAAATTTTATTTTTTATTCATAAGCATACTTGTTGGATGTACTATATTTAAAGTAAAACAAAAATGTATTTTGAGCAGTAGGGAACATTTTCTTTGTAAAATTATAAATCTGGACTCTAATTATGAAAAGGATATATATATAGGAATAAGATGTCATAAGAAGTCAACAGGTTTTGATATTGAATTGGAATTTTATTTTCTTTCTTTTATTACTGATGAATGGTTAGCTTTTCTTATAAGTTAAATAAGAATAATATATATTTGATATTGAAAAGCATTAGTATATATTAATATCCTTTTAAAAAGCATAAATATATTTTTGATAATTAAATTAGAATATTATTTTTATAAATAGGTCTTGAATATTGGTGAGTTATGTGTTATTTTTTATGGATAGATGTTGTTATGCTATAAAATATGTTTTGTAAGAGAAATTAAAATCAAAAAGATCTAGGATTTATAAAGTATCGAGATATTGAAAAATAAAAACTCTATAAATTTTTATCCTTTGTATAAAATAAGTAATTAGTGAATTACCATGATATATATTTGATATAAAAAATCAAATATTATAATATAAATTTTAGATTCAGTGATTTATGTAAGGTATATTATAGGCTGAGTGGACACAATGTATTGAACTAAGATAATTTGTTTATACGAGGAGGATTCATCCGATAAGAAATGCAGTGTCACTATTTAATGTGTAGTTGTATAAAAATTTTAGGGCTGTTTTATAATTTTATAACAATACAACAATAATAAAACGTGAAATGATTAAGACAAGTTAATTTAACAGTATGGCGATGTTTGAGTCATGGATTTGATTTTGGCTAGATCCAAGAATGTATTCTTGTGTTAGATATATACCGGTGCATTTTAAATTAATATGAGAGAATGATTACATTTTTACAAGTTAAATTTATATTAGTAAATAATGCTCTATTTAGGGAGGGTTTAAAAATTTTTTGATTAACACACACAATAAAACATGAACCATAGATAGATAGTAAATAGAATGAGAACTCACGACTCTCTATTTCAGCGATGTTCATAACTCCACAGTTATCACGATTGTATCCGACTGTTCGTAATTCCGCTGCGTGTCCGGTGCCTCTTCTTTACTGGTCACCAATTTTTTCTGCACGTGGTATACAAACACAACACCTCACTTCGTGTTTTGGTTTAACATATATCACATGCAAATCTTATAGATAATTTCTGAAATAATTAACTTTTTTGTTGTATGTTTTTCGCATTTGTTTTTTTGTTGGTATGTATCTTTATAGTGAAAATCTACTTATTTCCACATTATTTGCATTTTTTTTTGCACACACTTTTTATCCTACGCTCATCGTAGTGACATAACTATATTATGTCTTCAATTTTAGATTCCAACAGACATTCAAACAACTTAACATAATGACTTCGTTATATGGAATTTGTAACTTAATTAATATTTTTTTAATTTGTCTTACTTTGGGTATTTTTGTAGTGAATTATTTTTTAAAGACTTTTTGTATCCCTAATATTATCTGTCTTATAAGCTGTATTTAAATGTTAGGGCATGTTATTATTATATGTGTAAAAAAAATTAAAAAACTTGCTTTAATATTTAATCAATCTCAGTGAAAAACAAAAAAAAATACGGGAAGCGAAAAGGTGAATTTTTTTTGAAAAATAAATTTCTGAAAATGAACACATTTTGTTAGAATATTTTTGAGACAAATCATTTTAGTTATTTATTATATTATAGAGAAATTTGCAACAGTTTACAGATCTTTAAAATGTTTAGAGATAAGTGTTATCTCAATTTGTTTTTTTTCATTTTAAAATTTTTTGATAGTAAATTCATAGTCGTGTGGGATCGGATGATGATCTGACCTGGGAAAAGAGAAAGTAGTCATTTTTTTGTTCAATTTATTTAATATTTTGATTGCAAACAATTTTACAAAATTAATAAATAAATTATAGAAAAAAAAAATTTGATTATTAAAATAATTTATCTGCACATTGAAAAAATATATATAATTTTTGTGTGCTTGATTTTATAATGAGGTTATTTCATTATGGTACACACAGGAGCGTCTCAAAAAATTGAACTTTTTGTGAGTCATAATAGATTTGTCCAATACATAATGAAATGATTTGAGCATTCAAGTTGAGATTTTGAGACATTGCCATTTACTTAAGCTCAACGAATCTTGGGTTTAATATAGAGATATAGAGCTAGAGTGCATTATAAAATCATATTTATATTGATAAGAATGAGTTTATTATTTACACTTGCTCGTTCAAATCATATGTGATGTCTTGGAGAAGAACAGATTGATGTATGAAATCGCATTGTGGTGGCCATCTTCATATAGATAAGGACATTTATTATTTCCATATCTAATATATATTTTATAAATTATCTTAATTTGCACTAACATATAGCAATTTAAGATAAAGGGCTTCTTTATATTTTGGCCTAAAATCTTCAACAGTAGAGACTTAAGTTTCATTACATTATCAAGATGATTTAATAATGTTGATTTCTTTTGGATTTGTGATTGCATTCAAAGAAATTCTCATGTGGGTATGTATTGTCCACTTTTAATGAGTAAGCCTCAAGAGAGGTTTGGGTTAAAATATAATAATATAGAAAAACTGGTTCGATAGATTATACATGATGAGTATATACATATTTAACTTAAGAGTATTTTAGTCATATTATTGCTTAATTATTAACTATATTATACGTATAGATAGCATAATCTTTTTAGGTCGTTGTGTGTAAAAAGGTATGTAAGGGATTATGAGTGTCTTTGATTAACCAAAATTATAAAAGAGTGGTAGAATACTAAGTGATAGAAAGGTTGGCAAAGATTACTATCTTGCAATGACGAGTTTGCCGAAACTGATAAAGATGTTAGGCATACCTAGGAGGCGTATTTTGTATAGATGGTGTTCCTCTAAGCCTCCATTTCTTCAATTTAGCTTCTTTTTAATTAGGCTTAATTGGGCATTAATTTTCCTAATTTAAATCGTTTGAATGAAATTTTTAATTAACCTACATATATTCTAAAAATTCCAATAATAACGTTTTAAGTCAATTTCCGCGATAAGATGCTGGTAAGGCTTCATTCACGGAACGAAGCAGAAATGGAAACATATATTTTATTACGATAACAGATATAAGAGTCACAATAATCAAACACACACATATGCAATTTAATTTAGATTTCTCTAATTTTCTGATTTAAGGCTTATTTAACCATGAATTAACGTAAATCAGATCAGGTCGGGGTTATTACAATGTGTTAGTTGAAATTTTTAGAAATTTTATGGTAGGTTCAATTGAAATTTGATTCGGAACGATTATTAGAATAATTTATGTCTAATTGAGTAATTTGATCAACTATTTAATAAAACCATTAATTTGGCCTATATAATAAGGCATTTATGGACCTACATTGACATTTTACAACCCTTAAATATCTTCATCTTGGTGGCAAAAACGTGAGAGTAAGAGAGGGGAAGTAGAAAGATTTGACTCCAGCTTGAGAATTGAGAGGCTTGAAAGGAATTGAAAGAATTGACTTGTGAGCTCAAACCTCACATATCTAAGCTAAAAAATTGGGGCCCTAAGGTAAGAAATCAAGCCTTTTATTGTGTAATTGGAGTACTTACCATTATTCAAAAGAACAAGTGAATTGAAAGCAGAATTAAGATTGATTGATGTAGAAAGGAAAGAAGAGTCGCAGTACAATGCAAGTGCACTCACATGACAAACATAATGGAAACTGCATAAAATTAAACGTGGAAGTTCATTCAAGAAACCACTACACCTTAACGATCTCTGCAAAGCTACAGGTCCAAACCAGACGCAAACTCTAGCTCGAGCTACCAAACCCCGGCTCGAGCGAAGAACCAAAAACAACATCTCGCTCGAGCGACAAACTCCTCGCTCGAGCGAAGATCCAAAATTCTGGACAGCAACACTTGGTTTCTAAACCCAACCAACCTGAAACAAACCTGCCCAACACATCCTATAATTCCAAATGAGAAAATAAGGGACAATAACAACAACAATTATACAATGACAGAATCTACGGAACCTAAGTCCGGATACAATAATCAAATGGGAAAAGACCGGGGTCGCTATATATATTTACTTAGCTACTCAAGATGAGCCATTGGCTCAAACATGCACTCACCCTCTTGTTGCCTAGGTTGGGAGCAGGACCTAGGAACTCCCACTTGGGATCATTAGAGGATTGTGGATTGGAAGCTAAGACCTCCAGATCCTCAAGGTCGTGTAACTGTCTCCTTGCAATGATAGTTCCACCTTGACATAACTTAGAGAAAAAGGACGTTGACCTGACACTTACACATGTTGCATATATGATACGTCTCTCAAGATATCATACCTACACCTGCAACCTTCCCCAGGACCTGAATCATAGGACACGGCTAGTAGGGCTGATATCACCCTCCTGACGAGTTGCGGAGAACTCGCCACCTCTCTTGAGGTTACTTAGGCTCCAATACTCCTGGAGTTTATATAACGACATCATAAGTGCAACCACAATCATAACAAGAGCAACAAGAATCATGCAACATATACATAGTGTTCAAGGTCTCTCCTTGCCACCCCTTTCCTCTCTAAGCTTGCTTTGGTCTTCTCCTCTTCCACCTCCGATGATCTCGGGCCATTGACGTGCCCACCATCTTCCCAGAGGTCAATGACCGATCGCCTCTAACTTCTCTTACCCACAATCTATAGTCATATATGCTAATGTATTTTATTATACATGATAAGACATGAGACATGATACACAATGCACAAAAGTCATATAACAATACATGATATGTATTCAACAACACTGATAAAAAGAGTTTTCCTCACTTGATTTTCATCTAAAAACTTATTCTGTAATTTAATAGTCAAAAGCAAAATAGAAGAAACAAATATGCTTGGAGGTTCATTTCAAAATCTTCACATAGAAATTTAAGGAGATGCCAACAAAAGCATGAAATGATACAAAACATTTGTGATCCTAATTGAGATTACAAAACAGAAGAATGAAATGAAAATTTTAAAAGTTTGCACAAGATTTTTCAAAGGATTTGAAATATGAATAATCTGACCCTGACAGCTTTAAAGCTGTGTAGCATGGACTTTAGTAGATATATAGGATCTAACTGTCAAGCCTCTTCTAGAACCCCAGATCTTATGATGGGAATTGGCTCAAAATACATACAAAGGCTGGGTAGGGCTATAGGGAAACATCCTGCACATTCAAATGCCTTATATTTCATATAATATTGAGATGAAAATTGTTGTCCCCTTTCAGGATATAACTGAACATAGTGAAATTTCAAAAGATGTCGTTGAAAGAAAAAGTTTGTATATATAAGTCTTTCATGTGAGGCAAGAAATACTTTTTCACTATCAAATTTGAGCTTGTTATTCTTCTTCCATCATAACATAAGTAGGATTTTGTTTGTTCACACATAACACTTTGTTATTGTCATGGGTAACATGACGACAAACGTTTTCTACCCTCTACCACTGCAATAAATAAAGAAATTTGATAAATACACTTATCCAAGATATAACAGCTTTCCAGATCTAAGTAGAAGTTAACATAAAGTAGATAGTTGTGACTGCAAAAAAATCTAGTTCTGCTGCAAAAAGAATTCCCCATTTATCATCAATCCTTCAAGCCAAGATTCCCCATTTATCATCAATCCTTCAAGCCAATATAAGAAAGAATAATGATAGCTGCTTCTGTTCAATGACGAAAGGAATAATTTAAAATTGTTCTGATGCTATTCTAAGATTTATTATTGGTTAAATGACAAGATTATTTGGGGATTAGTTGGGCTTTGATTCGGACACCCCGGTGCCAATAAAAAAAAATGACAAGATTATTCACAAAACTAGGAAATTATTCCGAAGGAAGCTTGTAAGAACATTTAAGATATTAATCTTTCCTTTTCTTTTTCTTTTTTTCAAAAAAGGGAAGGAAAAAAAAAAGCATTCCTATACGTTCTCCCAAAAAAGAAAATAAAGAAAATACACATACACATTCCACCAAAAGGAAGATTCCTCTTCTCGCCATGGCACAAATGCGAAAGCAGCATATGGCCAATAATTTAGGGCAGCTTGACGCACGAATGGAGCTGCACGCTCCTCTGTTTCTGAGAAGAAAATGACTTTCACCTACTATCCAGAATTGAAAATCAATCAAGGATGAGATATAAAAAAATAAAATAAAAAAAATAAAAAAAACATGAATCTACCCATGGTATTGAAGCCAAACAATGCAAGAATGAGCATGGCAGTGTCATCAAAGAAGGAACACATGCCTTACATATCATCATGTTGTAAAGTATCAATTTGGATGGGTAGCACAGTCAGCTAAAATAAAATATATAACTTGGATTTCATGGAAAGAAATAAAAGAACTAAAGACATGATTACACATAGCATTTCTTCCTCTTATTTGTTTCAAGGGTCCATAAGAAGATTGCGGGATCATAATTTTTGGTCAAGTGGTAACCATTAAATAGTTTTATTGGTGTGACAATAAATTATAATCAAAATTATCAAAGTGAAAAATAATACTAAATAGTACACAGTAAATAAAATAGACTGGTTAGCAATATATGGGAGCTGAAAATAATTTGTACCTTATGAGGACTGTTTTTTTCCACAAAACTTTGTAGCTGGAATAAATATATAATTCCATATCAGTTCCAATAAAAAGGCAATTAAAAAACATGAAAGCAAGAGAAACATTATTATCTGCAATGCAAGCTGGTTTCAGTTGAAAGTACAATGCAAAATGATAAAGGAAGATCAAAAGTCATTAGTGATTTATGTCAGGCAAGCATGCATCTTGACAATTGAGAAGTTGGAAGGACTAAACTAGGTAAAACTCTAATGTCTTCCATCGTTCGCACAGAGATGCAGCCCTCACAGCTGAACAGATTTTCTCAAACTGGTCTGCCAACCTTTTGCAATTGCCCCAATTAATGGCCTCGTGTGCATGGTAAATTCAGCATACATAAAAAAGAGGATCAATTACTGGTCTTTCCTCCCCCCCCGGTACATTTGAGGAAAGTGGGGAATCAAACCATAACCTCCTAATGATGTAAACTGGTTCTCACCACTGCCTAACTCCAGTGGTTAAAGATAAATTATGCTGTCCACTCCAAAGGTTTGGCTTCAATACACTGCTACCCTATGGTATTAATAATTACACTGACTTCCTCTATTTGGGAAATCATGTAATAGATTTCCTCTTGTTGCTAACTGACCATTGGTGATAAAAATGAAATATGATGACATCATATTTTTTAATTTTGAAATGCCTACTTTATGCTTGATATAAGTTATAACTAGCCCAAATGATATGTGTCAGTCTAAGCCAGATCATCTATCACCACCACTTCTCTGTCTATATATATACATTAATTGGACACAGCAACCCCATTACCATTATCACCAAACAACTCTACCATTACCATCGCCATCGCCATCGCCATCGCCAAACAACCAACACTACTCTGTCGATTTAGCACCATCATCAACAACCACGACCATTCAACCCCTATTTCATCACCAACACCATCATCTAACCCAATTCCAACCCCATGTTTCACAAACTCCAATCACTACCTACTTTACCACCACACTCAACCTTAATATCCACAACCACAACACAATCATCCATGAATCACCATAAAGTTTCCAAATACCCAAACACGAGAGGCATTTCCCTTCGATTTAGAGAAGCTTTGCAATGACAAACCCAATGCAAGTATGGGTCATAATTAACAGAACTTCAGTTCCACCAATATTTGCCATCAATGCCAAACTTACTAATGGCCACAATGGTAGGCACACACTTTGCTAGCCAAAAAGACAACAACTACCACAAATATTGCCACCACCACCAAAATCAAACCCCTATCATCCTTCATTCATCAAATACCATACACAACCCAAAGCCTAGCTTGATAAAAGATATGCTCCGAGAAGGATTATTGACCAAAAATAAGAAAAAGGCTTGGCAATGAAAACCATTTTCAACGAGGGTATTGTTATAGTTGTTGTAAACTGATCAAAATGCCACTAATGCAAGACAAGGTTTGTTGATGTTACCAATCAACATCATTTTCATCTAAATCTACTCCAGATAAGCAACATGAATCAGCCACTAGGTCTACCAACAAAGCATGTCCTTTGAAAAATCACTGCTCCCATGACCCAAATATTTTATATTCTTTTGCCTATTTTCTCCATTGATTCACACATAACAATCATTTAGCTATTGTTGGGACAATATATAGGTTGAATTGGTTTAAGAGCTTACAGAAGGGTCTTACAAGTTAGAGATTGCGCTGTTTAGCTCACTAGAGATGTTGAAGTTGCTTCGGGAGTTAGATGGAGATGGTAATTTGTGTATTCACCCTCTTTTTGTAATTTTGCAAGTACATAAGAATAGGAACTGGTATAACTAGGTGCCCATAGGTGGATTTGAGAGATGTAGTTGGGTGCCCATTGCATACTTTCTTGATTGGTAGTCTAGATCAAAGGTGGAGGGCATGGGATTCATTATGGCTCATATTATAGTGGATCTATCAAAGATCAAAGAGATAGAAGACGGAGCGAAAGAGGCTAGAGAAATATGGGTCTTGGACTTGTTGGTGGAAGTGAATCATCAAAGATGATTTTGTTTAGGTTTCATTTTTGGAGGGGGGTAAAAGAGATGGTTGTGATGATTATGTTGGAAAAAAAAGGTTTTGGGTGATAAATTGGAGGAAATAATAAGGGCTTTAATTCATAAAGTTTAAAGAATAAATTGACATCATCTGTTAATAGGGTTTCCAACAAAGTCTGACAAGGGTGGTCAATGTAGTTTTTATATGATAGGGTCAATGAGAGTATTATGGCCAAACCTTAGGAGTGGTCAATGTAATTTGGCCATAAAAAATTCTTTTACCTTCTCTTTTTAAGTGAAAAGAATATGGTCAAATTGTTACCCATCTTACCCAAACCTATATCAGATTAATAGAGAGCATGAGTGAGACAAAAAAATAGGGTTTAGAAAAGAAAAAAAAATGCTGGAGTACCCATCCAATAATAAACTTAGTCATGATTATGCAAATATTAAATTCAAGAGAATATTGCATGATATTGATCAAATGCTAATTATCATAAAAGACTCCTAACTAAATAATGATTTCTTTTCATATTGCTTTTTCAGTGCATCAATCTATGAAATTCCACTCCAGCATTACAATGTAATGCAAGCGTAATCAATCGTTCCCAACAAAAGTTCATTCCTTCTACCTTATTCTCCACAAATTAACTTCAAAATTCAAGATAATTATAATCTGTTACTATCACAAACACTAGAACCATCCAACCTTATTGAACTCTAAACCCACAACCTTTCTTGGCCCTAAAACTACTAAAAAATCAAGTGTAGACAGCATCATCCAAGTTTCCTAAACTATCCTATGTCACAATCTATCCTACGTCACAATTTAGTCGTAACAAAATGTGTATATGGACCCAGGAAAGAGTGTATTTATTACCAATGAATCCTTTGAGTAGTATAGAATGCGAGGAAAACTTAGCATCGTGGTTGCAAACCAATTAGTAACAACATCAACAGAAACCTCTCCCTCTTACCTGCATCAAACAATCAAAAAGATGTTAAAATTTCCTTTAGAATCTATCAAGTAGCAAATTATAAGACAAATCCCATAATATATATATATATATAGAGAGAGAGAGATTGCATTGGGCATAAATAGAAATGTGCAAAGTTATAAAGCCTGTGTGTTGACTTTAAAACTCACAATGCAGCATGAGGGTAGCTTTCAAAATTTAAACCTTCTGCGGAAACTCACCTAATTAGACAATTTGCAGTGTTACATCCAGAGGGAAATGCAACGAGTGAAGGCAAGCCTGTAAGCATATCAAATGAAGTTAAAATAGGGGAAGAAGTCAAGTGCTTATAACAATAATAGTTGTTCTCCCAACTCTTTAACAAGCATAATCAAACAATATATAAATGGCAAACAAGAAAATATAAAATAATTTATTCCATTGAAAGCATGACTAAATTCCAGAAATTGAGAGAAAGTTCTTACTAGGGAGAAAATCAAGTGACAATCATTTCAGTCATAAAATCTAGATTTACTCTCTACTAGGGGTCGGCATCGACTGGGTTGGGTCAGGCTTGCACTTTATAGTAAGAATATATGCATTATCCCAAGGCCTGCCCAACCTCGGCCCTAATCTAACCATCCCAAATTTGGCCCTAAAAATACTTCTACATCCCAAGCCCGCACAATTAACTCGGCATATTCTTTGTGTAGTTCATTTATGTCAGGATGCAGTCCTATCTTTTTGCAGTTCCATTTGTAGTTTTTTGAAAATTTAGTTTGCAGTGCTTAATCATTCACATTGCATATAACTCGTGTAAATTATATGAAAGAGAGCAAATATTTGATCCCTAGCTTAGGAAATCAATATCTGTTTGGTGAGATTTTGTGCTGTAAAATCCCAAAGATTGCTCATTGAACTATTTTGGAGGTGTATAGAGGCAAAGAGTCCTAGTTTTTTTAGTTTCTTAGTAATTATTCTAAAATTGAAATATAAAAAATCTGATAAACTATTTACCATTTTCAAAGGAAGGCTACCCTGAAAATGTCTTCTCAGCAAGGTAAGTAGCAAGTTCAACTTCTCCAAGTTCAACCATTCCAGTATTTGCCATGCCATCCAACAGAGAAGCTGCACAAAGAAACGAAAACAAAAACCACTTCTATCAATAAGGTAATCTAGAAACATAAAACTTCATAGAGAAAATGAAAACAACCAAGTTGATCAGTCCAAACAAGAAAAGGAAAAAGACAAAAGAGAAGAAAGAATGATACAAGAAAACAAAAATTAGCCAAGGTAAGCGATTTGTTACTTAGATTCTTATAGCAGAACAACTCCTTTTTCAATGCCAATTTTTTTTTTTTTTTACCTCCATATGGTATGGTCCCCGTAGCACTTTACCCCTTATCTTTTAAAATAGCCACAAGCCCCCCATGTGGTCTTGGATTAAATTGCAATACTAACTCTGTTAACTTTAGCAATAAAAAGACAATTATACCCTTGTTTTCTTCCTCCACTTCTCATTATTTGTGTAAGAATAAAAAGTAAAAAAATAAAAATAAATCAAACTTGCCTCGATTAAGAAACTTGATTTTTTTTAACTTCTAACTTAAATTCTAAATTTGTAACCTAATTACTAATTTAATCACATCTTAAGTTATAATATATTCATGTTACAGATATATATTACCATTAGCAGGCAAAACAAAGTTTGAAAAAAAAAAAATTGAAAGTGAAAACAATAAAAGAAACGTAATAAACAAATGGCTAAACAATAGAACTGTAGAAGCATGGGAGGGTTGGTGAATCTCAGACAAATGCTGAGATTTGTCATTATGATTTCTAAAAAAGGGACCGAAATCAAACTCGATATCATATTATTTCTTCATATCATATTTATTTCTTCATCACAGAAACAAGATTACATATTACCAAGTCTCTGTGTATATATGGTGCGTATATATATGAACTATTTAATAAGTTGAGTTTTGTCGTTCGGTTTGCAAGAATCGCAGATTGTGCCAATTGCATTGCAGTGATAGGGGAGTTTGTACAGGGGCCAAGGCAGTGGTTGAGAGGAGGGAGACGGTGGCTGGGCGGCAGGAAGGGAGGTCGTATCTAGAAGGTGGGGAGGGTGGCAGTGGAAAGAGGAAGGGAGTGGGGGCGACTGGCATAGTGGAGGAGGTGATGGAAGGTTTAGATTTAGGGGTTTTTTTTTAAAAAAAAAGATGATGAAAGGGGCGATTGTCTTTTTACCTTAAAAAGTTTACTTAAATTAATTATTTCTCTTCCCAACTCTCTCAAAATGCACGTGTAGTACAAGTTATATTAGTTTTGGACAGAAAATGTAACGGGAGCAATTTAGTCCAAAATCACATGAGGGTTAGTTGGCTATTTTTAAAAGACGGAGGCTATGCTATTGGACCAAACCACAAGGAGGTAAAATGGATTTTGCCCTTTTTTTTATTATTTAAATATGCTGATCTCATTTGATGCTTTCTAATCACAATGCTAACTTTCAATCTGTAACATGGTGAAACAGTTAAGTCTAGAACCATAGGATTTGGCAATTTCATGACTTATATCGTAGCAAGGATGAAGTGTAATCCAATATTCATATAGGCGTTTGGAAAGGGAAAAGAAAACTCATAGAAGCCTCAAGCACTTGACAATTTCAAAGAGGCATCAAAGAGTCAAGGAGGGATGAACTCAAGTCATAAACAAGGATGTCCACGTGACAAGATTCAAGAAGACCAAAATGTCTTAAATAGAACCACCTAGGGTAAAGACTTGACTTTAGAAGACATTTATGCTGGTCCTGGTCAAGATTGGTGACCATTTTGGTAAATTAAGTATGACCTCCTAGCCATCCAAAAACTGTAACTTAGGATTTTAGTTTTTTTTTTTTTTTTTTTTTTTTTTCTATCGGCCATAACTTAGGTTGTAGTTTAAAATTTTAAATCCTTGAGTAAGACCAATTTCAAATGAAACTAGATTTACATAGTTTCAAATTGAGCACAATTTTCACCCAAAACAGAGTTAAAATGAGCGAGCTAATAATCTTTTGAAGTTGGCCATGTTGCTGGTGGAAGAAATCAAACAAACTTGAATGATCAACTATTTTGGCCGGCCAAACTGGGTGCAGTTTGAAAAAAATAAACTAATCATTATCTAACCATTGGAACTCATGCATTATACATAAGTTTCATTTTAAACCCAGAACTTGATGATTTGAGACCCAATATTCCCTATATACATTAGAGAACATATCTTGAGAGGTTTGGGAGAGCTTAGAAAGAGTATTCATTATACGCTAACTATCAACAACTGGCCCAAGCTTGAGAATCTTGAAAAGCAAACTTTGGACAACTTTTGGGCTTCAATTTAAGGTATAAATTCTTCCTACTAGTGTATTGTTGAGATACGTTTACCACCCATGATATTTATTTTGTAAATTGCAAAGGTTGGGGTAAGACTTGAAAAACTTTGTGTTGCTGCTTGTTTGACTCTGATAGTTTGTGGTAGTAGGCTACCCATTGTGAGTTGTGCATTGTGAAAGAGGTTGTGGGGGAGCCTAAAAACCCATTGTGAG
This sequence comes from Camellia sinensis, assembly GCF_004153795.1. NCBI lineage: Eukaryota > Viridiplantae > Streptophyta > Magnoliopsida > Ericales > Theaceae > Camellia > Camellia sinensis. The sequence goes on along the minus strand of NW_021027936.1, from coordinate 115,526 downwards.
TTAAGGACTTTGGTTGAGCTTGCAGGTGATCCTAGAAACTAGTTGAATTCTGAATTGAGGAAGAGGCTGGGGGTGACCTTGTGAAACCCAGTGTGGTGGGTTCTAGGTGAGCCCTTGAGTGAAAACCTAGAGAATTGAAGTAGTGGGTTTTAGGTGAGCCCTTTGTGTGAAACCTAGAAAGAATCGTAGTGTTGTTCTTCAGGACAAAATATTAGGTAGATTAGTAGCTTGTAGGTTAGCGTAGGAGAAACCTTCATCAAATCCAAGTGTAATACTTGAATAGGAGACAATAGGTAGATTAGTGGGTTTTAGGTTAGACTAGGGTAAGCATTCTTCAAATCCTAGAGATTGTCTTTGTGAGGAGAATTTAGGTGGGTACTAGCATGCCCATTGTAAGTCACCAGTTGTTTTGGATGATTCATGGATACTTCAAGCGAGAAGGCAAACAAAACTTGAACCTTTGATAGATATTTTTCTATCACATTGAATCATTTTCTAAGTTTTAAACATACCGAATGGTTAGAAAAATTGAGATTGGTCATTGAGGACTGGTGAAGAAAAAACAAAATAACTGTCCTATTCACCCCCTTCTAGGACATTTTCATAAACACATAACGAGACACGATGACATGCCAATTCATGTTGGTTTTCCATGGCAATGGACTTCTGCATGAACCTTAAAAAATTTCAAAATTCCTAGTTTCGAAGTGGACCAATTATGATATGCATTGAGTTTTATTAAGAATTTTACTTGCCTTATTTCATGTTATGTTTGTTGTGCCAAACACATAACATGAAATAATCTCCCATCCTCAAGTTATATCCTTCTAGAAAATCAAATCATAGTATTAGGATTGAAATAGAGCAACTTGTTTATTCTTTCCCAATCAAAGGAAAAAGCCGAATGATGCCAAGGAATTCTTTCATATCTTCTCTCTTATATGTTGCTAGCAAAAATGTGTATGGATGTCGGATTGAACATTAATAATTGATATGATGTCATACAAGAACCATGGACAAATGGTGACAAGGGCATCCATATAAAAGGGCACTACTTTAGTAGCATTCAACTCCTTGGTTGATATGTGAGACACTATTTAAAGTACCACCTCAGGTTTCCCCCCGCCCCCTTCTCAAACACAACTCAATTCAACTTATCCCACTCAACAAAGCCTTGTGCCATTTGTCTCGGGTGGGTATGAAAGTTCTACCTAGCCATTCCACTCTTTCAAGGCTATAATTTTGGTCAAACCACCAACCTACATTTTAAGGTTATGATATTATCAAAATCAATGAATATCATGTCAATATCGTCATTAGACAGACTACATCAAACATACTTTCTTTAATCCTTCATATATAATGAATAAATATTCGTTATAAAATGAGTTAATACCATATGATGACAGCGACAAATTGAGAAAGAAAATAAATAAGCTCCAACCGCAAAATTGAACTTGAAGATGGTTACAAAAAAGGAAAGAAATGTGTTAAAGAGCAACAAGTGGTTCAACTATATACCATCACATAGTAACTCAATTATCTCAATTATCCATAGACATACAATATATAGTGTCTCATTAGATATTCTTATTGATATGTGCAACGACAAAATTGAGACATCCATTTCCCTAGTATTTTTTCTATTATTGACATACTTTAATGATTATCAAAAGGCTACCAACATATGATATATCAAAATCATTGGTTAATGGTTATATATATTCCACCTTTTTGTTTGGGTGTCCTATGCCATGTTCTCAAAAGGCTGATTAGCACTCATGTCAATGTTAAATGTACATTAAAGTATAAATTATCATCAATATAACGTACAAATTGTGATTCATTTGGGAGACATTAAATTTAAATAACTGTACTCTTAGGAAAATTATGACAAAAGCACCTCCATTTGGGTTTGTGGTGGGTTTAGGGCTGGAATATGTTTTAGTGTTAGGGTTCTAAAAAGACAAGAGATAACTTCTAGGGTTTGTAGAACGATGAGAAGAAAAAAACTAAATTTGTTGAATTTCAAAAATGACAGCTTGCTGGATTTTCAAAAAAGATGCTATTTGAGAGTAATTTAGTGGCTAAAATGAAGAACCTGGGGAGAGGCCATTGAGGACCAATAAGAAGAGGAAGGGGAAGGGTTAAGATTGATTTAAGCTGGAAATAAAAAGTTAATTTTTCTAGGGCTTTGAACAGTATGCTTTTGAATATTAGTAATTTTCTAGATCAATACTACATTGCTGTGATTTTTTGGTTTGGAAATTTTGAAAGCTATCCTGGAGTGCTGTTGATTCAGTTGCTGGGATTGGTGTAGTCAGTACAAATGGATTGAAGAAGATGGAGAACATTTAGAAGCTTTCAGAGTTAATTTCAGTCCAACCGTAAAAATTTTAAGGTTGGAAAGAATATAAGCAAAGGAGGAACTGGAATACCTGCTCCCATTTCTGTCTTATCCAACATAAAGTGAACACAAATGAAATGTTTCAAATAATTAAAATGATAGAATACAATTGGTGTGTTTGGTTTGGTTTTGGGAGACAAATTTTCAAAAAAAATCTTGGGGAAAGAGTGAGTTATAAATTTTTTTTGGTTTGATTGGTTGTATATTTCGGAAATAGTTTTGGAGTATGGGAATTTGGGATATGATTTGACATTTTATTGTAGTTGAGTAGAAATGTGTGAGAGAAAAAGTGATTGAGAAGGAGAGAGGAGAGAGAAAAAGTCATTGATTGATGTGTAGGAGAGAGAGAGAGAAATTTTGGAAATTTTTTTTAAAAAATTTCCAACCAAACAAAATTTTAGAAACTTTTTTCAAAAATTATGTTTTGAGAGTTAAACCAAACAAGGCCAATATGATTTAATCCATATTCCGAAAATCCCATGTCTTCCCACTTTACATCCGAATCTAAAAACCTTATGCTGGCCACATACTCGAATGAAAGAAGAGGAATAGGATGAATGAGATTCAATGAATTATCAGGTTTTGCATGCAGATAGACCTATTCTGTTACAAAAGTAAATAAACTAATTAGGTAAATAGGTTTACTCAGCCTTGTGTCGGAGAAACATGTCTTGACTTGAGAAAAAATAAGTTTTTTGTTTGTTATTTCACAAAATTGTAATCAAATCATTTCACTTAAGATTCATTTAAATACAACTCAAGCCTAACGGCTTTGTTTACTTTGAAAGTAAAATCTTTTATTGGGTTTTGTACCCCATATCATTTTCAATGAACTAAGTTTCCTATAATGAGCAGCACAAGATATGGAAAAGAGATTCATTTTATACAAATATAGGTTCCACATCTTTATCATGGACATATTAAGTATAACGAAGGAAAGAAGGCAAGCAAAGAACATATCAAAAAAGAAAAAATATAGTAAAAAAAGAGGGCAAGCAGACAGATATAACACAAGTAAACAACATCATCAACAACAAATATATGCAACAATTAATATTAGAAATGCATACCAATTTTCTTCCAGTTATTAGAAAATTGTGCAGAGCGGTCACTCCCAAATGAAAATACCTGAACCAAGTTTTGATGAACAACAATAAACACCTATAAAAGATCTCTTTCCAGTACACTAATATTAGAATAACCATGACAACAACAGGAATGACAAAGACAAGATCAAGAGTTCATAATATTTACGGCAGCCTTCTATGATTATTTTGTATAGCTGGTATTTCACACATTTTCAACATTTGACTACAAACTCAATTGTTGCTTATTAATAAAAAAATTCCAACATATGAATGATGTATCTATGTTTTTATATCAGTATGAAGAGTCTTTCCATCCCTACCAACATTAACATTGAAACCCTAGATTAAAGAAAAATGTTTAAATTTCAAGGATTTTCTTTTTCACTGTTATTTCTTTTTCAGATTTTGGTTTTCTGGGATAATTCAAGTTAAGATATTTGTTACATATTACATGAAATATCAATTGTACAAAATGAGCAAAAACAACACAGCCAGTCCTTTGTTACATAGATTCTAAGCTTCAGGTACGAGTGTCGAATGCAAGTATGTATCTAAGCATCAATTCATCTAATTCCCAAGTCCTAGGGCATCAAGCATGGTCACATATAGATTTCTTAATACTATTTCTAATTTCACAAGCTAAAATGGTAAGTGACATTGAGTGTTATACTTCACTCGCTTTGAATAAAATATGTAACCGAATTGATGTAGTAACGGAGTTTTATGTATAATTAAAGTTGAATAACTTTACATGCTTGTTAAGTGAATGTCCAACTAAAAATGTTAATTATTTAGAGAGTCTATGTAACGTTGGTCCACTAAGTACTTGCTCTTTTGATAATAGCCAAGATATATCAAGTCACTGTACCTATTAAGAATACCTGAATTAGTAATGCCTCTGAATTTTCAAACTTAGACAGAAAGTTCCCAGAGGTGATGACCTCAAAATCATGATCTCCTGGATCTGATTTAACAGGAAAAGAAAATAAAAGAAAAGGATGATGACATCATATTAGAGTTGTATTTCCTACAACGAGAAACATATAGTACATGTTTCCAAATAAAAATCTTTGGTACAAAAGCAAATAGTCTAGAATGGAACAACCCAACTAACCAAAGGAAGTAGACTCCAGCAATGGAAGGTCAATTTCAGAAAAAATTGTCCCAGCATGTCGCTTCTTGATACTATCAAGAACATGCTACAGTCAACAATCAATGTCATGCATCAAAAGATTATTAGGAAAGTCTATTGAGCAAAGAAAAATAGTAAAGGTTCAAACTAAGCACCATAGGCTTCATATTGATAGGACGATAATTAAAAACTCACAATGTGCTCGTCAATACCGAATATGTTGTTATTCCTCTTCCATAAGGGATTTGTCAGCAGCTCAAAAGCATATCAAATCTGGAAATCAAACAACCTAACTTAAATAATTACAATACTGGAAGTACTCAAGTTAACTCGAGTAGGATTTGATATTGGTGCCAACAAAACCATATAATTTCTAGACAAACCAAACCCAACCAAACTAATCCAATCAAGTGGGGTTGGCAACATGAATTCTTTTTTGTCATTCTGCTTTATCAAGGGCTATATGCTCAATTAAATTAAATTAAATAAATACATATCATTTTTTACTATAACATCCCATATCAATTTAGGTCTAGGGCTCTCCCTAACATTTCTATTTATGCTGATCATATCACTATTCGTTACTATTGCATCTACACCCTTCATTGTACATCATCAAACCATCTTAGCATATTCTCTTTCAACTCATCTTAAATCAGTGTTACTCCAGTCATTTCACAAATATATTTAGTTTCTAATTGTGTATTTCCTAGTCTTACCACACGTTCTTCTAACTATCTCTATCCCAACTACATTCATTTTATAAATGCGATTAAATTCCTTACAGCTTAGCCGTGATGGATGGACTTTATGGGTAGTCATTCAATAGTTGACATGTCAGACCCATACTAGTTTTTTACTTATTTTCAATTTCTCCTCTAGTTTTTGTCTTCTCTCTCCCAGATTTCTCACTCAGTTCTTCTTTCAAAACATCTTATTGATAATATGATCTACATACACACATATAAATCTGACTGATAATCTACAAAGTTCAGACTATATTATTTATCTGATGCAACTAACGGAGGGGGCATATAATCTTAAGAATACTTTATGAGCAAGAATATATAGAAGTTATGATATCGTGGAGATCAAAATTACAAAGGATTGCAAAAAAATTTAAATTAAAAAATAAAATTTTTGCAGTTGAATCTTGTAGATATTATCAGAATCTTGTATTGCAGAATCTTGTAGAATCTCGTAGATATTATCATAGATTCCATCTTCCATAAAATAATTACAATAATTTCAAAACAAAACCCAAAATCTTGTAGAGCTTATCATAAATTCCATCTTCCATGAAATAATGACAATAATTTCAAGACAAAACCCAAAACCATATCAGTTTTTCTAGCTTGAACATGCGTGTCTCTTTTCATTCCTCCAGTCAACAGATCTGACTTCCATACAGCCTTAAGCGACAGCTTCTTCATCAGCACCTCACTACCAATGATCAGGAGTTTCGTTCTTCGTTTTGATTGCTTGGTTTGTTCCATTGTGTAGAGAGCAAATGTAGAAAAAGCATCAAGAGAAAGAACGAGAAAGAAGAGAAAACCAGAGTGGTGGACATCCATTCAATGGCCGACATCTATGTTACATGGAATCAGGTAAATGTGCCGGGTGTGGGTACGTATCTAGAGGTCGGACTCATCAAACCATAAATTTAAGAGTTACTCAACGTGGGATATCAAACCATAAACAAGCCACAGATTGTATAAGTAAGAGAACTTTTATAATTTGACTGATTAAGCATTGGGATATCTTATAAACATAAGGAAATTTATCAAAGGAGATCCTTTTCCCTTGAATAATTTCGTTGTCGTAACAGATTCCAATAGTAACAAAGGGGAAATTTATTCTTAATTTCAAGAAGCAATATCAAGTGCAATGCAAAGAATCTGTACAAATTATCACATGGCTCAACTCAACAAAATATTATGCTTCTATGGATCTTATTTCACGAATATTTGGGACTGGGTCCAAAGTTAAATCAAAATAAACTAACATGTTTTTCCAGTCCTTTTAGGTCCTTTCTTTGTATTCCCTTCATTAGGCAACACCTTCAAGACATTGCTCTCTCTAGTTGGCACAATTATTGGCCCTTGTTTCACATGATCAGCCAATATAAGTCAGTCATCCTGTACTAATTGATCCTACCTCTACCTTCCAGTTCTATACTTCTGCTATATTACTACTCAACCATCTTGGAAAATTTATTCCAATAATGTCATCGTGAAAAAATTTTGTTTCTCAACTTCCAATAAATGTGGCCAAATTGAAGCAAGACAGGAGAACATATATACAATACAACGTTATTTCACATATGACATAAAAATATATAACAATATTACAGGATGTTCAAAATCCACCCCCCATGCGAGACATACACACATATATATACATAAACATACACATGAAACTGATTTTGTAAATCCCCTTGAGAGCAAATGGAGACTTACAAACCTTGATAAACTCAGTTATAGGAGGAACTTTTGTGCCCGAATTCCTGGATCAATGCATTTGTTAGTTTAATATAAAAATATTTGGTATAACACCAATTAGAGAGAAAAAAAAATACCATATATATAGTTAGCTACATATCTTATTAACGTCTTCTAGAAAAGATCAGCATCAACTAAGTAAGAAAAGTTACTGTGGTTAATTCACAACAATGCATAATCGTGTCAACTAATATAACGACACAGAGTGATATAAACACAATCATATTGCAGCAGAAAAATAAATTAAAAAAACAAACAAACAAAGTAGAACCTTGAGTATATGACAATTATTAAGCAAATTAGTCTGTTTTCTATACTGGTAGTGAATCAGTGGTCATAAACATCCATTATTAAACTAATGCTTCAACTTTTAAAGTGTACAACTTTAACCATCATCAAACTTCAGAACCTGCAAAAACAAAATTGATGTTTACAAGATTTAACTTCTAAATATTTCCACAAGTCAATTCTCCTCATGAATGAGAGAAATACAACCAGCTCAAAGCTTAAATATAGTTATTCACCCAAAAAAAAAAAAAAGAAGCTTAAATATAGTGGTCATTATTGTTAAGAGTTGAGAAATAAGACTGGTCACAAAAGTAGTTGAAAGGAAGTGGAAATAATTTTAGCAAGTTGAGTAGTTGTAGGGCTGAGGAAAGTATGTTAAGCAGAACTTTATAATTCAGTAGTTGAATTTAGTGGACCAGAATAGTGTTTTTTACTTTAAAGCTATAAATCAGAGAAGAGCTAGCCATAGAAATGTGGGAATAACAAAGGAGGGCGGTTCAGTCATACCCAAATGAAGTAAAGACATTGTCTCATTTTTTGATAAACTTTTAGGGCCCACTACTGCTGACCATGGGGCTGGTGATGACATAGAAAACTATATCAAGAAGCAACTTACTGAATGTCAGAAATGTGAGTTACTCAGGTATGTTGCTCCTGCAGAGATGAAGCACTATGTTCTCACTGAAAGATGAAAAAGCTCCAATAGCTGATAGGTACAATGCTATGTTCTTTAAAAAGGCTCCAACAGCTGATAGGTACAATGCTATGTTCTTTAAAAAAGCTTGGTCCATTATAGGTGATGATGTGATTGCTTGGATATCTTTTTTCTTCAGTTCTGGTGCTTGCTGAGAGAAGTTCAATCTATAGTGATTAATTGGATCGACAAGCTGCCTAAACCTTCAAATCTAAGTGATAGACCTATCTCTTATTGTAACATCATTTATAAGTGCACTGCTAAAATTGTAGCAGATTCCTTCAATTGTGCCACATTGTCAAACTGCCCATTATGAAGGATGGAGAGGATTGCTGATAATGTGCTGCTTTCCCAAGAAATATCATCGCAGTGCTAATGGCAGGAAATGTGCTTCGAAGGTGGACTTAAGAAAAGCCTATGATTCAGTAAGTTGGCATTCCAAGCTCCAGACAGTTGATGAGATGAGGTTTCGTGAAAAGTTTGTCAGTTGGGTCAAGACATGTATTACTTCTCCAAGCTTTTTAATTAATGGCAGTGATAATGAACTGAAGGAATATTTCCCAAGTGCCAAAGGCCTTAAATGTAGCAACCCTCACCTTACTCTTGTCATACTTGCATACATTCACGCATGATCTTGTCTTGTTATGTGGTTTTGAAAGCTTTGCCTTGCCTTGTTTTGTTAAAGTATTGCTTGCATGATTTTTGTTCCTTGCTTGGCGTGTAGCCGAGGTCACCTTGAGCTTAGTTCACCTTTGAACCTTTGTACTTAGAACTATTTTGGGACCTTGGTCGACCCTCATCTTCCCCTCGGGCATGTTCGCCGAGGTGTTTTGCACTTCGTGATCCTTGTCCTCGGGCAGGTATGGCCTAAACCGAGGTGTGGCACACCCCGGCCAAGGTGTGGCACAGCTTAGTCAAGTGTCGTCCTCCCTAGCCGATGTCTTTGTTACCTTGATGCCGAAGCTTTAACTTTAGCCGACATCATTACTTGCCGATGTGTCTTGCCTAAGCTTGCTGCATACGCTTTGTCATAGACCTATCTTATCCATCAATCACCTTTTGAGTTGAGCCAACCCGGTAGCGCCACGTGTCCGAGCTGATTGTTAAGACAGCCGGCAGACCTAGAAACAAATCATTTTGTCTCAAATCTTTGCCTTTAGAGAGAGAAGCTCTAGAGAGAAGGAGGAGAAGCTCTTGAGTGAGAATAGATCTTCCAAGCTTGATCTTCGAGGTTTGAACCGTTGGATTCGAGTTTTGAGGTTAGAATCTTAACCTACTCTTGTTGCTCTCATCGATCATCTAGCTGCATTGCATGATCGGATCTATTTTGCATGTCATGCATCGATTTGAAGTTGGTTTTGGAAAGAGAAAAAGAGTATTCATGTGTTCTTAAGGAACAATCTCGTTTTGATCCGAAAGTTTGAAACCAAAACCATGTCTTTGTGTTTGTTCTTGCATGATCTTCTTGTATGGGTACCCAGATCCATGTTTTGAACTCATGGCATGAAGTCTCAGATTTTTGTAACAAGTTATGATCTTTGCATTCATCTTCTTCATGATCATGTTCATGCTGTTCTTCATATTCTTCAAAGGGAAACCCAAGTTTTCCCGACTTTGCTTTTGAATGAGGCCATCGGGACCACACCTCGGCAAGGAGGTGTAGGACCTCGGCAAAGACCTGGTTGGTACCCAGTGTGTTTTCATGAGACGGGAGCAGTGTTTAAACTCCCAGCATGTTTTGCTTTGTTGTTGACTTGAATCTGGTAAGGATGCCGAGATCATTTGCATGCATATAAAGCTCGTTTTGAGAATGTGATTTGCCATGTAATTGTAGGACCTTGATCTTTGCTTTGAGCCTACACCTGAAGAACCAGGTGAGTGGTGCTTTTAATAAAGCTATGTTATACTGTTTTGATAAATCTTGTCTTGCTCTGTTTTGACGAAAGTATTTGCTAAGCATGAATGAATAGCTCTGTTTTGATGTATCAAGTATAAGCTTTGTTTTGATGTCATCCTTGAAAAGTCCCTTGTGCTGGAGGACTCTAAACTTTCGTAGCACTAAGTATAAAAGGATACGGTCCTTACTTGAAACAGCACTAAGTATAAAAGGATACGGTCCTTACTTGGAATAGCACTAAGTATAAAAGGATACGGTCCTTACTTGAAACAGCACTAAGTATAAAAGGATACGGTCCTTACTTGAAACAGCACTAAGTATAAGAGGATACGGTCCTACCTTGAAAGACTATCGTGTTAAAGCGGGCTACGGGCCTAAGTAACACAAGACTATCATGTTAAAACGGGCTATGGGCCTAAGTAACACAAGACCATCGTGTTAAAAGGAGCTACGGGCTTAAGTAACACAAGTCCCTTGTGCTGGAGGACTATAAACTTTCGCAGTACTTTTGACTAATCGATTACGGATCGTGCAGTCCTTGTTTTGCCACTGACGGTTTACCGCGTGGACTTGTTTGTTCGGAGAGCTTGATTTGTGTTCTGCCGATGTCAGTAAGCATCCCTTGAGACTCATAAGACTTTGATAGATGAATACGATTCATCCCTTGTTTCGATAAAGTTTTGATGTGTTTTGCTTTGAAAAGGATCTCGGCTCATATTGCATGGCTTTGGCATGTTTTGTTTTGGAAAGACTTCGGCTATATTCATGCAAAACCTTTATTACTAGTACCATCCACTGAGTTTCCATACTCACCCTCTCTATATATATGTAGGTGACGAGCAGGACGTCGGCGACCCCTAGAATGTGTTTTGAAAGACTGTTTTGGATCCTTGATTTTTGGTCGGCTTTGTTTTGTATTCACGTCGGCGATGCCATTTATCTTTATGTCGGCGAATCTTGAAAATCATGCTTCTTGGGTTGTATTCACTGTATTTTGTATATGTCGGCTCAAGAAGCCTTTTGATCAAGATGTAATACGTATTCTTACTTTGTTGTACCCGATTTGTAAAGTTGTAAAGATGTATGCCATTTCATTAGACTTATGCACTGCTCTTATGGACCACTTGTATTTTGATTTATTTCTTCCGCATTTGTGAGCCCCGTTCATTATACTCTGATTGTGTTAAACTTTTGTAAAGTTGGCCTTCGGTAATTACGGATTACTGGCCATCACGGCACCAAACTACTAGGGGCGGTTTGGGGTCGTGACATTAAACAAGGGCACCCATGCCACCCTACTTGTTTGTTTAGGCTATAGAAATTCTGACAGGTATCCTGAGAAAGAAGATAATAGTGAGTAACTTCAAGTACTCAAGGTATGCAAAGGAAAGGATTACTCATTTGACTTCCACTTATAACTAACCTCATACTCTTTTGCAAGGTTAATGTGAGTCTTATTACTCTATTTAAAGAGACTTTGACTGTTTTTCAGAGTTTGTCTGATTTAACTCCGAATCCTGCTAAGAGTGATGAGTCTTCTAATATGGCGTTTCTAGCTTAATTTCTTCGAAGTTCATGGCAGAGTGTTGCAGACGTCTTGTTGAATTATAGCCAGAGTTAAGTCCTGGACTGATGTATAATCTTGCACTGGCAGATTTCAATTGATCAAAACCTATGTACATAGACTCGGGTATGGGTGTTGAGTGTGGATATGTGTTAAGTGTCAAATTCATCTAATTCTCATGTCAGGGACACCTAGATACGGTTATATTTCATATATGTTATTTTCTTAATATTTTAAGGGTAAAATGACGTTTAAAAACTAAAATATAGTATTTATATAAAACATAGAAATCTTATGCATATTACTATAGTAAACTCGACAACTTATACATACTTTTTGGGTGCATCTCCAACTAGGCATATTGAACATATCCCATACCCTTACGCAAGTGTTAACTATCCAACACATATACTTCATAAATTTAGAAGAGCCCATATAATATTGATCAAGGCAGTGTCATTCTCTATTCAAATATACTAGTCCTCTATGTTACATGGATTCTTCAAAATAAATCAAACACTCGTGTCGGACAAGGGTATGGAATATGTGTCGAATACTTTTCAATGGATACTTCTTATATAATTTTATATAATAACACTATTATTATATGTACATATTATTGTGTAATTGCTATAAATAACTTTTTGACACTACAAGTTATATATAGCACCATTTTATCTTACATACTTGATTAAAAATATAAAAATATGACATTTTTGCCGAGTCCACGTACCCTTAAATTATGGTTTGATGAGTCCGACCTCTAGATACATACCCACACTCGACACCTGTACCCAAGTCCATGTAACATAGGGTCCAGTATGTTTATTCTCCAAAAGAAAGTTCTCACTTCCATAGAAAAAGTTTTGCAAGCCTTTCTATGGAAAGGAGTGGATCTCACCTCTACCATATAGCCAAGATTGCCGAAGATTCTATATGTTTGCCAAAGGAGGACCATGGTTCGGGTTTTAAGAAGCATGAAGAACTAAATAAAGCTCAATCAGTAGGCATATATGGAATTTTTTTTAATTACTTATGTTGGATCTTTCATTTGGGCAAATTGGTATAGATCACAACTTTAAAAATTCTCGAGGACTCACTTGGGCTTGGAGAAAGAAGTATTTTTTTATTAGCAGCAAAGAAAAACATATGAACATAGTGAGGGGCACAACCCTTCTACAACTAAATAAAAAAGAAAGAGAGTAAAAAACATGAAAAAATTCAAAAGATAGACCCAATACCCCTTATAACACACAAACACACGCCTAAAAAAAATAATAATTCTAGGTACCCACCCTTAACTTTCCCAAATTTACCCCGAATGAGATTGTGTGGTTATGATTGAATTTGTGTGGTGTGGGGTCCATATATAGAATAAATCTCAACCATAAGATAATAATTCTAGGTAATTTCTGGGTAGTTAAGTTTGGGTTTGTAGTATTATTGGAAAGAAAAAAAAAAAAAACCACTTCAATTTCTTAGTAGATATCACTATGGTTTAACAAATGGTTGCCTCCTCTTTTTTCTTTTCTTTTCTTCCAATTGCCTGAAAAAATCCACTCCAATTATATATGATTCAAGTATGCGCAAAGAGGTTCTTGTTTCCTCTATTATTTCAGGCAATTGCTGGAAAGGCCAAGTGCAGATTCTATCACATTGATAGATTAAAAGAGAGATTCTCGCTTACTTTTTCCCTTGTAGTAAAGACCCCAAACAAGATTGTATGGATATTTAGTGCTCAATTCAAGCTGTTTGGAGGATTTTCACATATTAAGGTTATGGGGTAGATTAGAATAAGCTTGTGTGGTCTCACAAATCTGTTCCCCACCATTCTTTCGTTATTATAGTGAAATAAATATGGATCAAGCCAGTCCAACCCAACGGTTGCACAATTATATTTTACTTTTTCTTTAACAATAAATATACACACCTTTTGGGTTTTAAAATAAAGACTTTTAACTTTATCTTTCTTCATATTCTACTCTATTTAGAGTTCATAGGTCCATCTTTTGAATGTCAAGTTGATTGAGAATATATTATATAAACATAACACTGCCATTTACATAAATATATTTCATTATGGGCCTGTTTGATTCTAGTATTAGAGCGAGCATACGACTGGATTGTTAATCCAGTGATATGCACATTCCTACATTTGGATGGCATAAATAGTGGCCGGCTTACTAATACGTAGGATTTCTAATCCCACAAAATCGTGGGATATTCAATACCATATGGAAGTAAGTATTATTATTAATAATCCACTCTTGTTTGGTTAGCAAGAGTTAATAGTGAGTGTATTAACAATCCATGGGATTAGTGTAGGATTAGTTATCCAGCTGGATTGCTGAGATACATAATTTTCTATTATCCAAGTTCATTTTGCAATAGATATAAAAATTTATAATCTCAATTATATGTATAAGTTGTAAGATTTAAAAAAATCATCAATTTTGTCGGATAGAATGACCATTGGAATCTAATCTGAATAATAAAATCTGCAACCAGACAATGGAATGCAAGTCCTATGGATTAAAAATCTCAATCCTATACTGTAGTCTGCCTAATCAAACAAGCCCTAATTGAGTTGGACAGTCAATTCAATGGTTAATCCCATGGATTATTAATCCTATCACTAATACTCCAACCAATTAAACAAGCCCTACTAGTATTGTATTTGTATACCATAGTAAAGCCAATCCATGAAATGTATGCCTTGAAAATATTAGACAGAACACAACATAAAAAATTGATTAGTAAAAATGAAGTAAAGCTATGAAGCACAAACACCTCTCCGGAGGTCGCATACAGGTAGGTGTCTGACACATGTCAGACATGGACATCGACACGGACACAGACACGCGCCGGACGACACGCTGGGAAGAGTTGGACACTTTGGACACACTGTGGACACGCTGTGACACACTGAGGACACACAAGGGACATGTTGAGGACATAAGCTGCTGAGGCTGCACTAGAGACACTCTAGGGACACACTGAGTACTATTTTTTTTTTACTAAAATAGCATACCTAAGGTTGGTAAATTTTTTAATAAAATTAAATATTTGACTTAAAATATATATTAAATAATTAAAAATATACATATAATAAAAATATATGTTTTGAACGTGTGTCGACATGTTGTATCTGTATTTTTTAAAAATTTACGTGTTCCCATGTCTGTCAGTGCCCGTGCTTCTTAGAGGTAAAGACACAAAGTTAACCTACCAATTTTGTATCTCACAAGTCACAAATAAAACTGTCAAGGGTTAAAACAGAATATAAGAGTACATATAACACAAAATTGAAATGATACCCAGAAAAGGCTAGACTGCAAAGTATCACACTTCACTATGTATGCATATACATATATATAAATTCAAAACTTGATATAATAAAAGATCAGATTTTAGAGAGTCAAGAGCGTTATTACCAGGGGCATTTCCCTAAATAAGCCAAAATAATAAAGGAATTCCTAAACTAAGCCTAGTTTTGGAAGAATTCCCAAAATGAGCTAACTCGCGATTCACAATCGCGAGTTCAACACTTTTCCACCCCTGTTGCGCGAGGCCTGCCAAATTTGAAACTCGCTGTTATGAAAAGCGAGTTTGATTAAGAACTCGCGGTTACGAAACGCGAGTTTAATTAATTTTTTTTTCCTTTGAACTCGCTTTTTACAAGCACGATTTCATCCCAATTTTTTTTTTTACTGAACTCGCTTTTTGAAACCACGAGTTCATCAAAAAAATAGATTTCTTCTGAACTCACTGTTCATAGCCACGAGTTTATGATGAACTCGCTATTTGTAACCACGATTTTAGGGCAATTTTTTTTTCTTTAAGTGAAATCGTGGTTCACAACCACAATTTTAGAACTTATATTTAACCCCCCCAGCCCCGTGTTTTGCATTCACGCTTTCTCCTTCTCCCTCTGCTGTCTCTCTCTCGCTCTTCGCGAGTTCAACACTCTGTTCTCTCTCTCGAGCTACCTGCTCTCTCTCTCTCTGGAGCTCCCTGCTCTCTCTCTCTCTCTCGAGCTCCCTCTGATTGATTTAGTACTGTCTCTCTCTCTCATTGGTATGGCTTCTATCATCTACTTTACTGTGAATAAATTAGGATTAGAGTTTAAATTTGTGAATATATTTATGTTTGTGAAAATGTGAATAAATTAGGGTTAGGGTTCATGAATGTGGGGTTAGGGTTAGGGTTTATATTCGTGAATAAAATGTTGTGAAATCAGAAATAATAAATTAGGGTTACGGTTTATATTTGTGAAATTTTAAGTATAGATAATTTGTTGAATGTGAATGTTGAATGTGTTGAATTTTAATTATAGATAATTTGTTGAATTTGTTTAATTATAGATAATTTGTTGAATTTTAATTATAGATAATCTGTTGAATGTGAAATCTTTTGCTATAGATAATTTGTTGTTGAATTTGTTGAATGTGTTTAATTATAGATAATTTGTTGAATTTGTTAATTATGGATAATCTGTTCAATGTGAATTCTTAAATTTTAAATTAGGGTTAGGGTTAGGGTTTATATTTGTGAAATCTGTTTAGAAATCGGTTGAATGTGAATGTTGAATGGTTTATATTTATCTTAAATCTGTTTATAATTGTGAAATCTGTTGAATGTGAAATCAGATTTGTATTGAATGTGAAATCAGATTTCTGTTCAATGTGACATCTGTTGAATGTGAAATCTGTTGATGTTGCATCTGTTTAGCAAAATTTAAATATTATGTTGAAATAAGAAAATGGAGGTTATGGTTTTGTATTGATGTGAATCAGAAATGAGGGTTTTGGTTTTGAATTAGGTTTTTAATTGATGAATGTGAAATCATTTTTCAATTAACGGTTTTAAATTGTGAAATCAGAAATGAGGGTTATGGTTTCAGAAATTAGGGGTTAAGAAATTTATTGATAAGTTAAATTTTTAAATAATGTTGTATAATTTTTTATGAACAAATAATTTTTTACGTAATGAATAGATAATTATCTATATTAATAATAATTACATAAGAAAGAAACGTTAATTTGGCTGTAAAAAATATTATTAATTGGTGATGTGGAGTAGTAATAACTTAAAATTAATAAAGTAACAAAAACAATTTTGTTCTAACTTTCAATTTTTTAAGTAAGAATAAGAAATTGAAAAGTAAGGAACAAAATTTGTGATAAGAAATTGCTATGGAAGTTTTCTCATCATTATGGCCAGGAACAAAAAAATTATATATATATATATATTATATTTTGGAGATAGGGATATGGCAAAATAGAAAAGTCAGATAATTGAATTTTATGTCGGTGTAGGCCTGCTTAATATTTCTATGGGTGACCCTTTAAGTAGTACACTAAAATTTTATTAACAATTAAAAATCTAACTACTTAGAATGTTAACCCAAAAATAAAAATAAAAGAAAACTTTAAAATATGCCATTGATGCCACATGCCCCTACGTAAGAAAAATTGGTTTGACTAAATTTATGCACTAAATTCAAATGTATCGTGGTTAAATATAAAAGTATAGTTTACTTGAATTTCTTGCCCCATTTACGGTTGAATTTCTATTTCGAGTTTTTTCTCCTAAAAATTCATGACATTCCCTTTTTATAAATTTGATATAAATAAATGACTTTTTAGAAGTGATCTACAAAAAATTGATATAAACATTAGAGGTCGAATAATTTGATCCACAAAAAATTAGAAGTCAAAACATTACTTTTTACCTCTTTGCCAAAAGAGGCCTTCCAAGTCGTCATGGAAAATGCTATTATGAAACATTTGATATAAAAAAAAAAACAAATTTGTTTAGGAATTATGTTGAAAAAATTAAAATATTGATTTATAAAATGAGTCATTCTAGTAATTTTTACCCACTTGAATTATCCAATGACTTATTCTCTATGCGCCTGCATTATGTTTATTCAATTAAGTTTTCACTTTTTATGATAGTCGGATGTCTGAATCAGTTTACGTATTTATCAACTAATCTTACGATCCACACGCAAACGTCCATTCCACGTAGATTCCGACAATCTCAATTAATGAAACATACTGAGAGTTCAACTTGAGATCTGAAAGGAGCATACCTAATTTCTAACACATAATGAGAGCTCTTTAATATTAATGAAATTCAAGTTTGACTCGCTTCAGGTCGATAATTTTTGGTTATGTTATTTCCCTAAGTTATTTCTACGTTATTTCGGATGAGGTTATTTCCCTAAGTTAGGGAATAATGTCATAGGAAATAACCTATCAAATAACTTTGTCATTAGGTCCCTATTGCAGAGGAATAATGTCAATAAAAGTAACTTCTCTTTAATTGTCCACAAATCTCACTAATTTGACCACCAGTTATAAAAAATGACGTGAACAATGTTTGAAATTAAAATTAAGTAAAGTCATCACCAAATCAGTCGAGTTATTTGAACTCAATGAAAAAAATAATAATTTCATAGAAAAAGTTACACTATGATTTAAGATTTTTTGTATGACTTGTCCAGTTTTGTCCAATCGCCACTGAATAAAATACAATTACTTCATACAAATTATTAGTATAAAATTATATGAACAGAAAAATAAAAGAAGAATCTTCATAATGTCTTCATATTCAAAATTATTGATTATCTGTCTAGGTTTACAAATCACGCTTTTAAGGAAATTTTATTTATACAAAAATTTTGAAGTAATTTATTTTTTAAAGTAAAATCTGATTAAGAAATTTTGATTTATACATAATTCATGCTGTGGTTAAGTAATTCTTTCTATCTTCAGAAAACGTGTTGCAAATCACGGTTTTTACTGTTGACCCATGGATAATAATCAGTTCAAGCAAAATGTAAAAATTCAACAAGAATTCAAAATCAGCACTCT
>NW_021027936.1:43297-84594 GCF_004153795.1 Camellia sinensis | reverse complement strand
ATATATATATATATAGACATAGATGAACCCATAATCCCACTCCTAGAGGCAAAATCCACCTCAAACTTAAATGTGTAAAATCAAACTAGTGTCAGCTTTCTCACGAATCAGCCTCGTGATGTTGTATCTGGGCAGCAATTAGGTGCCTATGGTCTTCTTTATAGCTAGGATAGTGATTGCATAGTTGACCAGGTGTTCTCTAACCAGTCTGAATATGCACATTAGTTTCTTCATTGTAAAGCAGTCACCCAACCATCTAAATCCAATCAAGCATAATCACGATAAACAGATAAATCTAACATGTTCTGCATTTAAAAGATAAGGCCACATATTAATGGCTTTTGACACTGCATAATGAGAGAGAGAGAGAGAGAGAGAGAGAGAGAGAGAGAGAGAGAATACTTTTTAAAGTATCCTGACTAGTCCTAGACTCAAAGAAAGAATCCTATTTCTATTGGCTATTGGTATTGATTTGATGTCATTAAAGATCTTTATAGAGACTATGCATTTCATGGCCACTGCCACTTTTAGCCTGTAATTATTATTATTTTTTTGATAAATAAATAAATTTTATTGAAAGAGCATCAAGATGATGCAAAAATACAAAAACTTCAAAAGGATACTTACCAACTCCTATCCAAGAATGTCATCTAAGAAATCTAAAAAAACAAACAAATCCGGATCAAACTTCCGTTCCATCCAACTATATAAAACTATAAGAAGGCGACTCTCAAGCCAAGAAGCACTATTATCAGCAATGTTTCTTTCCACATATTGGTTATAGATTGAATTTTTGGGTTTAATCACTTCATGCTTGATTCAAATTATCAAGTACTGTTTCCTTGATATGTTTGCATTGGTAAGCAAAAAACATTACTATTTCCAAAAATTCGAGTATTTAGTAAACAAAAATTGCCAATAAAACCACTTGTTGGTCTTGTTTGGGGCAATGCTCAACTTTGTTGAGTCCATAAATACGCGCTTGTTAATTGTTTTGGAGTACAAGGACCACTTGGGAGCTTCTATTTGAACACCATCATTCATCTTAGAACACACCATCTTCTAAGTTCACACCACACCCAATTTAAATTTTTTAAGTTTTTGATCAATTTACATCATCAATTTTCAAATAATACCAAAATACCCTCTTCTTTTCCAATTTTCAAACCTTAACCCTCACCTATCCGTCACCTGCCGCCACTGCCATCCCCCTCCCGAGCCCTGTCGCCTTATCCCCATTCCCTTCCCACCTTGACACATCCTGCCTTGCCTCCCTACCTCATCCCCCCCCCCTCCCCCCGGCAGCCCCTCCTAGTGATGGATATGTGTGTCCTCCAAATGTCCAAAGCTTGTCGTGGTCTAATAAAATATAAATAATAGGATACGTATGGATATATGTTCTCAACTCAAGTGTCAGGAAGAGTCATGCTTCTCAAGAATATCTAATTTATACTTGGTATATATATTTTTTCGATTGGCACTGGAGATATCGGATCAAAACCCGACTAATCCCTATGGGGCCGTCAACACAACATGAAATAAAAATTACAAAATATCAAAGATCTTAGTGACATTTGACTGAATGGGCGCAGCAATCTTTTGCCTCTTATAATGCTAATACAATGTGTATAAAATCTATAGTTGCTTGCCCAAACTAAAATTATCAAAGAACCGTAAATACTTGGCTCAACGAATCTCATCCTGAAATGTCATATCTTGTACACGGGTACAATACCAAGTAAATAGAAGCATTTCCGCATGACCACTGCAGTCGCTTCACATAACAAGAGCCTGCTCGTCTCCTCTGTTGATCCAACAACCTGCCCAAAATTTTAAAATCATGAAATCCATCCACAAGGATGTTGCCAAGCCAACCTGTTGAACAAAACAGAACCAAATGATGCGGCTATCAAGGGTATCATGGAGGATCCTCAGCTTGTCTCTGATGCTGAGCTTTCGGATTGTTCAGACTCTGAGCCACCTACCGATTTAAGCGCGAATTAGGTGTTAATGTTTACACTTCGGCAATATTAGGTCATGCATTAATATGTAATGTCTGTGTTAGAGTAAGTGTTTCCGTAATGAGTTGGTCAGATTGTCTGGCTAATATTTGTCTGTCTAACTGTTATGTTTATCTATGTATTGTGTGTTCAGTTCATGGTGTCCACAATGTATTGTTGTTCGAGACTTATGTTTGTACTACTTATGTATTTTTGTGGGAGACTTATGTGTTTTTTCCTCAAGGTTTTATGAATTACATTATCAGCTTCTAACCCAAAACAAAGACAACAGAAAAAAAAATATTATTTAAATGAAAACGACTTTAGTAAAGCCAAAACTAATTTCTGAATAACACGTTCTAACCCAAAACAAAGAGAAGAGAAAAAAACAAAAAATATCAAAGTTTACATGAAAACGGCTTTAGTAAAGCGAGAATAAATTTATGAATTACATTATCAGCTTCTAACCCAAAACAAAGACAACAGAAAAAAATATATATTATTTACATGAAAACGGCTTTAGTAAAGTCAAAACAAAATTCTGAATAACACATTCTAACCCAAAACAAAGACAAGAGAAAAAAACAAAAAATAAAAAACTTTACATGAAAATGGCTTTAGTAAAGTGAAAAGAAATTTATGAATTACATTATCACCTTCTAACCCAAAATAAAGACAAAAGAAAAAATATATATATTTAAAAGAAAACAGATTTATTAAAGCCCAAACAAATTACTGAATAACACCTTCTAACGCAAAACAAAGAAATAATAATTAAAAAAAAATTGACTTCAAAACAGCTTTACTAAAGCTCAAAAAATTTATGAATTACATTATTACCTTCTAACCCAAAACAAACACAAGAAAAAATAAAATAAATTTACTTTAGTCAAACAAAATAAAAAAATGCTGAATTACACATTCTAACCCAAAATAAAGACAAAAGGAAAGAAAAAAAAAATTAATATGAGAACGGTTTTAGTAAAAGAATTTTAACCAAAAAAATTATTCTGAAATATATTATCACCAAAACTATAGCGATCCCGGTATTCCCTGTTGTTGTTTAACTATAATCCGGACTCGGTTCCGTAGATTCGTTGTGGTCTTATCCTCATTTCTATCCCTTACTCTTTGGGTTAGAGTTTTGGGCTGTGTTGGGCAAGTTGCGAATAAGTTGGTTGTGTTTTAAAGCTTTGAATTTTTGCCCAGGTTTTGGTCTCTCCGCTCGAGCGGCGATTTGACGCTCGAGCGGGCTTCTGTTGTTGTCTTTCCGCTCGAGCGGCAGTTTGGACGCTCGAGCGTGAATTTCCTTCTCTCAGCATTTTGGACGTCTGCAGAAAATTATGGGAGAGTGCATCCGGCGCTCGAGCGGATCTTTGGACGCTCGAGCGTGAACCTGTGTCTGACGCTCGAGCGGGGTGTTGTACGCTCGAGCGGACCTGTTTTTATATCAGTCCGTGAACTCACTTTTTTGATCACTTTTTGATCTCCTTTCTCTCTCTTACTTTTTCAAAACCTCCATTGGAGAGCACCTCACTCTAAAACCTAACTTCTCTCTTAGGATTGATCTAGCTAGAGTATTTTCCTCACCTTGGGCCTTTGTAAGAAGTGTGTTGATCGTCGAGGGCTTCGTTGTGATCCAAGAAATTTGGGATTTGGAGCACTTTGATTTCGGGTCATCTTCTCTATTTGAGTTCTACTTTTGAGGTAGGGATTTCCTTGTTCTTTTTCAATACTTCGTCTATAGATAGACATGTGGTAGTTTTGTATTGCATGAAAATCATACCTATGTTTGGTTTGTTTGAAAATCATGAGGAAACCTAGAGTTGGTTGATTAAGAATGAATTTATTGTCTTTGGTTGTTCATTGGACTATTTGTGGCATAAAATAGCATGTTGTTGTTGAAACATAGACAAGCCCTAATTTACATGTGTCTTGATAAATTAAAAGAGGGGTTTTGTTCTTTGGGCAAACAAATACTTGTGTATTTTGGGTCTCAAACGAGGTCTTTGTTGTTTATTGTTGATGATTGAACCTTTTTGGTCAATGTTGAAAAAGAGGGAAAAAAACCCTAACTTAATGATTATGACTTAATTTGCATAATTAATTTGGAAGGTTATGAAAGGAATGGAATTGATTTTTTTGGAAATTGGGAAAAGTGTTTTTCTTTGAAATGAGTGGTGGAGCATGTTGATTTGGAAAATTATGAAAGTTGATTTTGAAAGTGAAGAACGAAACTTTAACTCTATGTGAGACATAGAAAATAAATATGGGAATTGGATTGTTGTGTTATGCATGTCGAGTGCACTTATTTGGGGGAATTAATTTGTAGCTACCATACTTGAGTTGTTGATGGGTTTGTGGTCTCATAATAATTGAGTCTTTAATAGATGTACTAAATATTTGCATCTAGAGGTTTTGTCCTTGGTCATCGGTGGAGGATGACGTGGTTGTGTTGAATTGTCGTGTATGCATTACACCATTGTTGATTGAACATCTTATGTGATGAAATGTTGAGATGCATTATATATGTATACTTGTTAGGGAGGAGAGAGGGGTTGTACTTCAGTGTGTGTGAGAAGATAGGGGATGGACTCCACACACCTATGTGTTCATATACCTTAACACATTGTTGGTTATGCCTTGTTGTATTGTGATTGCTGGTGTTTTACCCTGCGCTGATAATTAGAGGTACCGTTACCTTCCAGCTAGCGCCTGGTAAACTGACTGCACTGAGAATCTAAGGTACCACACCCTTCTAGCTAGCGCCTGGTAAACTGGTATGTTGTTGTGAGAGGTGTATCTTTGGCTTACTACGCACATAGCTAGTAGAGCAAAGTTTTGTTGTTGATATTTCACTGTGTTTGGGAATATCATGGATTGTGTTGATTACGGTCTTGGAGGGCCGAGTTGCCTCATTGGTTTATCTTACGCCTGTTGGTGAGTTGTTATCTCTTTTATAACAGTGCATGTATTGATTTGATTGTATCGGGAAGAAGCCAAAATGTCATATTTGTCTTTTGGAAAGTGTGAAGGAAAACGGATATTTTTTTTAAAAGAAATATATATTTTGAAAGGGCATGTCTGTGTATGTTTGGAAATGGAAAAGAGTAGAGGACTTAGTGAAATTACTTCCTAAGTAATTGTTAATGTTATGTAAGATTGGGAACGGGGATTAATGAAAAGAAAAGAAAATTGAATCGCCTATGGCGTTGATTGAAATGGTTATTTTCAAGAAAAGTTTATACTTATGTATATTTTGTATAACTGTCACATTACTATTCTAGTATGAGAATGAGTGGTCATGATCATAGCTATCTGTATGTTGTTATTGTTGAGGGCCATGTTGAGATCCTTACTGGACTATATGTTCATCCCACGTTGTTGAATCTTTTTCAGGTGTTTAGCAGGATGTGCTACAAGATTTGGATCTTCTTATTTGTTAGCCACGGGGCCTCTTTGTTGTAGGCGGAATGCCATATACGAAAAAGGGTTGTACCCTTCATTTGATTATTTGATGTTGTAAGCTTGAGGGCAACTTATTCAGTATACTCATGTTGTACTTACTTAGCATCCAAAAGAGAGAGTTGTTGTTCACTCCTTTTAGTTGAACATTTGAATTTATTTCCGCATGTTATCTCTGAAATTGAATTAAGTTAATGAATTTGGTAAGGACTCCGAGTAATAAAAAGTGGGGCATGACAAAAACAATGACAACATAAACAAAAGAACGGAATTTTTTTCTTTAAAGTTCAGTAAAATTGAAATTAAAAAAAAAATTATGCTAAAAGCGCGGTTCATAAAAAAATTTGGCAAAAAACCGTGGTAGAAGAAATTTTTTTTTTATAAAACGTGGGTTTTGATGAACTCGTGGTTACAAAGAGCGAGTTCATTAGAAATTTTTTTTTGATAAACTTGTGCTTACAAACAGCGAGTTCAGAACAAAAATCCTTTCTACTAAACTTGTGCTTTCAAAAAGCGAGTTCAGCTAAAATCGTGCTTGTGAAAAGCGAGTTCAAAAGAAAAAAAATTAATCGAACTCGCGTTTTCTAACAGCGAGTTCTTAATTAAACTCGCTTTTCGTAACAGTGAGTTTCAAATTTGGCAGGTTCCGCGCTATAGGGGTGGAAAAGTGTTGAACTCGCAATTGTGAACCGCGAGTTAGCTCATTTTACGAATTCTTTCAAAACTAGGCTTAGTTTGGGAATTCCCTTATTATTTTGGCTTATTTAGGGAAATGGCCCTTATTACCACTTGGATGAGAACTTCTCATAGGCTTCAGTGACTTGTTCCATGGAACTATACCTCTTGATCCCCAAAACTGAAATTACAAAGATTGATTGTTATGAAAAGTAGATGGTGAAGAAAGAGAGAGAAAAGAAAGTTCGATAGTGAGTGAGTGTGACCATCGTAGTGAGACGGAGGGTAGGAACGAGGGAGGATCAGGAGCTGATAGAACATGGATGATGCGAAGAGAATCAGAGGAAACCAGTATGCTTTCAGCGCAGAAACCGGTGATGATTTCGCCATTGGAATCTCCGGAGAAACCCTCGTCGCCAGACTGGTTTTAGAGAGAGAGAAGGAGGGGGTCTTCCGGGTCGCGATCGTTCTAGTTCTGGGTTTTTTTGTAATATATAACAAATCAAGGTTCTAAAAACTGGACTTACCCGTTCGGCTCAAGCCCAAGAAAATAATATAAATAAATAAATGATAAATTAAGTTAAGGTGAATCATGCTTGGTTTGAGAAAATTGAGTTTTTTATTTTTTTTTATTTTTTTATTTTTAGTAATTTTTTTATTTTTTATATACTCTTAGTTTAAATATGTTTAAAAAGTATAATATTTATTTAAAAAAATTAAAAAATCAGTAAATATAAAAAAATATTTTAAAAAATATGAAAATTCAATATATTTTTATTTTTTTGTATTTAATGAATTTTTAAAAAAATAATTTACAATTTTTTTAATTTTTAAATATATTAAGATTAAGTGGATCCAAAAAAAAATTGATTAAAATATTTTAAAAAATCATTACAAATATCAAAATACGAATTGAAAATTCAAAAAATTATTTTTGAAAACTCAAAACTAAATAATGTGATTTTTTAATTTGAATATGGATAAGTATTAGGGTAATGTTAGGGATACTAAATTTTCTATCAAACAAATGATAGACATTTGATCATTTGTTTGGTAGAAAATTTGAGACCTATAACATTTTTTTAGGTATTATACGATGAATTTAGATGCTTATAAATTCTATACCCTCTTTTAATATTGATTTATTAGAATGAAATTTAATGCAATGGACTAGAATAGGGAGAGTAGTGAATGATCATTTAAGGTGATTTATGATTTCATTTATAATGTATTAATTAATCAAATATGGTAATAGATTTTTTAATGAAATGATCATTTTATTCTAGTTAACCAAATACCATCTAAGTTTTAAAATGTTTATTTTGCCTCAACACTCTTTTAAGATATTGGTAGGTAAAATAAAAAAATAAAATTTATAGATAAATAAGTTTGATCAATGGAACTGACGATAAGTCTCCTTAAAATAAATAACACAAATCATTTTATATTGATTTTAAAATAATTTTTTATGACAATTAAAAATAGTTTTTACATAAAAAATTAATATTTAAAACAAATTATACAACCTAAATCTAAAAAAACATACATAAAAAATTAATATTTAAAACAAATTATACAACCTAAATCTAAAAAAACAAAAGTAAAGAAAAGAAATTTGGACTGTCCTAACACTGCACAGGAACTTTGAACTGATGACCTCTACTATAAGATGGGGATAATATACTATTGGGGAATGTTTGATTGAAGCATTAAAATAAAAGACTTTTTTCAAAAAAAGTCTTGAATGACAGATTGAATGTGGAGGAAATATGTGGGTCCATTAAAGTATTAATTCGGTATGTGATTGTAGGATAAGGAAGATGGGATTGAAGGTGAGAAATATGTTCAATCTCACAAATATGTTCAATCTCACCTAATAATCTAATTCGTTATTTCTCTTGCAATTTCAAATAATTGTAGTATTGATATGGAGAATTAAATAGCAAAAAAAATACGGGAATTAAATAATAACATAGGTAATATGGTATTAGAGAATAAGGATAAACTACTAATAGGTTTTAATAGTTGGCCTTAATTCCTATCAAATCCTATTGAAAATAAGTCATAGTACAATCATCGCTAAAAATAATTTTTTGTAACGATTTTTTACATATGTCACTAAAAATTAACACTTAAGTGACTTCTTTTTTTTATAAATTGTCGTTAAAAACTTACAATTGGTGATATTTTTCTGTGATGAAATTTTCAAACTATCGCTGAAAGTTGAAAATTAGTGACTTTTTTGTGACGATTTTTTTAAGCAATCACTAGAACTTATAATTAGTGACATTTTTTGTGATAAAATTTTTAAACTGTCGCTGAAGATCAACAATTAGTGACATTTTTTAATAATGCATGATGAAAAATGTCATTAATTATTATAAGACCTATTGAATAATAAGTTCACTTAGTAGGACCTACACGTAAGTTCCCTTTAGAATAAAGCCTCTTCAGATTATTTTGTTTATTCATCATTCAATTAAAAATAAATATATCTTTTTATTTTATCCTAACCAAATATAATACCTCACTCATTCTATCAAATTATTTTACTTATTTATTATCCCATGATATAATCTTATCCCTCACAATATTATCCATAATTCTATTATATATACAATTCTTATTTTATCTTATTTCATAGGATAATTTTATCTTCCACAATTTTATTAATAATCTCATTGAATATAATCTCATAAAAAATAGTATAATACAATCCAACAAACGTGACCTTCTAGCACAAAGTAATGGATAAAAAATTGTAGTCCATATATATAAGGGTAATGCTAGGTAGCCTGTGTGAAGAGGATAGTTCAAGTGGTCCAAATGATGTGGCTCGATGATGTGATGATGATGTGAAAATTAAACCTTAGGATACAAAATTCAATTGTTGTTGGTAATATATAATTCTTTAGATATTTTATTAATTTTTTTCTAGAAAATTTTATATTTTTAGCAGCACCAGTATTTAGGGTTCGTTTGGGATGTGAGTCAGCTTTTTAATTTTTTAGCTATTTTAGTTTGGGGCTAAAAAGCCTCGTTTGAGATAGGCTTTTTGTAACAATCTCAATACATGATTAACGTTAATCCATGATTTAATATGCCTAATAAGTTATTAAGATCAGATTTTGAATTAATTGCACATATGTGGCATTATTTGTGTTTTTATCTATTCATCGTAGACATATTTGTTTGAATTTCTATTTTGTTTCGTAAATCGAAGGCTTTATCGGCATCCGATCGCAAAATTGACTTGAATTATGTGTTAGTTAGAATTTTTAGAATTTTATAGTAGGTTCAATTGAAATTCGATTTGGAACGATTAAATTAGAGCAATTAGTGCACAATTAAGATTAATTGATGAATTCCTTAATCCAACCCTAACTAAGGCACTAGTGGACTCTTACATGCATCCATACACTCTCATTTCACCCTTTTTGGAGCTACAAACATGGGAGACAGAGAGAGAGAGAGAGACCAAATGTAAGTGAGTTCAATAAGCGAGAAGGGGTGAATTGCTAGGAATTATTGGAGATTTGGAGAGAGTTTATAAATTTAAGCCTCTATACTTGTGAATTCAAGGTATAAGGTAAGAATTCAAGCCTTTGGTCTTGCTTTTAAGTTGGTAAGTTGATGAATATATAAGAACTAAGTGAATTGAAGCAAGAATCAAGTTGAATGGTGTAGCAAGAAGAGGATCCATGCATGCATATGCATCACATGACAATTAGAGCATGTTGTCAAAGAATTTGTCCCATGTTGTTTATATTTTGGTTATGGTTTAAGAATTCAACATGTTTTTGAACTAAACACCTCATTTGATTGTGTTTTGGATACTTGAAGCTCAAGCCATTTCATGCATGTAAGATTCATGTTATGTTCTTAACATCTCTAGGTGGATTTTGAACAAGTGACATAATTTTGGGCCTTAATTTCATGAAATGATCTTTAATTCTCAATGTTTTTTCAAGTTTAGACATGTTTTCTTGAGTTTTGGCCCAAAATGATGTATTTTGAAAGTTTAGAAGTTGAGTTTTGAGCTTGGGAGCAAATTTGGAAATTCCAGAATTCTGCTCCTATGCTCGAGCGACCACTCTGAGTGTGAGCACTTCCGCTCGAGCGACCAAAAGCTGGCTCGAGCATGAAATGCATGCTCCCAGAAGTTCTTATGTTTTGCAGACCGCTCGAGCAACAAAAGTTACGCTCAAGAGATGGTATGAGTCTTATGCTCGAGCGGGCATCAAGCGAGCATCGAGCGGAAAAATCAATCAACCAGCACTTTTGCAAAGTTTACAGACCGCTCGAGCGAAGGAATGTGCGCTCAAGTGACCACTCACATTTTTCATGTCCGCTCGAGCAAAGAAAGCTACGCTCGAGCAGGGCTTGTTTTTAGAAATTTAACCAAGTGTTTTCCAATGCATTTTGGCATCCTCACTGCATCCTAGGCATTCCTAGGCCAAGACAAGAAGTAAAAACACACCATGACAAGAAAGAACTAAGTTAATGACTTCTGGTGTGTAATTCAGTATGTATTCGTTCTGTATCTGTGTAGGTCACGCGCCACAAAATATTTGAATTGCCTACTCTGTCTGTTTACCTGGAGCCATCTGTTATCTATGAGTAATAACTTAGTAAAGCTATGTTCAAGTTAAATTATTTTCCGTATATGCAACAAGATCTGTTTTAAAAAATGTTATGTTCTGTGATATGAATAATTGTCCAATTTTTCAATAAGTATTTGTGACACAAGTATGTTATCTGTTCCCAGTTCGAAGGTTCATTTATGGAACTGGCAAGTTATCTATACCCGGTTGGAGGTTCCTATATGGAATTGACAAGTAATCTGTTCCCAGTCCGGAGGTGCCTTTATAGAACTGACAAGTTATATGTTCCCAGTCCGGAGGTTCCTTTATGGAACTGACAAGTTATCCGCACCCAGCCGGAGGTTCCTCTATGGAACTGACAAGTACGATTTATGATGCTCTGTATATGATCTGTTAGCGCTGACGGATAAACCATGTAAAATCAAGCATGAATTTCTTATTTTCTGTCAATGACTTAAACAAGATTACAAATGTGAATCTGTTCATGTATACGGTCTTAGTTGTGGGACATCATTCATTTAACTCTTTTACTCTGTTATTATTCACTGGGCTCCCGCTCATTATTTATATTATATATGTAGGTGATCAGGCACATGACCAGACTCAGAGTTGAGAACCTAGCGTCTCAATTTTTGTCAGCCAACCTTTGTGCCTTCCAAGGAGGTTCCGGATTAAGTCAAGTCTAGTGGCTGTGATTTCATGAATATATAAGACTTTGTTTCTTTTGCTATACAAACAAGTTTTCTGTTTATATGTACATGGTGTGACGTGTAAATACTGTATCTTTTGACGTCACTAGTATGTTTATAAAAGTTTAAGATTATTTTGTCTTATGTATGTCTGCATAGCTCAATGGACATTATATTTTGTATATTTGCTTCCGCAGCCCTTTGATTATATGTTATTCTGTTCAAAGGCCTTTGGTAATCCAAGGATTACTGGCCGGTTACGACGCTAAACCTATAGGGGCGGGTTTGGGTCATTACACTTTTTTGACTTTTGTGAGAAAAAAATGAAATGATTATGATTTGGATGTGACATTTTGTCTTATTGGGCTAAAAGGTCTATTTTGTCTTTTTGTGGCTATTTTAGTCAAAAACTCCTGTTTAGCAGGTGCCTCCATTTACACACTACCTTTCATCTTAAGGCATACCACTACTCAATGCACACTTTTAGTAATTTGATAAATAAGAAATTTACTCAATACATACCATAATCTTCCATCTTTACCCTTATTCACACGCCCCATTCACAATCTTCCATCTTTACCCTTACTCACTCACACACCCCATCCACAATCTTTAATCTTCCATATTCTACACCTCCACTTCAAAAACACACACAACGTCCCAGAGGTTTAGGAACTAGTCTAAACCGATTTCCATTTGTGTTGAAGACAACTTCACTCCATTCTCTTCTGGTTCACGACCTCCTCCATGGATGCATAGTTCTAGAAAAACCAAAAAAAGAAATTGTTATAAGTGTTCGGAAATACAGAGTCGAGCTAAGTTCAAAAGTTTGACTGTTGAAAACCGAACATATGGACTATGTTCGACACTAGAAAATCGAACAATTAGAACTTGTTCGGTTGTAGATAGTCGAACATGAGTACATTGTTCGAATCTGGGTATCCGAACGAATACAAATGGTTTACCACTCAGCAAGTACATGAAAACGAAAAAAAAAATGAAAAACTAACATTTTCCTTGCTCCATTGTTCGAAACCAATATTGCCAGATGCATCCATCATTCAGTCCAATCAAAATCTTCAATAATACCTATATTTTTTATTGTTTCTTTAAGGGTTTTTGGTTTTGTTTTTGGGTTCTTGAGAGAGAAGATACGTAAGTAACGTTTTAGAAGAAAGGTGTGTATTGTGTTTATTATTATCCTTTATGGTAATTTTACATAAGGTGTATATCATAGCCCTTTGTCCTTTGTGGTCATTTTACATTAGGTTAATATTGCAATAAAAAATAAACTAATTAATGGTGTGTCTTGAGATGAAAGGTGGTGTGTAAATAGAGGCACCCCCGTTTAGCTTATGCCTGATGAAAATTACAAACTTTCTTTTTCATTGAATGAATTATTAGATGCTTACACAGATATTTATAAAATGAAAATATCTAACTAACTCTCTAATATCTAACTAACTCTCTAACTACTAACTCACTAATAGATTCTTGAACTAATTCAGTTATAACAAGATTCGTTAGCAAGACATGCTTGTGAGATACAGAGTATAACAGACAGCTCTGTATGATGCTGTGACTCTTGATGATGCTGTTACTGAGACTGCACTGTGTAAACTGCTGTATGAACTGTTTGAGTTGTTTGAACTGTAGTAGATACTTGATCTTTATGAGCTGATACTTGAGCTGTAGTAGATACTTGATCTTTATGAGCTGATACTTGATCTTTAAAAGCTTATAATGAGGGCTTGGTAGATTTTGTAAAAAATGTAGAATGTTGTTGGCAGTTTGCGATTAATACTAGTATTTGATTATGATCTAGTATCAGATCTTGGATATAAAAATGATGATAAACACTCATGAAAAGGAAAAACTTATTAGTTCTTATAATTTTAAGATGTTTTTATTTTAGGCCCACTATATTTCAAAAATAAGAACAGTATCTAAAGATTTTGACCGTTACCTAAACATAGTCAGTGTAGAGCTCTGGCGTTGGCAAGCTTTCAGTTTATAGAGGTGGCTAACCTTAACCTTTTCTTCCTCAGATCAGCCTCAGCATAGATCTATTTCATTTCTTACCTCTGACCGTAACTTCAGAAATTGGTTCTTTAGTTGTGTAGGAGACCTAAGATCAATAACTTGACATACAGTAGTAACACACTCATTTCTGGAAATGACAAAACCTTTTTTATTTATTGAACAAAGATTTACAAAGAAATGGGTGCCGGTAGACTGTTGGATTACTAGAGTATTGTTTGCTCTAAAAAGACTTGAGAATCAGACTTTTTTCTTAGTCTCAAGTATACTCTAAGTAATCTTTGTCCCCTTTTGATTTTCCTCAAGGCTTTTATATAAGCACCTTGTGGACTTCAAAGTCTAGACTTCAACCTAATCTATAAATATAAAATATTTTACATATTATATTTTATTATTATTAGAAGACAAACAAGCAGATAGTGTGGCCACATGTTGATTTATTTATGAATAAGAGACACCTGGTGGTGTAGTCATATGGAAGTGTAATCTTCAGCCCATTGTTTTGCCAAATTGCCCATGGTTTTGTCCATCTATTGCATTGTCTAGATTCCATATTCCCTTATCACCCATGATATTACTAAGATCATAATTTTCATCATATTCTTCAAATATCTCATCCCATCCTTGTAGATCTTGTTCCATTAGATATTTTTTCAAAAATTTACATCATATTTCAGGTAAATATGTCCCCTAATCTACCTGTTCCAAATAATCATATACTGATTCATAAGGCAATCCTGGAACAATTATTTTTTCCACTAAGAATGGTATTATTGCAAATGTGGTTTGGATTTGCGAATCTTAATTTAATATTAATTCTTTTAAAAACTTTCGTTGGTAATCTATACTGGCCTTTTTCTAAGGAAATTTTATTCGTAATGCTAACAATTCTCTGGCTATAATTTATTATAGATTGTCCTGAAGCAATAGCCAAAAGAGAATTTAATTTATTTAACTCACTTTCTAATTCAAAAATATAATTTAAACTATATTTTATTTCAGCTCTAAGTGTTGTAATTAAACACATATAATTACTAATTTTAAGTTTATGCAAAAAATATAATTTTTTATTGACTATTTATATTTTTTTGAAATTTTTTCAAGATTTTGGGGTCAATTTATAATAATGAAGACTTCTAGTTGATGAGGATGAGATGGCTTGTATGTTGAGGTGTGAGACTCCACCTGTGTACAAGCTAATTCGGGTAAGGAAATCTCGAGCTACAAGGATGTTTTCTATATATAAATACAAAGTTGCCGGGTAGCTTGAAGATTCACTGGCTTGAATGGCACGAGGGGCCAAAACGACGTCGTTTTGGTATCCTTTTTTTTCCCCCCCTTCCTTTTCCCTGCCTCTCTCTTCTTCCTCTTCTCTCTCTTTTTCTTTCATCTTCTTCCTCTATTCTTTATGAATCCAAACTCAGAATCAAAATCATTTTTTTTTTACTGAAAATTTTTTAAAACGTAGCCAGCCGGCCATAAAAACCATTCGACTGGCCAAAAAAACCACCAACCGGCCAAATAAAATGCCGACCGGCAAACTTTTTTTCTTTTGACAATTTGAAAAATTAAAGGAAGAAGAAGAAAAAGAGATTCATTATGATTACATTGACACATGCTTTTAAAATTACAATTCTCAAAACTATATTCAACAGCAGTTTAACAAAAAAATCAAACAAAAGAAAAACCCAAAATCAAAACTAAATCCAAAACCATACTCATAGTCACAGCCACAATTCAAAATCAAAATCCAAATTAGACAAAATCAAACATAAATCAGTTCCTCATAACTATAGATCGAGGTTCCTCTCACAGCCATAGATCGATTTTTCTCTCTGGTAAAATCAAATTAGAATTTGCGAACTCTCTCAGGCATGAGAGGGATGCTTTTCTGCTAGCTATAGAGAGAGAGAGGGGGGAGGTTGGGATGGTGTGATAGAGAAAGAGAAAGAGAGAGAGAGAGATATCAAGAGTATTTGAATGGAGAGGAAAGGAAATAGAGATAGGGATAGAGATAGAGTGAGCAGAGAAAACTGATAGAGAGAAGATAGAACACTTTTCAGGCCACTCGAGCCTCAATAATTCGAGCTACCAGGCATTTTTCATGTAAATATATAAATCAACAGCAAAAAGCATATAATTGGGTTGAGTGTGACATTCTTAAGCATTCAAAGATAAGAGCTAATTGACAAATATAATGCCTGTGTGATTGTCAATGTGCTCTTACAGCAAAAATAAAAAAATAAAAAAAAATACAATTGGGTTTCATTACTCATAACCAGTTTAGATTTTAAGAGGGGCTTAACTTTCTCTATTAAAATCTTTATTAGTGTATATTGAGTGATAAAAGAATGGAAAATTGAGTGACTCATTATTATATATATATATATATATATATAAGGGATGGTAATAGAGTGAGGCTGGGTTTAGGGTGTCTCATTCCTGCCCCACTCTTGATTAGGATAGGCAAATTGAAGAGGTGGCAGGAAGGGGATAAGAAAAATGTCAAAGTAATTTGTTAACTTAAAAGAATGGGCGAAATCAAATGAGAGAGATAACATTACGTATGAAAAATAACAATGACATTAATATCATAGTTTTGCAATTAAAATTTGAAATACAACTTTCTTGCTTTGTTTACAATGACTGGAAAAATTTAGGAAAAATTAGCATTCAGTAATAATTTTTAAAAATTATTATAACTTATAAAAAAAAATTGTAATTATAATTATTAATATTTATCAATTATTTATAATTATTTATTATAGACATACTGTCCTGTTATTTGTTCAAAAATTGACATGAAACAGAGGGGATTTGAAGTCGGAATTTTTTTATTTTTAAAAAAAAATTGTAGGGGGAGGCAACCAAGGGCCGAGCCACTGGGCCGAATGCTCACCAGTCACAAGGCCAGTTTGATTTTCTATTTTTATTTTTTTTTTTGTAACTTTTGTAAATTTTATGAGCCAAACCCAAAACACTAATTAGAGCGACCCCGGTCTTTCCCCATTTGGTTGTTGTATCCGGACTTAGGTTCTGTGGATCCTGTTATTATATATTTGTTGTTGTCGTCCTTTAATTCCTTATTTTTGAGATTATGGGATGTATTGGGTAGGTTTGTTACAGGTTGGGAGTGTTTGGGAGCAAAGGGTTGCTACCCAGAATTTTGGTCCTTCGCTCGAGCGAGCTCTTTGTTTTTGGTCCTTCGCTCGAGAGAGCGACTGCGTCTGGGTTTAGACCTGAGAGTTGCATTTCTTGGCTCGAGCGAGATTTCCTTCGCTCGAGCGAGCAAGGTGTATGTTTTCGAGTTCTTCGCTCGAGCGAGCATTCTGTCGCTCGAGCGTGCTTCTGGGTTGCAGACCTGAAGCATCGTATTGTTGGCTCGAGCGAGGCTTTCTACGCTCGAGCGAGTATTCTTTGTGTCTGGTCGCTCGAGCGACCACTCCTTCGCTCGAGCGAGCCTGTGTTATATCAGTAGGCAGCAGCGGGGAAACCCTTCACTTTTGCATCTCTTTTGTTTCTCAAACCCTAGAACCGTTTTCTCTTTCTCTCTACACACCTTCTCTCTAGGGATTCATCTCCTTTTAGTGTGTTTCTACCCTAAGCTCTTTGTATAAAAGATAAAGGGTGACTTGGGCTTCGTTTTAATTTGAGCAATAGTGGATTTGGAGCACCTTGGGTTTTCGCCATCTTCTCCATTTGAGTTCTTCACTTCGAGGTAGGGATACCCTACTCCATTCTATACGTTTTTGTCATAAGTTTTGGTCATTTTGATATGTTGGCGTTGTTGGGTAATTTTGGGAAAAGTTAGGGTTTGTTTTGTAATTTGGGAAAAAGGGGGTTTTTCATATATTATACTCCAGGTGTTTGTAAGACTTGAAAAATGGCATTTATAGTGTCAAATAGAGGAAATTGGACCTTAGGGTTGATTGTTGATGAAAGGGGGAAAATGCCCTAATTGTTGTAATAAATTAATTGGTATAATTAATTTGGGAAAAATATGGGGATTTAGTTGAAATCCATGAAATTGGGAAATTATTGATTAAAGGGTGTAGTTGGATAATTTAATCACTCATCTATGGAAATGTTGAGATTATATCTGTTGATGCATTTAATTTCTGTTTAGAAATAACTGTTTTGGGCTATCGGTGGAGGATAGTCGTGATTGTTGTAGACATTGCATGTTGATTAGGGAAAACTGAAACTAATCACATTGAATTGGTCATTGAATATGATGGCTGAATTAATACAGTAAATACGTGTATTGATTGAATATGGTATATGACAAGTATTAAATATATTGTATATGCATATTGTTTGGGAGGAGATAGGGGATGTACTCCATGGTTTGAGAGAAGATAGGGGATAGACTCTCAAACCTGTTTGGGAGAAGAAAGGGGATGGACTCCACTAGTACAGCAAATATGTGTACTTATTGATTTATGGAAGTGTTTTAGTACAGCAAATATGTGTACTTATTGATTTATGGAAGTGTTTTAGTGTGAGCCTTAGTCTCATCTAAATTGTTGATATTGGAGGTAATATTAATACGAGACGTGGTCTCATTATATTGTTTGGCCAGGTTCTGAGCCATGTCTGTGTAATGGAAAATTGGATAAATAATGAAAAGTGAAACGTGTCATGGACCTAATAGTCATGAAACTGTATTGTGATGCAATGGATTTTAGTGTTAACCATATATCGAATGCTAATACTTTAGTCAATTCTTATATTTGGTTTAGTATATCTCTGCTGGGCTGTGGCTCACCCTATATGGGAACATCATTTTCAGGTCCAGGTGATATGCTACCTCCAAAGACTTAGCTTGGGAGGACTTGGAGTTGAAGACTCTTTTTAATTATTTTTTTGTCATTTTGATATTACATGTAAATTCAAGCCAAGGGCTTAATCTGTAGTTGAGTTAGTACTCATTTCTTTTGTGTCCAAGTGTTGGCTTGGAAAGACGTAAGCCCGTAGGACATTTACTTTCGTTATTACATGTAATGTCTTCTTTTAAGAATACTCTGATGAATGAAAGAATGCTTATTTCTTTTTGTCAATGCATGTCAATATTATTTATTATGGGATTATTTTGAGGGCGTTACACTAATTTATTTCATAATATTTAGAGAAGTGAGTTAAAAGTCACTTCTCAGCTTTTAACCAACTTTCCCTCTCATATAAAAAAGTTTAAAAATTTTAAAAAACCAAAAAGTCAATTTTTAACCATCTTCCTAAAACACCCCTAAGTCTATTTGCACAGAAATCTGAATGACTTGTATCCTATTTTGTGAATGATATCTGTGTTCCTGATATTATTGTTTATCTTAAGACAGATACTAACAAGTGCCCCTAGGCATTATGTATATATATTATTAAAAGTAATGTTTTTCCAATGCCTATGTGACACATTATAAGGATTTACTTTTTTCTAAGAAAGTCACGTCAGTATGTATTTTCTTAATTACTTATAGAATCCTACACAAACCCAAACATAATTTAAATTATACTAACTTTATCTATTTTATATGGACTCTATTTGACAAATATTTCTTTTTCATATATTTTTCATGGTAAATTGAGACAATCCACAAACCCAATACCAATTTTGTGTTTCACTTTTTCTTCTTAATTCTTTCAAGGGTATTGAGATTTTTTTTAATGCTAAATTGCCCCCCTTTTTTTCTTATTTTTTCGTGTTTTATTTTATACTCAATACCAATTCTATATTATGGATTTATCGTTTAAATTTTATAATGCTTCTATATATGAAATTATACTTTCTTTCCTATACTTTTTTTTATATTATCACAACTATTAGGAGGAACAACCTGCACAACAATCAGCTTGTTTGATTCCAGTTTTCATAAAATTTTACTTTTTTATTTTTCGTATTTTAATGTTTCAATGAAATTTTTTTAATATTTTAAGCATTTTTTAAAAAAATTTTTAGACACACCTAACTTAAACACACTTAAAAAGTATAATATTTAT
Organism: Camellia sinensis; assembly: GCF_004153795.1. Classification (NCBI taxonomy): domain Eukaryota; kingdom Viridiplantae; phylum Streptophyta; class Magnoliopsida; order Ericales; family Theaceae; genus Camellia; species Camellia sinensis. Next base: position 65,127 of record NW_021027936.1, on the reverse strand, counting down.
GAAAAAAATATTTAAAAAATACACTAAATACCAAAAAATACAACAACAAAAAAAAAATGAAAATTTAGTACATTTTTGTATTTTTGTGTATTTATTAATTTTTTAAAATATTTTTTCATAAATATTTTACTATTTAGATACATCTAAGTAAAGTGCATCTAAAAAAGTAAAAAAAATTATTTAAAATTTAAAAAATGTTCACTAAAAACAAAAAAAAAACGAAAAATAAAAAACTCAGATTCAAAAAACTGAAACCAAATACACTGAATGATACGCTTGAGGAATTTCTAAAGTTTAGATTTACTGATTGAATTGCTTTTTCAATTGTTGAACGGTGAGTTCTTCTATGTTTTGACATCACATTATAGATGATTAATCACTTCACACACTGAGATGTATCCATCGTTTGGATGTTTTTATTATTTTTTCTTTTTAGGTTTAGATGTTGTTATGTGATTCTTTCTTAATTAGTCGTTGTTGAATTTCTTTTATATAGTTGATATTTTAATTTAATTAAGAGTGTTTATTTTACAACCTTATAATTTAATATATAATCATATAAAATCATTATATGATAATCCAACTACAACATATTTATATTTAATTTTTAAAATAAATTTTATTTAATTTCTATTTCTACATATTTTTATTTTCCAATGAATATAAAAGAAAATTAAATAGTTAGAATCACTTTTAATTTTATGTTACTAATTCTTATTCTAATTTATTTTTAATATCAAAATGAGTATTTATTTTACTAATTTATAATTTAATATACATTATATAAAATTATCATATGATAATTACACTTTTATAATACGATAAAACTAAAATTATCAAAATATACAAATAATTTAACTAAAATTAATATATATAAGTATTTAAGTAACAATTTTATAGAACGATATAGCCAATATTATCAAAATAAATAATTAAAATCATACTTTAATTTTGATTTTGATTTTGATTTTAAATTAAAATTAAGATTATTCTTTTATAACACACATTGTACTATCAAATATGTTTTGAAAAAAAATAATAGGTGCATTGCACGGGTCAACTACTAGTTGTTTAATAGTAGAAAGTATATAACAAGTGTCTTAAAAATATGTAAAAATTTTAAAAAGTGTATTAATTTCAATAAAAATGCATTAAAATTAATGACATATTTTACAAATATTTTTTCTTTTACTTGCACTTAGGAGCACTTGTTAGCAACAACTCCTATCTTAATTCCAATAAAACATACGTTAATGCCATAGTTTTAGTAAATTGCACAAAACCTCAAGTTTTTGTTTTGTAATGATCCAATCGTTGAACGTATTGCACAACCAGCCCAGCCCTCATTCATTCAGCCTTTGGGCTTGTGTTGTTTTATAAACTCATTAGGAGATTAATTTTTTCATTAGTATCTCAGAGCATTTCCAGTTCCTCATCAATTTTTTTTTCATTTAATTTAATTTTAAATTTAAATAAAAAGCTTGATTTAATATAAATTATTATAATTTTTTCATAATTGTTTTTTAAAAATTCATCTCTTATCCCAATTTCTATTTTCATCAAATTTGATAATATATATATATATATATATATTTATTTCCAATGATTTATCTTTTTAAATTTTTATTAAATTATAGTTTGATGAAGGATTTGATGAATTTTCAATTTCATCATATGGTTCTCTCTTGGTTTGATAAATATTTGATGAACAAATTGGAGATAATATTTAACACTTTTTTTTTTTTATCAAATTTAAATTTTATGAAATAAAAAAAATTAAAGATTGGAGACGTTATTACAATATCTCCAATAATATTAGGTAATTTTACTTTTTAGCTAAAATGGGCAGTGATTTCATGAAAATGTTGTAGTGATTAGCCAAATATAACTAGTTATTGTATAAAAAAAAGTTTATCTCCCTCGCATCCAAGGTTTTAAAAAGCGACCGCAACAGTTACGTAACACCGTTATATAACGGTTGTGATAATTACCACCACCATTACGGCCATTATAGCAGTGCGACAGAAATTCACAATTATAATTGCTGCAACCGTTACGTAAAGGCCGTAAAAGCAGTTATTTAAAGGCCGTAATGGCCATTACATTACCGCTATAGCACTATTACGGCCATTACAACCGCTACGCTTCTATTTTTCAAATTTTTTTTATACATTTTGTATATAATGCTACTTTCTCTTTTTATTTTCTAGTTACATGATATAACTTAAGTAAAAATCTTATCTATACATGCTTTGAATGTCTAATCTCCTAGTTCTACAAGATTTCATTACTTTTTTACTTAATTATGTTTGAATATTAACTTATATCTATTTCTCTTATGTTATTGAACAAAATTTAGATTTCAATATTATGTATTTTTACATTATTATGCTTGTATTTTGAACTTATATTTATGAGATTATTATTTTTAATATTAAACATACTTCATAAGCATAATTAGTGAAGTAATGAAAATTAAATAAATCCAACACTAGGAAAATTCTCCAAAATGACTTATAAGTAATATAAAAATTAGCATACATATGTTGGATCATGTTTTAAAACAAAAAAAAAAAATAATAAAAAACATATTAAACCTTACTCAATTTGATTATGAAATAAAAACATGTGTATCGGTATGTTTTCTTCAAGTTGTGCAAAAAATTAAAAAATTCACGATTTCAGTTACTGCCACTGTTATGTTACGGCCATCACACCTCGCAATCGCGTCAACGTTACCGCTACCGTTACGATAACCGCTACTATTATAGTAAATGCCACCGTTATTTAAAATCTTGCTTGCATCCCATCGTCTTATTCTTTATTTTCATATTTTTTTATTTAAATAAAAATAATAATTTAAAGTAAAGTAATATAGAGGTATATAGAGCATTGTCAAAAAGTGTTTAGAAAAAGTGACTAGTTAAAATAGAATTTGTACATTTTGAATAGATATTTTAACTAACATTGCTAGAGATACTCTTATTCTAATTTATAGAACATTTCCTTAGCAACTTGAACGTAATCCTCTCAATCTTATAATTGTATCAGTTGCGTTTGATCCCATTCTTAATATATAGGCTCCCTTCAAAACTCAAATTACAATATTTACATTTGATCCTATTTTAATATAGTAACTCAATCTTATACCAAATAATACGAACTCTTAGATAGAACTCACTGTTAAAAATCGAAACGTGTCCAAAAGCTTAAATTCAAATTCATTTTCGACCAATGTGTGAATATTTCACTTAATTTGTATGTACTTTATGGATGGGTCTAACATTCCAATCTTGCCCGGAAGAAGATAAAAGAAAAGTGGTAGCAAAAATTGATGGCAACAAGGACTTGTTGGTACACACGTGTTCATGCGATATCAATTCAATATGGACACCAATTGAAAACACCTATATCAATATATAGTACTGAAAATATTTACCCAAAAATGGTATACATGTCATTGTAAATTGATGGAGGATTGATAGTGCTTTTTGCTCTAACTGACCATTATTGATTGCACAACACCACCCAATTCACACACCTATCCACGCTCCATTATGTGATTTCAAGAGCATACAATTATTAATGAGAAAAAACTTTACTATATTAAAATTTAAACTCATAAAGTTTTACTATGCGACGTTTCTTTTATGGCGTTTATGAAAAATGCCATTATAGATTAGTTAAATACAATGTTTTGAAAACGTTGTATCTGATCTTAGTAAAACGGCACCGTTTGGGTCAATTTGCTAACACCGTTCAATACTTCGTCCCTTTCAAAACATCTCTCCCTCTCAGTCTCACTCTTCCACAACTCAGACTCTCTCTCTCTCTCTCTCTCTCAGAAACCCTTTCGATTTGAAGCTCAAAAACCTCCACTCTCACTGATTTGAAGCGCTCACTCTCACTTGATTTGAAGCGCTCTTTCTCGCTCAATTTCAAACACTTTCTCTGTCTCGATTTCAAACACTCTCGATCGATTTCAGAGCTTGTTGCAGATTTTGATGGTCACCAGATTTGCGCTTATCTTCCGATTTTGGTTCTCCTCTCTTTGGATTTTGTAAGTTTCGATTTTGGTCCTTTGGTTCTCCTCTCGTTTAGGTCCCCTTGTTTTTTTTTTTTGAAGATCTGTAAGTTTGTTGCTGCTCTGTTTTGTTGCAGATGTCGCTCAATCGGTCACCCACTTTTTTTTTTTTTTTTTTCAGAACTCAGATCTGTAAGTTTTTATTATATATGCATTTGTTTGTATGAACTCAGATCTCTAATTTTTTATTGTTTTGAGTTCATTGTTTTGGATTTGGTGGATGTATCTCACCTCTCTCTCACGCACACACATCAAGCTATTAATGTTTCTTTCTAATCTACTCAATCCTCTTAAATTTGTTTTCGTTTACATTTCTTCCCAACTATAAGTCTAGGTTGTGCTGCTGCTTTATTTTTATCTGGATTCATAATTGATACCAATCATTTGAGTTGAGTTGGAGTTCCAGATTTCAGTAAGTGTTACTTTTGGATTGGCTTGTGTTTGTATGTGAATCTAAATTGTTCAAAATGCAAGGCTAGCTGAAATCTTCTTCTTTGCAGTTTGACTTGTATTTGGAGAATAAATGTAACATAGAACTGATGTGAGAGGGTAGAATGTATTTTAGAGATTCGAGAATTACTAGTAAGTTAGTAACAGTTTGAAATAATGCAGAAAAAATAGTCAGAGGTTGTTCTCCACATTTGTCTTGCCTGATGTGTATGATAACCATGTATAAATTTCTTTATAGCTTACATAAAACCCCCACTGCAAAAATCTCTTATGTAGAAAAGAATTGACAGAGGTGGCTCCTGGGAGTTTCCAGTAGAGTAATTTAGTTTCGGTTGCATTCAGATTGATTTCATGATTGCTTGCTTCGCATTGAGTTGGGTCTAGGTTTTAATTTAACTTCGTGGGTGTACGCTTCAGTTGTAAAATGGAGGATTTGTTAGATTATGTGTCTTAATGCATTTTGTTCTTCACTTAGCAAGGCTGAGGCTGGCCAAGTGCCTGTATTTTATTTTCAAGTAATAATAATAGGTTTCTTGTAACGCCCTCAAAAAAACAACATTAAACCCATCCATATAGAGACATGCATTGATACATAAAAGTCCACATTCATCTATTCATCAGAGTATTTCATTACAAAAGTATTACATGGTTACAACAGAAGCAAATGCCTTACGGGCTTACAGCTTTCCAAGTTAACACTTGGTTACAAAAGAGGGTGCTAGCTTAAATACACATTAAGTCCTAGGCTCAAATCTATATGAAATACAATCAAGAAAGAATAAGGCAACAAAAGTATGTCTGCCTCTAGCCTCCCAAGCTATGTCCTTGGAGGTGGCATGCTACCCTGTCTGAAAGATGTTCCCATAATAGGGTGAGCCACAACCCAGTAGAAAATATACTAAACCGACTATGAACAATGCCTAAAAGATTAGCAACTGATAGATGATCAATACTTACACTTCCATTTACATCTTATTAAAATTTCATGAACAGCCAAGTCTATGTACAATTCACTTTTCATTTTTTATTCAACTTTGAGTTTGAAAACAAGGCTCAGTACTCTGGCCAAAACATTTGATGAGATTATAGTTCATCACTAGAACACTTTCGAAATCCAAGGTGGATACACATTTTGGTGTTGTATCAATAACACATAAACTACTTCCATACTTCGCAAACAATGATGATATACGTTTTAGAGCTATATCAAATCAAACAAACTTTTCAATAGATAAGCATATGAGCTATATCACTACTACAATAGTAAGCATATGAGCATATCAATACTTCAACAGATAAGCATATGAGCTATATCAATACTACAACAGATAAGCATATGAGCTATATCAATACTTCAACAGATAAGCATATGAGCTGTATCAACATTCCAATAGATAAGCATATGAGCTGTATCACACTTCAACAGATAAGCATATGAGCTGTATCAACATTCCAATAGATAAGCATATGAGCTGTATTAACACTTCAATGGATAAGCATATGAGCTGTATCATCACTACGATGGGAAGAGTATATGAGCTGCATCCCGGATCATCCCCCATCTCCCCTTAGCCATTAACCGGTTTAGAGGTACATCCCCCATCTTCCCTAAACCGTGGAGTACATCCCCCATCTCCTCCCATACACAAGTAATGCATATAAACACAGAATCACATATGCAATCAATCAATACATAAAATTAATGTATTCTATCAACCGTCTACACATAATGCATATAAAACATTGGTCATATGCACAATCCACAGATACATAAGTTAATGTATTCTATCAACCGTCAAACTCTATGAACACATCCAATTGATTAGTTTTAGTTTGCCTAATCATCATGCATTGTCTACAACAATCAAACACTACCCTCCACCGGTAGCCCAAAGCAATTATTTCTAAGCAGGAAATAAATGCACAAGTGGATAATATACCAACATTTCAACTAGATGAGCAATAAAAGATTTGACTACACTCTTTAGTCTCATACATTCCCAATTCAACATTCTCAATTCAATTCCTCGTTTTCTTCAATTAATTAAATGCATTAATTAATTAAACCAATTAGGGCAAATTACCATAATTCACAAAACAACCCTAAGGTTCCATTTCCATCAATGTCCCAACATTAATCTCATTTCTCTATGCCTAACATGCATATAGGTTTATATATCTAAAAACTCCAACTTTTTGTAAAATTTCACAAAGGCCCAAACTTTCTCAAAATTACCCAACAACCCCCAACATATCAAAATGCTAAAATTCAAAGACAAGTTCATAAAGATGGAGTAGGTTATCCCTACCTCAAATAATGGGACCCAACGAAGGAGGTGAAGAAACGGAAATGCTCCAAATCCCGAAATTTTCAGATTAAAAGATAGCCCTCGACGATCAACACAACTTTTGTAAAGGCCCAAGGTGAGAAAACAACTCCTACTAGATCAATCCTAAGAGAGAAGTTAGGGTTTTAGTGAGAGGAACTCTCAAAATAGCTTTTTGGAAAAGTAAGAGAGAGAAAGGATGTTGAAAAGTGAACAAAAAGGTCGGATCTCGGCTTTATATAAAAGTCGCCCCGCTCAAGCGGTAAAATCCCCGCTCGAGCGTCACTCACAGATCCCCGCTCGAGCGTCCAATCTCCCGCTCGAGCGGCGGATGCACGCTTCCAGAACTTATACAGACAAGGTTCCCACTCGAGCGTCAAACTCCCCGCTCGAGCGTCAGACACAAACTCCTGCTCGAGCGGCCAATCCTCCGCTCGAGCGTCTACCGCTGCAGACGAAATACTGGATGGGTGATTTCCCTGCTCGAGCGTCAAAAGCGCAGCTCGAGCGGAGAGACCAAAAACTGGGCGAAGATTCTACGTTTTAAACACAACCAACTTATTCCCAACTTGCCCAACACAACCCAAAGCTCGAACACAAAGAGTAAGGGATAGAAAGAGGATAAGACAACAACACCCTTACGAAACCGAATCCGGATTACAGTTAAGCACAAAAAGGAAAACCGGGATCGCTATATTTCTTCATCTTGATTTAGTGAATATGTGGGGCTAAATTGTATCTGAAACATTTATAGTTCATGTATACATGAAAAGTAAACCTATGTTTGATGTTTAGGCAAGCTTGTTAATTTGTGTTTAAGTTTGGTTGTCCAAGGCATGTACACCTGATCTGATATGTTTTTAGGCCAAAACAATCTATATTTAGGTTTTTGAATTGATGATTAATTGGTGATTGCGGGGACATGATTTGGATTAATTGGTGATTGTAGAGACATGATTTGGATATAGGTTTCTGAATGATTAGTTGATTAATTGGTGATTGCGTGGACATGATTTGGATTAATTCCTTTAGTTTTACGTTTCTTGAACACTATGGTTTAATGATGTGCTAGTGTTACCATAAAGTGGCCAACATGGGTACTTACTTCAACAGAGGATCATAACTAAGGTAGTATCCAAGGAATTTCTGATTATTAGGTATAACTTCCTCTCATCTCTTATCACACATACAAGGAGGATGTGCCAACTCATATCCCTTTTTCGCTACCTATGTCATGCTGAGTCTAATACCGTCATTCAATCTGTAGCAAAGTGTTCCTGAACCTTGTTCCAGTTAGAGCTACATTTATGCATTTCCTTTGACTATTCTGGTTAATAAAAAGGCTATAGATGTTGAAACCCACTATCCTACTAGAACAGTAGTGGAAATATTTCCTTCTTTGAATAGAACTCGTATGTCTCTCCCACAAGATTTTCATTTGGAGTTGATTCCTCATTTTTCCATTCTTTGATCCATCAATCGGTCATACCTATCCCTTGATCACTCAGTTCGGCATTGACAAATCACCCTGCACATGACTGAATCTATTGTTGGATGCTGTTAAGATGACTTCTTGTTGCACTTAGCCCACCAAATCTCCAGATTGGCGAATTGCTATGCAAGAGGAATTCAATGTCCTCATTAGGAGTGGCATGGGCACTACTCATCAAAGAATGACTCTGGTTAGTAAATCAGGATTCCCTTTTGTAATTATATATATATATATATATATATATTTGTGTATTAAGGTTCAATATAAAACTAACAGTGGCATGCCTTATGTCATTCACATGTAGCACAAATATCTATCTATTCACCTTTGACCTGCATTACCTTTTGAAGTCTTATTACACATAATATCTGAATTTGATTATCAAAATATTTTTTTCTTTGTGCTCTTGTTTGACATCAAACAGGGGAATTCTATGGTTTTATCGGCAGCAAACTGGAAAGGGTATGACCTGCTCCTATTTTCTGTTCTCATATTACTGTATTACTCTTTTAACCTTTAACAAAGCTATGATCTCTTTGATATGTTTCCTCATTCTCACATGTACTAAGTACAGATCCACCACTGGTTTATTGGTTAAGGTCTGGTCAAGGTAGAAAGTGTGATGGATTGTGCTGTGTCTATGGTAGTCACAAGTTCACGAGTGCATGTGTTGATTGTTGGACTAGCTGGTTAATCCAAAGCAATCCAGTTTAAATTGTACTAAAGTTGGAAGAAAATTGCTTGTTGCATTTTTTTTTTCTTTTCGTGTGTGCGTGTGTGCAGCGGCCATGTTTTCTAAAAAGTCCACAGCCTATTTTTTTATTTGAAATTGAGTTTTAGTTTATTTCTGAATATGTTTCTACTGTTTGGGATAGTGTTCCATATAATAAATGGACTTCACACTTCGTTCAAAAAGGGCATTTATTGTCATTTTATAATCTCTAATAATTCATGCAGCTCAAATCTAGTTTCTTGAATGGAGTTCTTGGGATAAATGGAGCTCTCACCAAAATGGTTGTGAGGAGAGAGATAAAAGTTAATTTCAGGGAACCTCAAAAAATTCAAAATTAAATGCTTGTTAGGAAAAACAGATAGGTCCTGTTAAATGACACCAAAAAATGTGCTCATTTTAAATGCTATCTGAAACACAATGAGTTGATTCATTTCAATCTCCTTGGGATGTAGGCTCTTTAACTATCAAAATTTTGAAGATTGTTATGAAGAACAATGCTACTAAAACAAGATGTGATCTCTTTAAGTGGCATATAAAATGGGATGAGATAATTAGTCTGTGGAATGTGGACTATTTTTGTCTCTGATAAGATGTAATGGTTGTAATTTAGTAGTTAATGGATAAGAAATAGAAGACCAAATGCAGAGCATATGAACACATTCAAATTTTGCAGTTAACTACTACGAACAATGTTTAAATGAGGTTCATACATCAGCTCCTATTCGAGTCACTGAATTTGTTTTCTGTTAAATGTTAGGTTTGAATTTAAGCAATGTTGGCATGTAGAATAGGTTTGTTATTTCTCATTGTCATCTCATGCAGAGGATGCTGAACTCATCCCTCCGTTATGCCTTGGAGCTGGAGCATGTGCTGGTATTATTGCCATGTCGGCAACTAACCCAATGGACATGGTACGAGGTTGGCTCACTGTCCAGGTTGTAATCTGTTAATTGACAACTGAAATTATTTTGTTAAAATTCCCTTTTGGTTTTGTAACTAACATTGCAGTTGTAGTTGTACTGGATCTGTCAAGTGACAAGAATTTTTTTCTACATTATTTTTGTTTCCCTAAGATTTAATGGGTGATTCTGTGCCTTTCCTTTTTATAGGCCAGTTCGGTTATGTATCTATTTACGGGGAGTTACCAGAGTTCGACTTGAAGGCGGGAAAGCAGACTCTGCCAGCCCCATTTGTAGCATCAGAAAAGCCATGAGAGACCATATTTAGTGGATCATCTCATAGCCTTCCTCCTCTGACCAAATCATGTTCATCATTTTTGGAGTCGTTGCTAGAAAAGAGAACAGCTATTGTAGAGTGATCACTGCAGATAGATGATGCATATCTACATTTTCTTGTTTTCTTTCCAGCCAAAATTCAGTGATGTCTTCTGCAGTTATTCAAGCTATTGAAGAGTCTACAAGTTTCAAAGTGCCTTAAAAACTATTGAAGGTAGGTTTGAATTGGCTGGAAGGGGAAAAAAAAAACCAATTTAGAATGTTTGAGGAGATGAAGCTCGTGGACCTGTTGGAAATCTTTGGAGGATCTGTTGGAGTTGGTGGACCTCTCACCTTTCTACAGGAGTTTTGAAATTGTCAGTTTTGCTAACTCACCAAATTAAAATCGATTGGGTTCGTTGTCATGTACTCTCTAACTTTCTTTTTCGCCAATTTTGGTCCAAACGCAATGACTTTTGTTGTTCCCACTGAGATTTTCCCTGCAAGGCTACGATCTATGTATCACGGCATATCAGCAGCATCTGGGAAAGCTGGGGCAATTGTTGGGGCATTCGGTTCTTATATGCATCTTAGAATCAGGACCCAACTAAGACAGATAAAGGGTATCCACTGGGTATTGGTGTGAGGAATGCGCTCATGGTTCTTGGCGGAGTCAATTTCTTGGGTATGGTGTTTACGTTCTTGGTGCTTGAGTCGAAAGGAAAATCATTGGAGGAAATGTCTCAAGAGAACGAGGAAGATGAGGATGGATCGATAGAGATGTGACAGCAGACCAATCATTGGCTTATCAAAATTTGCTGATCAAAGCCATTGTTCATGCAAGTTCTAATATTTAATTAATTGTTTTTGTTCTATAATCCTTTTTAGTTCCACAATTTTCATGAGATAAAGGGGTGTTTGATGATTGTTTTGAGTATTTTTGTTGTAATTGTTCTAGTGAATTTTGTTTTTAATTTTTGGGATTCTGTTTTTGCAAACTTGGATTGTATTTTACAGCAATTATACAGAGAATGTCAACTTCGGTATTTTTTTCCATATTCTTGTAGCAGTAGCAGCTCGGGGGGGGGGGAATGATATTTCATTTATAGGGGGGGGAATTGATATTTCATTTCATATGAAAAAAGAGAAAAAAACCAAAAAAAGAAAAGAAAAAAAAGTGGCGTTATTTGAAAAAACGCCACTAAATGACGTCATTGTGACGTCATTCGTTAGTTTGGGACGGAAGTTGAGACAGATGTCAAAGCTTTTGCGGCGTTTTCAAAAAAGTCGTCTAATAGTTTTAGCGATGTTTTGTAAAATGTTACAAAGCTATTGCGGCGGCCGTATCAACGATGAAAAATTTAAACGTCGCTGTAACATTTTGCGGCGTTTTTCAAGGTTTTAGTGGCGTTTTCGTTTTTCCTATAGTGACACCACCCAATTGACACACATATCCACACTCCATTATGTGATTTCATGAGCATACAATTATTAATGATAAAAAACTTACTATATTAAAATTTAAACTCACAAAGTTTTTCATATATTGTTTTCGAACGTACTATCCAAGAAATTTATGTAGGATTTTTGTACGTAATGATGTGTTTAATGCGAACATTTCACTTTAAAACGAAATATCTATAAAGTACTTTTATTTGCAAAATTATCATTGTTATATATATAGACATATTTGTAAAAATAAATTTTTCTTTAGTTATTTATGACATTCTTCGACAGTGACTACCCTCCATCCATCCTCCTCTCATTGACTTAGCCTAGTGTAGAAAAGACTTGGGATAGAAAGAGAGGAAAAAAAAGTAGTAATAAGTGGGGTATTATATTAGATTTTTTTAAATCTTATTTCTATAAAATGAAGTGTAGCATTAGAAATTTTGAATAAGTCAAATCATACTTTTGCATCATTTGTTTTGGTGAAAAATACTTGGGTTCCGTTTATTTTGGTGAAAACAAGTTTTCTACATTTTTTTTTTTGGTGTGGAAAAAAGGCTTTTACAAAAAAGTGTTTTCTATGTTTAGTTTTCTAAAATTGATATGCTAGTGATTTTAATGGTGATGGTGTTGTGACAGTGGTGACAAGAAGTGGCATTTGGATTTAAGTTACATGAACTTTTCAAAATAAATCAAATATCCGTGTCAGACACCCGATACTCAAACAAGTGTATGGAATATGTGTCGGATACTTTTCAACAAATACTTCTTATATAATTGTATATAAAACTATTATTATATGTACATATTGTTATATAATTGCTATAAATGTCTTTTTTATATTGTAAGTTATATATAGCACTTGTGGAGAGATAAAATGTTGGCCCAAACCCATGCCCAACCAAGCAGGATGGCCCAAGGGAAAAGCCCAAACCATCAAAAGGTCCATCAGATAAGAGGACAATATCACGTGACCGATGCCTGAGTAAAATCATCTTCTAGAAGATCTGCAAAATGCGGGGAAACCCTTAGATCCATCCTTAATCAACGGTAAGGATAACAATTATCACAGATAAGGATGTAAGGCCAACCTACCCAAACGACATAGCCATCCAATGATCTTAATCAGAAGGATGAAGCATTTGGAAAGTTGGCCACTAGCTAACATCTAAACTGATATAAGCTGCTCACAACAAGATGATCCAACAATAAAGGATCAAGACAACCTGGCCACTTGCCCGACCAAAGTTTGGTAGCAGGCATTAGATTAAGATGTTAATCCAACGGCCGAGACCCAAGACAATAACACTATAAAAGGAGGAACAAGAAAAAGCAAGTAGACACAACAAAAAAGGTAACTAAAACTCCCTCTTTAACAAAATATGTAACGCCCTCAAAATAATAACATTAAACCCATCAATAGAGACATACATTGAAATGTAAAAGCTCCACTTCCTTTTATTCATCAGAGTTCCATTACCAAAAGTATTACATGTTAACAACAAAAGCAAATGCCCTAAAGGCTTACAGCTTTCCAAGTTAACACTTGGTTACAACAAAAGAGTGCTAACTCATTTACACATTAAGCCCTTGGCTTGAATATACATGTAATACATCAAAGAAATAAAATAACAAAAGTCCGCCTGCCTCTAGCCTCCCAAGCTACGTCCTTGGAGGTGGCATGCTACCTGTACCTGAAAATGATATTCCCATATAGGGTGAGCTACAGCCCAGTAGAAATATACTAAACCAAATATGAACAATGACTAAAAGATTAGCAATTGATAGATGGTCAACACTGATACTTTCTCTTGTTACACTTCACAGTTTCATGACATACAAGCCCATGTTACAATCCATTTTTTTTTTTCAAGTCCTTTCAATTCTCAATTTACAACCATGGCTCAGAACCTGGCCAAACAACTCATATGTGACAGTAACTCATATTAAGCACTTCCCCATTTCACAATAGATAAGCATACTAGCTATATCACACATCAACAGATAAGCATACAAGCTATATCATCACTTCCACAGATATGCATAAGAGCACTATCACACTTCCAATGACAAGCATATGAGCTCTGTCAATACATCACTAGATAAGCATATGAGCTCTATCTATGGAGTCCATCCCCTATCTCCTCCCAACAACATCCGGTTTAGAGGTCCATCCCCTATCTTCCCCTAAACCGTGGAGTACATCCCCTATCTCCTCCAACACAACACAATGCATATAAACAATAATTATACACATCATCACACAATACATAAATTTAATGTATTCTTTCAACCGTCATGCTTAATGACCCATTCCAGTGATTAGTTTCAGTTTGCCTAATCATCATGCATTGTCTACAACAATCAAGACTATCCTCCACTGATAGCCCAAAGCAGTTATTTCTATACAGAAAATAAATGCAACAATGGATATATATAATCAACATTTCAACTAGGTGAGTGATAAATAATCCAACCACACCCTTTTATCCCATAACTTTCCAAATCAATTCCTCATTTCTCATAATTAATTATGCAAATTAATTAACCAATGTAATTAGGGCATTTTCCATAATTAACATTACAACCCTTAGGTTCCATTTTCATTAATGTTTCAACATTAATTTCACCTTTCCGTGCCAAACATGCATTTTGGTTTTATATAATTAAAATTCCAACTTTTGTAAAATTACACAAAGGCCCCAAACTTTCACAAAATTACCAAACCAACCCCAACATCTCAAAATACTAAAATTTAAAGACAAAGCTCATAAAGAGGAGTAGGATATCCCTACCTCAAATTCGGAGCCCAAGAGGAGAAGATGTAGAAAACTAAAATGCTCCAAACTCCAAGATTCACGGATCAAAACGACGCCCTCGACGATCAACACAACCTTTACAAAGGGCAAAGGGAAGGAAAGTACTCTAACTAGATCAAACCCTAGAGAGAAGGGAGTTTCTAGAGAGAGAGGCTCTCAAAATATCCTTTTAGAAAGTAAGAGAGAGAGAGAGGAAGTGTAGAAAAGTGATTCAAAAATGCCCAGCTGCCCTCTGTTATACGACATTCCCGCTCGAGCGGAAAACACAACGCTCGAGCGTCAAGAACAAAAATCTGTACACGCTCGAGCACAATAAGGCCCGCTCGAGCGCCAAGACACAGGCATAAAGCACATCCGCTCGAGCGCGAAAACCAGTCCGCTCGAGCGTAGATTTCTCCCTCCCAGAACTCACACCGAAAAGATACTACCCGCTCGAGCGCCAACAAACCCGCTCGAGCGCCACCGCTCGAGCGTAGAGAAACCCGCTCAAGCATAGAAATCACATCTGCAGAAGTTTTGCAGGAACACGAAAATACTGGAGGTATGCAATCCCTGCTCGAGCGCAAGAAGACCCGCTCGAGCGGATCGCCTAAAAACTGAACGACAAGGATTTGAAACCAAGGCCTAACCAACCTGTAACAACCCTGCTCAAAACATCCTAAAACTCAATCAAGCGGAATTAAAGGACATCAACAAGATAGATACTACTATCAACTTCACGGAACCAAGTCCGGAACACAACAGAATAATAAAGGGACAACCGGGATCGCTATAAAATACTATATGGCCGATTAGAGTTCTAATGTGATCATCGGAGGGTCCTCCCAACCATCTTTGGTCGGGAGTGATCACTGACGAATTGATTTCTCTTTGCAGAGTAAAGAAATGGGCAATTCATTTCACTTTTCCTGTAGAGAAGATTTCTACCTTCCACAACACTAATTTATCTCACATACTTGATTCGAAGTATAAAAATATGACATTTTTTTACCGAGTCCGCATACCCTTAAATTTATAGTTTGATGAGCCCAACCTCTAAATACATACCTGCACCTAGCACCCGGCACCCGACACCCGTACCTAAGTCCATGTAACATAGCTTGTGATAGTGGTAGCCTATAGGGTGGTGGAGTTGCCACCATGGCATTGATAAGATTTTAATTCAAAAAATGTTTTCTACTTTAAAAATAAAAAAAAATCCAAATAATGGCTTTTTGTTGACTTTGTTTTCTGTCTTATAAAATGTCATAAAATACATAATTTTTGAAAACAAGCAGAGTGTAATTGGACTCACATATTTTATGGTACATTGGAGAGAAGGGGGAGGGGATGTTGAATCCATAACCTCCTAATAAAGTATATGAGCTTTAGCTACTAAACTAATCAAGGGCAAAATCAAGATTTCATCTAGGATGGAGCCAAAAGTAATTTAATAAAAAAATATATCATTTGTGAAAAATTGTATAATTTTAAATCATTTGAATACCTTGAACTCAAATTTTTTTAAAATCATTTGAATAGAAATATATAGATGGGAGCATATCAAATAGTCATATGTTACAACCTTTGAAAACCACTATGATGATATACAATTTTAATTTATTTTTCAATCATTTTAACATGTGACTAACTTGTCCTTGGTAAATCTTGAAAATATGATGTCTATGAAAAATTATCTCAAAATTTATTTTGAAATAAGATGTAAATTGTAAATTTAAATAACTTTTCGGAATATATAGTCGTGTTGATATGTGTTTCTGTCACATGACTTTGTTATGTCAACCATATCTTTGAGCCTGCCTAAATTTTTCATTTTGGGTGTAAAGGTTATATTACAAATCAAACACTAACAACAGTGTTGCTATACATGTCAGAGTTCAATGAATGAAGCTCTTTATTGGAGCTGCCAAAGATTTACCAAAAGAAATGATGGAATCAACATATATATCCACCCAATATACATGCATACATATAATATATATTTCAGCAATGATAGAGACCCCACAAAACACAATCCCCACAGCTCCCAAAATGATTTAAATCATTCATGTTACTATCAGACACAACTCCAAAAAAAATTCAAACACATCAA
Source organism: Camellia sinensis (assembly GCF_004153795.1). Classification (NCBI taxonomy): domain Eukaryota; kingdom Viridiplantae; phylum Streptophyta; class Magnoliopsida; order Ericales; family Theaceae; genus Camellia; species Camellia sinensis. Next base: position 48,467 of record NW_021027936.1, on the reverse strand, counting down.
TGGTCAATGCATCGGTGGGGGTTATGGGAGTCCTCCTTTGTGGGGGTCCCAAACGTTTTCTTATATATTTTTGGAAAAATGCTTGGTGGCCCGAATGTGTGTGCCCTGAATGGCTCGAATGTATCAAAACGATGTCGTTTTGAGACATTCGAACCATTCGAGCCATGTAAATTTGGACCCCCAAGAATTACCGATATTTTTGTTATGTCAAAAGCTTATATATTTAGTTAAATTTAATAAATTTATTTTTCTACTACATCTCATGTCAGTTTAAATCATTTTCTCTTCTTAATATTTTAATTTACCGTGATTGTATCACTCTTTTTGACTACTATCTTAACAATCTTTTTCTCTTCTTAATATTTTAATTTACAGTGATTGTATCACTCTTTTTGACTACTATCTTAACAAGTCTTCATTGTACACACTCAAATTATCATGGAATGTTCTTTTTTAACTCCACTTCAAATGGTGCTATTATCATTTCACAAATATTTTCACTTCTTAATTGTCTTTCCTAATCTTATTACCACATATTTATTTAATTATCCTTTCTCAACTGCATTTGGTTTATGTTCATGTTGTTTATAGTTATTAAATTCTTTTCAGTTTTATTGGTGTTTGTCGATTACATGATATGTCAAAAGCAATTTTCTACTTGAGTCAACTTATTTTAATTCTATGGATCACATTATCTTCACCTTTCCATCTTTAATAATCAAACCTAAGTAACAAAAATATTCACTATTTGTTATTTCTTGATTTTTAATATCATTTTCCCATTATTTTTACTTCTATTGTTACTAAAATAATATTCCATATATTCAATTTTATTTCTACTAATTTTAAAATATTTTAATTCGACGGTTTCTCTTTATATTTTTAACTTAGTGTTTTTGTTAGTTTATGTTGGAAAATTTTAGAAGTGAATGAGAATTGAGTCCATTTGAATGAAATGATGCAATTCTTCATGGTGTCAATTTGTATAAAATGATGTGAATTCAAGAGATATGACCATTCTAAAGGTCACGAGTACTTTTATAAATACCATCTTATCGCATGGCATTGATGCATAGTTAAGGTTTGTTTTAGTATTTATCATTATGTCTAGTCGAGTATATAATAGAGAGTGCATGCCACAAATTGGTTCGCAGTACACATAGAAAGTTGTACAATTTTTGTGTGGGGTTGTATCCTGGAGGTAGGACGTCTATTAATCGCAAGCTCCAGAGTCAAGGGCTAAATTCTGTCTTAAAGACACAGTGTTCAAACACTGGCTTCGGTCACAATCTATTTTAAATTTATAGAATTTCTATAAGAAATTTCTTGTGTTTTATTTTATTGAAAATATTTTTCCTACAATTTTAAGACAGAATTTCTATCTATGGAGATATAGATTAATTCTTTTCAGTTAAATTAATTTTTTTACAACTTTGATTTCTTGCAAAATGTGGTTCCTATATGTACAGTAAAACTCTTATTGTTGTTTACTGTTATTATTCATGAGTAATAGAATCCATTAACGTTTATAATTTTAACCCGAAATTGTGTTTCAGTAGAATACTAGTACTTGTTTATATTTTGCATTACACTGTTTTTTACAATGAGTGTTACATATTATTTGTTATTATTTTTCAGAATATTTAATCTGTATAATTATATTATACAAATTTCAGATTATTTGACATAACCAAAACTATTTGTTTGAACAGAATTGTTTGTAATACTTTTCTGTAATTCTTAATTTTTTTTTGTACATTGAATTCAATTTCTCTTGCATTCAATTGTTCTTCACAATTCTTAAAATCGTTTCTTCTTGTATGCCACAGTGCATATACGTCTCATAAGTTATTTGCCTTATGTTTTCTATCATCTGTCAAATCACTTGGGATTCATCGAACATTATGATGAATTAATATGGATTATACATATTGATCCAATTATATGTATTTCCATAGTTATGGTTAAACAATTTATTTTAGACTAAATCTGATTGTATTTTTGTTGTTATTTGTTATTTACAGAATTTCTAATATGTTTCTGTACAGAATATATATTTTTTATTTTTTGATTTGAATTGGTATTATCTGTTTCACGTATGGTTATACAAATTTATTGTTAGAGGTGGTTTATTTCACAAATTGTCTAACTTTATTTCTTTGTCTATATGTTAACATCATTTTAATGAAAAGGTGCAACTTTTCATTCATTATCTATAGAGAGCATTGACGTATGGGTAATGATTGTCTATTTAGCTTTTCTTATTTTTTTTGAATTTGTTACATTCTCTTTTAACATATTTTGTATTTTATGCTTTCTGGGATTTGTGAATTATAATTGTTATAGCGATCCCGGGTTTCACCCCTTGTTGTACAGTGATCCGGACTTGGTTCCATGGGCATTAGCAGTTGTATCTATCTTGTTGTCATCCTTTAGTTCCATTTGTTTGAGTTTTAGGATGTGTTGGGCTTGTTTCGAACAGGTGAGTTGAGCCTTGGTCTAGAACCTTGTTGTTGTGTTTTTGGCCGTTCCGCTCGAGCGGGTCTTGTAGCGCTCCAGCGGAGATTGCACACTCCTAGTATTTTGTGCTCTGCAAAACTTCTGCAGGTGCATTATTTACGCTCGAGCGGGTTTGTTACGCTCGAGCGGGTTTGTTACGCTCGAGCGGGTCGCGCTCAAGCGGTATTGTTGGAGCTCGAGCGGCTAGTACACTTTTGGCGTAAGTTCTGGGAGGGGAGAAGTTGCGCTCGAGCGGTCTGGTTATTCACACTCGAGCGGGTGAACTTTATTCTTGTGTCTTGGCACTCGAGCGGTAATTTTTGCGCTCGAGCGGACAATGGTTTTTGTCCTTTACGCTTGAGCGTTGTGTTTTCCGCTCGAGCGGGAATGTCGTATATCTGAGGGCTGTGGGGCATTTTTGAATCACTTTTTTGTATTCTCTCTCTCTCTCTCTCTTACTTTTTAAAAAGATATTTTGAGAGCCTCTCTCTCTAGAAACTCCCTTCTGTCTAGGGTTTGATCTAGTTAGAGTGTCCTCCTTCTCTTCGGCCTTTGTAAAAGTTGTGTTGATTGTCGAGGGCGTCGTTTTGATCCGAAAAGTTTGGTTTTTGAAGCACTTTGGTTTTGGCCTCTTCTCCATTCGAGCTCTAACTTCGAGGTAGGGATACCCTACTCCTCCTTATGAGCTTTGTCTTTAAATTTTAGCATTTTGATATGTTGGGGGTTGTTGGGTAAATTTGAGAGAGTTTGGGCCTTTGTGTAATTTTACAAAAGTTGGGGTTTTTATTCATATAAAACCTATATGCATGTTTGGCATGAAGAAATAGAATTAATGTTGAAACATTGATGAAAATGGAACCCTAGGGATTGAAATGTTAATCATGGGAAATGCCCTAATTACATTGATTAATTAATTTGTATAATTAATTGTTGAAAATGAGGAATTGGATTAAGAATGTAGAAATTGGAAAGGTAAGGAATTAGAGGGTGTAGTTGGATCATTCATCGCTCACCTAATTGAAATGTTGACTTAATATCCATTTTATGCATTTATTTTCTGTTTAGAAATAACTGCTTTGAGCTATCGGTGGAGGATAGTCTTGATTGTTGTAGACAATGCATGATGATTAGGCAAACTAAAACTAATCAATTGAATGTGTCATAGAGTATGACGGTTGAAAGAATACATTAATTTTATGTATTGATTGTTTTTGTATACTACCTATGGGTATATACATTATGTTGTCCTATGTTACGGTTTATTGGAAGAAAGGGGCTGGACCTCTAAACCGGGGCTTATTGGAAGAAAGGGGCTGGACCACTAAACCGAAGGGAAGATACAGCTCATATGCTTATCTTTGAGAAGTGTAGATACAGCTCATATGCTTGTCTAAAGAAGTGTAGATACGGCTCATATGCTTATCTGTGGATGTGTGATATAGTTCTTATACTTATCTGTTGATGTGTTGATATAGCTAATATGCTTATCTACTGGGTAATGGAAAATGAAAAGTAACATGAACTTGTATGTCATGAAACTATAATGTAACAATAATGGAAGTATCAGTGTTGGCCATCTATCAACTGCTAATCTTTTAGTCATTGTTCATAGTTGGTTTAGTGTATTTCTGCTGGGCTGTGGCTCACCCTATATGGGAACATCATTTTCAGGTACCGGTAGTATGCCACCTCCAAGGACATAGCTTGGGAGGCTAGAGGCAGACAGACTTTTGTTGTCTATTTTCTTTTCATGTATTACATGTAGATTCAAGCCAAGGGCTTAATGTGTAATTGAGTTAGAGCTCTCTTTTGTAACCAAGTGTTAACTTGGAAAGCTGTAAGCCCGTAGGGCATTTGCTTTTGTTGTTAACATGTAATATCTGTTGTAATGAAATACTCTGATGAATAGAAAATGTTGGTCTTTTGTATATCAATGCATGTCTATACTGATGGGTTTAATGTTACTATTTTGAGGGCGTTACAATTGTGTTTTATGTGTTCACGCTTATTAAATTTGTTGGAATCTGTTTAGTTAGAATTTGAATATTTTATCAAAATGCGTGCCTGTATTTTAATTCAATTTATATTTTGATGTAGATACGTTATTACATATTGGTCATTCTTGTGATATTTTTATAGCGACCCCGGTCTTTTCCCATTTGATTATTGTATCCGGACTTAGGTTCCGTAGATTCTGTCATTGTATAATTGTTGTTGTCATCCTTTATTTTCTCATTTGGAGTTATAGGATGTGTTGGGCAGGTTTGTTTCAGGTTGGTTGGGTTCGGAAACCAAGTGTTGCTGTCTAATTTTTGGGTTTGTCGCTCGAGCGAGGACTTGGTCGCTCGAGCGAGGGTTGTATTTTGTGTCTGGTGGCTCGAGCCAACTTTTCTTCGCTCGAGCGAGAGATTGCGTCTAGTATAGACCTGAGAGCAGTGTTTCTTCGCTCGAGCGAGCGAGGTGTATGTTTTTCGAGTTCTTCGCTCGAGCGAGAATTCTGTCGCTCGAGCGTGCTTCTGGGTTGCAGACCTGAAGCATTGCATTCTTGGCTCGAGCGAGCTTTTCTTCGCTCGAGCGAGGCTTTCTTGTGTCTGGTCGCTCGAGCGACCAAGTCTTCGCTCGAGCGAGCCTGTCCATTCTAAATGAGCATACACGGGATTTGATCAGTCCT